>CM059186.1:102679573-103214191 GCA_030323885.1 Branchipolynoe longqiensis
GCACTATAAAGTCGCCATGAGTGCGCACTGTCACAAGTCTGTACCCGTCCTGATATGACCTTAGATGTTGCTAGGATGTAAAACAACAACAAACAAACAAACAAATCTACTTTACATTAGTTCAAAGTTACTTTTATTTTAAATGGTAAACTTTTGAGATATTTTGAGTGCAAACATGGAAAATTAGTTTTGGCAAGCTTGCCAAAACTCTGACACCATAGCCTTCTGCAGTAATAGGTTCTGTTAAATTGACTCAGTATTGCCTTCTACACAGAAACAAATGCTTAATTATTGCATTAGTATCTAAGTTAGATATGTAAAACCAAATCTAGATAATTGCTTTGGTTTTGAAAATTTGATATTTCATCGGACTATGCAGCTTTAAGGTAGGCTACAACGATCAATCTAATATATTTATCCCAGAAAATGTCACAATCTCAAAACTATGCATCGGACTATGCAACTTTAAATATAGAGTACAGCCTCAGGGCTAACATTAATCAGCCAGGGAGACATCGGCGGAAATGGTATAGATTGAAGAGTAGGCCCTACTACCATGCCCAAAGGGAATGGCAGACATGACACCTGACATTGATGAGAATGTGGTAGCACAATTTTGCTAATAATGTTTCATGTTTTTAAATCTAGCAGTTAATGGGCTTTCAGGATATCAAACAAAACACATCCTATAATCATTTTATGAGCTTTGATTCCCATGAAGTAAAATGTGAGGGTCGTTGCCAGTGATGTTTGTTTTAAACTAAGCCTACTATCGGACGCGGTGCCCGAATCGGTAGAGCGGAAGGTCGGGAGTTCGAATCCCAGCCGAGTCAAACCAATGACTTATAAAAGTGATACTTGTTGCTTCCTAGCCTGGCGCAAGGCATAATTAGGATAGTGCAAGGACTGGTTGGCTCAGTTTCAGGATAATGTGATAGTGGGATATCAGGTCATGGTGCTGGCGGCTTGGTCTCTCAGTGGGGGCAGCACTATGAAGTCGCCATGAGTGAACACTGTCACAAGTCGGTACCCTCCTGATATTACCTTAGATGTTGCCAGGATGTAAAACTCCAACAACCATCTGCCACCAGGTGCAGTGGCCTAATCGGCAGTGCGCGAGCGGAAGGTCGGGAGTTTGGATCCCAGTTGAGTCAAACCAATGACTTACAAAATTGATACTTGTCGCTTCCTAGCCTGGCATTCGGCATTAACAGGATACGGCAAGGACCGGTTGGCTCAGTGTCAGGATAACATGATTTGGGATAATGGGATTTCAGGTGATGGTGCCAGTGGCCTGATTTCCCAGTGGGGCAGCACTACAAAGTCACCACGAGTGTACAAGTCGGTACCGGTCATATATGACCTTAGATGTTGCCAGGATGTAAAACTCAAACAAAGAAACAAACAAAACCGTCTGCCACCCAGTATTACTAGTATTAGTAGTCCATTATGATATATAGCTTATCTTAAAAAAGAAAAAAGATTCAGAATAAATCCAAAATGGATATTGTTGTCTGAATTGAATGCATTGCTTCCATGCGAACTCACTGGAAATTAACATTAAATATGCTACACGCATCTTATTTATTGCATGGAAATCAGGACAGTGTTTTACCAATTACATCTGGTCAAATTTAATTACCCACAACCCACTCCAAGACACTCACGTATAGTAGTCTTTCTTGCATTATATCCGCACCTATGAAGAACTTTCTTTTACCTTTCTCCTCTCTTTCTTGCTCTCTCTGGCTCTCGCTCTTTCTTTTCTCTCTGGCTCTCTCACACTCTTTCACTCTCTTACTCTTGCGCTCTCTTGCTCGCTCTCTCTTTCTCACTCTCTCACCCGCTTTTGCTCTCTCTCACTCGCTCTCTCTCTCTCTCTCTCCATTTGCTCGCCACAATTCCACTGTCTGAAAGCTCATTTCGCAGTCCATTCAAGTTCTCCAGAGGCGCACAGCATTCCCCAATAACAACGCCTATGGTTATTCTCCATGCAGTGTGAAATCGTTTTCTAATCAACCCATTTGGCATGTTAACACCTAAGAAGTGGCAGTTCATTTGGAAACAATTCCGCCACCATTGATCTCCTGTCAACAGTGCTTGCTGAGGGCCACCACCGTCACATCCGGGCCACATCCGAGCATTAAAGGTCCACCACTGGAGGTGTTGGGGCCTCTATTGTCACCACCGCCACTGCCACTCACCACCACCACCACTACCACGACTGCCACTACCACCACTGACCACCATCACTGTCACCACCACTGTCATCACCACCATCACCACCACCACTGTCACCGCCATTACTACCACCACCACTGCCACTACCACCACTGACCACCATCACTGTCATCACCACCATCACTATCACCCCCCACCTCTGTCATCACCACCGTCACCGTCACCACTACCACCGCCACCACCACCATCACCACTGTCAGTGTCACCACCACCACTGACCACCATCACCACCACTGTCACCACCAGTCATCACCACCATCACCATCACCCCCCCACCACCTCTGTCACCACCACCGTCACCATCACCACCACCACCATCACCACCACCATCATCACCACCACCACCACCACCACCACCACCACTAGGGGTGCATCTGCTCCACTAAGATTAATTTCTGCAATTGAAATTTCCCCTGCCTAATCAATGAATGCAAAGAGAAATCATTTAAAATTGAAAACAAAAACATCCCACCAACACCATTCACACCAGTAAATAATATCATTGTTGCAAGGAATATCGACAAGATGAAATGGTTTGTAGCTAAGGGCTAGTTTAAAGCAAAGCAAAAACACCTAAAGGAATTAACCCAAAAAGAGAGGAATCCATAGGTTATGACTGATATCATCCCAGCTAATTGCCCTTGTTTTCGAGATGAATATAATCAAATTTATTTAAATTTATATGCTTTATAATTCTGAACTGTTGGTATTTCAGACAAGGATCACATATATTTTGACAAGAAAATGGTATATTAATGATTCGGTCACATGGTTTAAGAATGCATTTCTTACACATGTATTCTGACTAATTTACATATTTTACAAGCAACAACTATATATATATTATATAATACATATAGTGGGCCTAGACATTGACCACCAGCATTGTGAAGTTGTTCAACTCGTAAAAATGGATCAAAATTGGATGCTTGGGAAAATGTGAATATATATATATATATTTTTTACCTCGGGCTGTTGCCACCAAGAGATTCACAGCCCAGGGAAATGAAGCAGTTCCGGTCTCAAGTCAATTAGGATATCCAACAAACTCAGACAGCACTCTGAGTTGTTTCAATGTATGTTTTTTTTGTTTTTTTTAATCGAAATTAGGGTGTTTAAGGTATGCTTAAACCCCAAAAAACTGTAAATGTTGTGTTTAAGGTTTATAGATCACCTTGGTGATTGATTTAGGATTATTAGTACTGATCAGGAGGTGTAACTAGAGAGTTGATAACATTACAGCGCCGGAGGAAATTGCGCTTTTGGCACGCGTTAAATGTAAGCGTCATGACCTAGTTAACTGAGCTTACCATATTTGGGGTTCCTGATCGGGAGACGGCGTGTTCTTGCTGTCGAATATAGGCCAATATGCCCACCGCTTAAGTACGTTCACATTGTAAGCATACAGCTTAAATTACGGTTGGCAGTAAAGTTCTATATAAACTTAGCCTTGGTTACACTTATAATCCCAAAGTTTGACTATGATTGTTCATTTTCGGCTAATGGAAAAGAGGTTAAGCGACTCACTGGTCGCTACCAGGCTTCGGTATCGAGTTGGCTTGACGCTCCTTGTCGACGTGATTTGTTCGACTAGGTAGCTTGGGTGGCATTTAGGAATCTATTTGCCCAAAAAACTTCAAAACAACTGAAGTTCTCGATAGGTGTCACATATCGTGTCGCCATACACTGCATGAGGTATTAACGGGCTTTTATGGTTGCAAAGCTTATTGCCCTAGCAGTTGCCATACCATTGCAAAGCGTATTGACATGGTTCTACGCTTGTATTTTGCAGATGTCTGCGAGACAGAGTTCACGTAGAGCGTAGCAAGTGGCTGGCGCCTTGGAGGTGGGGCAAAGCCTGGCTCTTAACGGGGATGGCAATGCGGTTACAGTGCGGGGCCCGAGTAAACCTCCAGCCCCCTCCATGTCTCAGTCACAGATGAATCATGGGCAATCGGTGAACCAGTTTGTGGACTTAGCTCAGCTAGCAAGTCTGGAGGACAGACTTAACTCCCTCTTGGAGAAGAGGCTGGCGGAACCACCAACATCGTGGGTGAATCAGACAGATTCGCATGATACACAATCAGAAGATGAGTCCATGTGGCAGGACCAACTGTCACCAGGCACTAGTGACTTAGGGTTGGTGACCTCGTCTAACAGAGGGAGTAGACATTCTAACTCTGGGGAAAAAGGAGAATCTGAGGGTTCAGAAGGCGATGAGTATAACAAGGCGAGGAAGAAGGCCAGTGCGGGTAAACGCAAGCATAAGAAGTAAAAAAAGTGGCAAGAAGAAGAGGAAGCAGGCCTCTTCGTCCTTATCTTCGAGCTCCAGCTCTTCGTCGGCGTAGGACTCAGATTCTGACACTGCCCATACGGGAGATTTGGCCAAAGAGTTTGACCTGGCGGCCAAAAACAGGCCGTCAAAACCTGACAAAAAAGTAAGACTTTGTACACTGCTGAGGAGGGCTTTGGAAGGACATTTCCATACCTTCAAACCCACAGAGGTGATCCCCAGAGGGGCGGAAAAGTTTACAGGTGTCAAGGGGATTGAAGCGTCATGCACTAAAGAGATGGACGAGGAAGTCCTTATGTCAGAAGAAAAAAAGAAGGTCGAAAACGTCATATACACTACTCAGAGAGCTGTACTGGCAGCGCTAACAGCCATCCTACCGGTGGTGAACCGTATGTTAAAGGAGAAGGTTTTCACTTCCCTGGCCTCAGACCTCAACAAAGCGATAGAACTTCTGGCAGCAGCGAGTACCTTTCTGACCTACAGAAGATATGAAAACGTGTTCAAAGCGGTCACTACTGATGCGGGAAAGGAAATCACCCATTCAAAAAAGGTGAAAGACAAAAATGGGAAAGAGTTTACACTCTTCCTGGCTCCGAAGCCAATCAAGGGCAAGGTGTTTGATGTTCAAGGGCAGGATGTTCGGCGGCCAGATTCCACATCTTCTAAAAAGAGTGGAATCAGGCAGCAAATGCGGACTGCAGATGGCACTCACAACGCACAGAGGGGAAGCACTAGGATGTGGCAAGAGAGGGAAGAATGACTTCCGGAAGAGACAGGCCTTTAGAGGGGCCAGGCACTTCTCCCCCAACTTCAGGGGTAGGGGAGTGGACAGACCCAAAACAAACTGGAATGAATACAGTCATTCCCCAGTAAACCGCCAACAGACAAACAATGGAATGAAACATCAGGGTTTCCCCAGGGGGGGGAATGATGTAGTCAGCCTAACTTCATCTGTTCAAACTTCCCCCTCAACACAGGAAAGGGTAACTATGACAAATATTGCCGTCAATGTAATGAATCATATTAATGTTTGGAAGAAGTTAACTAACTGTTCATCGGTATTATCGGTGGTAGAAGGTGTGCTTATTCCATTCATGGAGATCCCAGTTCAAACTAGGGTTCCACATCCTTACAGATTTAATGAGGAGGAGAAGCTGTTGCTTACAAACGAGGTCATGAAATTGTGTAAAAAAGGGGTGATTGTGACCGCGACGCACGCACAGGGAGAATACATTTAAAATGTTTTTCTCAGACCCAAGCCGGATAGCTCGTTCAGAATCATTTTGGACCTAACAATGCTAAACAAATCAGTACAATATCAACATTTCAAAATGTTTTCATTAAACACGGCTATTGACTTAATCATTCCAGGAGCATTTATGGCCAGTGTGGACCTGAAAGATGCATATTACACTATACCAATAGCAAAAGAACATAGGAAGTTCCTGCGGTTTATGTGGCAGGGGGAGTTATTTGAATATACTTGCCTCCCCAATGGATTATCACCAGCACGACGCATGTTTACACATATTATTAAGCCTATCTTTGCTGAATTGGCCAGCAAAGGACACATTCTTTTCCCTTACATAGATGATTCATTCATCATTGCTGACATTTTTGACAAATGCCAAAAAGCGGTTACTGACCTGTGTAACATTTTGACTAAGGTGGGATTTTACATACAAAAGAAAATTTCAGTGATCACACCTACTCAAAAGCTTAAGTTTCTAGGTTTCCAACTAGACACGCTAAAAATGCAGGTTTCATTAACTCCAGATAAAATCCAAAAATTTCACAAATTTGTTGAGGACTTGGATGATGGTAAGAAAATAAAAATTAGACAAGTGGCAGCTATGCTGGGACTTATGACAGCTTATACGGCAGTGGTGTTGTATGGGCAGGCACATGTCAAGGGACTCAAAATCAATCAAACCAGGGCGTTAAAATTAAGCAGGGAAAATTTTGAAAGAGTCATGAACATTTCAGGGGAGGGATGGAAGGACATCCTCTGGTGGGAGGAAGCAGTAGGATCCTCCCCAACCCCAATTAGATTAGATAACCCGTCCATTGATATTACTACGGAAGCGTTGCTTCAAGGCTGGGGAACTCACAGGGGCGACACAGCCACAGGAGGCAGATGGTTACAAGTAGAGTCAGATGCACACATAAATGTGTTGGAATTGAGAGCCGTATGGCTGGGGTTGCAAAGTTTAGTAATAGAAAAAGGAGTACATATACAGGTTTTTACAGACAACACTACAACGTTGGCGTATATTAACAGGATGGGGGGCACTAAGTCACCACACTGTAATGCAATAGCGCAAAAATTTGGCAATGGGTGGAGCTGAGGTGGAATTGGCTCACTTCAGGCTATATCCCAGGTTCGGCAAATGTATTGGTAGACAAGTACAGCAGGGAGTTCAAGGATCATTTTGAATGGGCCCTGTCTCCAAAGATTTTCAAGAAAATTAGTGAATTCTGGGGAAAACCAGACATGGACTTGTTTGCGTCTCAGAAGAACTTCAAAATTACTAAATACATTTCTTGGAAACCAGAGCCAGAATAGTGGAAGGTAGATGCATTTACATTTAAATGGTCACAATATTTTTTCTATGTTTTCCTGCCATTTAGCATAATAGCCAGAGTTGCCAGGAAACTGTGGATAGAGGAAGCCAATGCCATCTTGGTAACACCACATTGGCCCAGCCAACCTTGGTTTGCTGCTCTCAACAATTGGAGTTGGGAACAGCGATTCCTACCACGACCGCAGGACAATCTAATCCCACAGGGGCCACTAGAGGAAAGGGAATTCCGTTTTTAAGGAAATACCTCCAGCCGTTTGGGTTAGACCGTACTACAACGGAATTTATTGTGTCATCAGCTTGGCATGAGGGGACAGTGAAACTTTATGCAAGTGCGCTAAGGAAGTGGGGAGTGGTCTGCATCACGAAGGGTGTGAAACCATTGGCACCTTCTGTGGCACAGGTATGCAGGTTCCTTAGGATCCTCTCGGAGGACGGTCTGGGTTTCAGTGCAGTTAATACTGCAAGATGTGCGCTGTCAGTGGTGCTACCCAGAGTGGACGGACAAACAATAGGGAAGCATCAACTGTTTCATTGGCTGATGCATTCGGTTTATGCAAAAAACCCACCAAAGCCAAAATACTCCAGGTTTTAGGATGTAAATAAAGTGTTCGACACACTATGAGACTGGCCGGGAAACAAGAACTTAAATCTCAGGGAACTCACACTGAAGTTAGTCATTTTGTTACTCCTCGTAACAGGTCATAGGGGCCAAACCATTGTTGCCCTCTCTATTGAGGGGATGGACGAACAGGAGAAGGAGGTGATGTTCCATCTGAAAAAAATTGCTTAAGTCAAACAGGTTAGGTGACCCACTGTCGTTGTTACCGTTGTATGCATACGATGAATGCCCTCGTATATGTGTAATTAGAGCTCTTAAAGCTTATTTAGGGCGCACAAAAGACATTAGAATAGGGAAACAGCTATTGGTTAGCTACATACACCCTCATGCACCAATTTCCAGAGACACTTTGGCACGATGGACTGTTCAGTTGCTTGATAAGGCTGGTATAAATACCACGGTGTATGGGGCACACTCTACTCGAGGTGCGGCAGTGTCTAAGGCAAGAGCGTTAGGGTTTTCAGTTAACATGATTCTTAAGCATGCAGGCTGGAAGACAGCCAGGTCTTTTGCACTTCATTACAACAAAAAGGTTGAAAGAAATGATAAAGTAGCCAGGAAGTTGTTGGACAACTCAAGAAACAGGCGAGTTTAAGCTTGGTAAGGAAACATAGGCTAATGGTCCAAAATTTGATGTCACAGTACAGGGCCCACCCAACCCGCTCCGTGTGACACAAAAGAATTTTTTTTAATAAAAAATGTTTAATGTTAAAAAGAGTAGCTAAATAGATAATTGGCTTGCATTTAACCCTCCTAAATTAATTAGGTAAAGATTGACTTGAGACTGGAACTGCTTCATCTCCCTGTACTGCAACTACCAAGGGGCACAGCCCTCAGTAAAACAGAAGTTATCCTTCAACTATACCCAGGGAAGTGTCATCTAACTTATCCTATATATCTCTATATATTTATATACAGGCTATGTGTATATTATATATATATATATATTACATGTATATTTAAATACATATAAATATTGTTTCTTGTGATTTTATATCCTAGCATATACATATAAGTATATATATACATATATAAAAATATAATCTATATAAAGTTCAGGCACAAAACCCTGTAAACGCCAATCCAAAAATTGAGATAAAGATTGGAATCAAGCTTTCAAAAAGTTAATTTTTGTACATTCAGATTTTTATTTTGTTCATTGTCCATAATAATTTCATCACAAGAAAAGTGGAATTAGTGAGAATTAAAATTACCTTTAGGTAACAAATCTTTTATTTTAATTAGATTTTTGGATTGGCGTTTACTGGGGTTTTTTTCGCCTGAAGTTTTCTCATGTATAGAATAAGAGCACATTTCTGTTCGATTAAATATTGTCTAAATGCTTCTGATTAATAAAACAAGTATAGTATGGCTGGTAAAATGGACAAGCTTATGGGGGTTGAAATGGTGAAATGCTCACACTTTGCGGTATATGTTCACGCAGTGTTGTATGAGCTGCTCTGAGTGCATGATGCTCAGAATGCCAGGAATGACAGCCGGACATGTCGAAACAAATTGCTCTGACTGCTGAGGAATGCCAGCCATGATGTTCCACGGACATGGAGCCGACCCGACGAGCAACGGACTGAAAAGAAAAGAAGCAGACAAACCCCATCAAACACAGTTACAAATCGCTAAAGTTGGTTGGTTGGTTATTGAAGTTTTACGTCCTGGCAACATCGAAGCTCATATCAGGACGGGTACCAACTTGTGACTGTGCACACTCATGGCGACTTTATAGTGCTGTCCCACTGGAAAACAAGGCTGCCAGCACGATGACCTGATATCCCACTCACATTATTCTGACACTGAACCAACCAGTCCTTGCCCTATCCGAATAATGCCGAGCGCCTTGCAAGGAAGCGATAAGTGTAAATTTTTAAGTCATTGGTTTGACATGACAAGCAAATCGAATAAGAAAGAAAATCGCCAAGAGCCTATATTCACTGAAACACTCATCAATTGACAGCATGCAGTCCCATTGCTTTAGAATATGCAGGAATGGTAACATAATATACAGGCAGGTAAGAAAGAAATGCTTTGATTGATTGGTGGTTACTTTACACCGTGTCGGCAGCATAGGCCATATTCAGGGCGAGAGAAAGAAATGCTCTTATTACCTGTATACACATACAGTAAAACCTCTCTAAATCGACCGACCATGGGACTGACTTTATTTACATGGTTCATTTGGGGAGGTGGTCAGTTTAGGGAGGTCTAAAACAAATCATTACAATTATATTGTATGGGTGGTCGTTTTGGACCCAAATAAAGAATTCGATATAGTGGAGTTGTCGATCTGTGGAGGTGGTCAATTAGAAAGGTTTTATTGTATATTACTATATATACTGGACGCGGTGGCCTAATCAGTCAAACACAGGCTTCCCCTGTGGAAGGCCGGGAGTTTGGATGCCGGTCGAGTCAAACCAATAACTTACAAAATGGATACTTGCCAAGTTGTCGCTACCTCGCCAGGCCACTCAGCATTACTAGGATATGGCAATGACTGGCTTGCACAGTATCAGGATAATGTCAGTCATAAGTTGGTACCCATCCTGATATGACCCTAGATATTGTCAGGATGTAGGCCTAAATCTCCAACAAACAAATATATATTTATATCACCATAATATATATGTATATATATGTATATACATATATATATATATATATATATATATACATACATGCATAGGCCCTATATACACACGTGTATGTATATTAATTAGGGCCTATTAATAAGTATTATATTCAGAGACCCGCTCAACAGCTTTTTTCAGTCAGTGTGCCTTTCTTTTGTTATGCAAATCATAAGGTCTACCTGTATTAAATGAAACATTGCAATAATTATAATCTATAAAATAATTAATTGCTTCTTTTAAACAAAAAGAAGCAACAACGAAAAACGAAATGCACAACACTCATGGTAGGCGTGTGTGTGTGTCGATTTACAATGTCTTATGCTTTAAACAAGAACATTTTCATAAACCCCTTATTTATTACGGACCCGAGGCACTCTATATAGAAGGGGACCATTTTCTCGAGGCATGTGCACCTCTGTGCACTTCTGCGCACCTCGGGAGCATGCCGCTGATGTGTTTGACGCCGGGCAGATTACGGTGCTCTCAACACACGCCCTTTCAAGCCGCGATCCGGTGTTGCAGTTTCCGCGGCACACCAGTTTGCGAGGGACACATACATTCAAATGCATTGTCAATGGCTGTGAGCAAATCTTCATACAGAAAAAGTCAAATATCCTCAAATTACACCACCTAGAGGCAACACACTTGGAACACATATAGAAAACATATTCAATGAATAGATTATATTAAATTTATAAGGTTAGGCTTCTGCACTTCTATTAATTTTGAATAAAACTAATGTTTTGCACTGCGCGTACCATCAAACTCAAGGGATTGTCAATGGTCGTGAGCAATCTTCATACAGAAAATACAGAAAAAGTGAAATATCTATAAAACCACACCACCTAGAAACAAATCGTTTGGTACACATATAGAAAACATCCTTACCAAAAACATTATATTAAATTTAAAAGGTTAGTGACGATGCTGTTCGATTTTGACGCATGTGCAGAAGCGATGTGTCCCTCGCAAACTGGTATGCCGTGGAAACTGCAACACCTGTTATCACTCCGGTCTGAGCACGTGATTAGCATGGAAGCTGACTGTTCGCACGAGACTGCAGTGTGTGGTATCGCACGGCAGCACGACTCGCTGCGTTATCTGCTGCACGGCGTGCATACGATTTCAATTTTCATCATTAGTGACATTACTGTGGCAGCCTACTGAGTGACCACGGTGGGCTTACAACTAAATTAATTACAGATAGTTAAACAAGTTATCTTATCGGAGTGTATGAGAACAATTCCTCCTGTATGTGAGGCGCAATGGGTGAGGGGGGGGGGGCGGGCACCCGCATACATTCACTCCCCCACAGAGGGGGGGGGGGGGCACTACGCCAATGCGCAGTAAGGAGGAATAATACATTGTTCCCCTATAAAAATAATTTATACTCGTATAATTCGTTATACACACATTATACTTAAGTTATAGAGTGCACACGCGCACGCACACACACACACACATTGTCTATGCATCACATATATACACAGACACAGGATCTGACATAGCAAATAGCTACAATATCTGAAATATCTGAATGGGCCATGCTGACACCATCATACACTAGGTACAACATTTAGTTATCCCTGAACTATTGAAGACTTAATTCAACATTGGGCAGGAAGATCATCCTTTAAGGGAATGCCGACCAAATCCACTCTACCAATAGTACCATATTGAATGGCTAAATAAAATTCCACAAAATCAAATCAAATCAAACCAAATAAAGCAAATAAAGCAAATACAACCAAACACAACCAACCACAATCACATCCAACGTAATTCAATGTAGTTCAATGTTGTTCAATGTAGGTCAATGTAAATCAATGTAAATCAATGTAAGTCAATGTAAGTCAATGTAAGTCAACGTAAGTCAACGTAAGTCAATAAAATCCGATGCATTTCGACGTTGGAGCATCGTTGATTGTGCTGCACACAAACATGCGAGATCACACAAGCGCTAGTTCTTGTGCATGGCTATAAATGTGCAGTGAGAACTGCATCAAGACCAGCAGTGCTTTCCGACTGACGGGCTGACAGGCATCTGTTTAGCATATAACTTCAACGGCTATCAATCATCTTAGTTCTCAATTTCATCCACATGTTTTCTTCCTGCCTCACCTGACCATGTTAATTACAAAGAGAGAGAGAGAGTGAAAGAGAGAGCGAGGGCAAGAGAAGGGGTAGGGGAGGTAAGACAGTAAAAAGGGACGTGAAAATGCCTTATGACGGCCGTGAGCAACATATTTGTATTAAAATGCTGAAATTACAGACTGAAATTCTAGCATAAGCCTAATAAAAAGTAGAATGTTTGATATTAGCAGATTTATGATTAAAAATTTAAATACAGCCCTAAGTCCATACGGGACACATTTCTACATTTCTTCTCTTCTCCGTCTCCCCTTTCTCCTTCTTCTGCTTCTTCTTCTTCTTCTTCTTCTTCTTCATCCTCTCCTTCTCCTCTCCTCTCATTTCCCTTCTTCTTTATCCTCTCCTTCTCCTCTCTCTTCTTCTTCTTCTTCTTCTTTCTCTTCCTTCCCCTCCGATCCTCCTCCCCTTCCTCCTCCATCTCCTTCTTCTTTTCCTCCTCCTTCTTCTTCTTCTTTTCCTCCTCCTTCTTCTTCATCCCCTCTGTGTCCTCTCATTTCCCTTCTTCTTCTTCTTCTTCTTCTTCTTCTTCTTCCTCCTCCTCCCCCTCTTCTCAAGAAGCACCCGGCCTGTTCAATCGGGTGGCGTTGGCAGATGCATCTGATGAAGACGGGTGTCAGCGGGTGGCGTGGGTGACTTACGGCGCTACTCGGCTCAAGATAAACTATTTGTGTTGCTGGAGGAAAGGGGTGTTCTGGTTCATTGGCGGTGCACACTGCACACACATCCAGGGTACACAGTGGCCCTCACCTCTCGTAATGACTTCCTCCTGGGAACGCTGCCTACCTATCTACTTCCCTCCCGAGGGTACTCATACACTAACAATAACAGCATGGGGGCTTGGGGGTGAGGGTTTGAGGGGGGGGGGGGGGTGAGGTGGAAGTGTAGTAGAATGAACAAGCATAAGTATACCATTACCAACAGAACGGCATTATACTTTATTATCTTGGCTATGCATGAAGCAAAGATTCAATATACAGTATAACCCCGTTAAACCAAGCTCGGTTAAAGCAAATGATCAATTAATGTCAACTCTTTTCGGCGGCCCGGAAAAATACTACCATTTATCATAAAAAAAGTTGTTTAACCCAAAGTCGGTTAATCCAAACTATCGGTTAATCCAAACAAAATTTTCGGACCCCAGGCCACTTCCAGTACAGTTAAACCAAACTTTCATGTGGTTATAATAAGGTCATCTGAGACCCCACTGACTTTTGTATGTGATAAATGGTAGTATTTTGCTGGGCCGCCAGGAAAAGTTTGGATTAACCGATCGTTTGGGTTAAGGTAGCTTGGTTTAATGGGGTTATACTGTATATACATTTAAAAAAAAAAAATCAAAGTGTCCACATACATTGTATATTACATTCATAATGCACCTGTGTTTTTGCCAAAGCCAAGTCAAAGTCGAAGCCAAAGCTCAGTTAAACCAATTGAAGAATAACTGGTTGTTTGGCCGTCCCCAGTTACTCCTCTTATACTCACTACTATCAGGAGGATCCTGGCAACTGTCTGCCAGTCTCTTCCCCCCCTCCCCCCCACACACACACACTAAATACCAAAACACAACTGATAAGAAAGAAAGGGAGAGAAGTCACGTAAGATTGACAGTGATAAGGTTGAGCTTTATTACTACAACTCTTGTTCACCTGCTAGTGACCTGCCACCCTGACTCACTTACAACCTGCTGCACAGACCCACCTAGCTTCTGCTTCTTCAGTCAAAATCAGTGCCTACAAATTTGTAGGGTCCCTTCAAGTTTGGTTTAACGGGGGTTATACTGTATGTGGTATGCAGTTTGCGAATGCGACAAAAAATGGAAAAGCATGTAAATGCACTGTGGTGCTTCCATATGTCCGGTTGTGACTGCAAATGCGAATGCGAAAGCGTGGACGGCAAAGTGGATCGCTCAATGGACTGATCGGGGCGAATGTCATTTTGTCGCATTCAGATTCGCATACCGCATATATGGAATCTTAGTGTTATGTAGTTCTACGATGCGCAGACTTGATGCTTATGAATTGAAAGTTCTACGCCTTTCAAAATTGTAAACCTGGTTATAAATATGTCATACTTTAGTTTTATTGCACAGTGCTTTAGAATGCCCCCTGGTGGTAATGATGCCTTATTAAAGTTGCATAGTCCAGTGGTTTTGAGTTTCTGTCATGCTTTCTTCTTTTTTTTCTCTTTCTTTTTAGATGAATACATTACGTTGATGGCTATAATCTACTTAATGTTAGTTTTATGTAACTTTTATTTTAAAGCATTAAGGCCCAGTCAGACCTTACCGGACTGAGTACCGGACACCACCAGGCAAAGAATTGTCTAGTCCGGTGGTGTTCGGTGTCAAACTGTTGCAATGGCCACCGGATGAAACGGACGCTAAACGGATTCTAAACGGACAAGAAACGTACATTAATGAATAGTCAACGGACGAGAACCAGACGAGAACCAGACGGCAACCGAATGTCAAACGGACGGACCGGACACCAAACCTATACCACCTGGACACCAACCGGACACCAATCGGATACCTACTGGACACCTACCGGACTGTTCATGGATGCACCAAAAACCAACGGACCAAATTCCCGAAGCACCATCAACGGACTCTTCAGCCTACAAAACGGACACCTAACGGACGAGTAACGGACATGAAACAGACCAAACGGACGAAACGGACATAAAACGGACACCAACAGTACACTTCAGTCCAGTGGTGTCTGGTACAAAGTTTTGTGCATGTTCAAAACTTGTACCGGACACCGCCGGACACCACCGGACAGATAACAGACACGCCGGATGCCAACCATATATAAACCGTACATTGCGGTACTTCACCGGACAGTGTCCGTTTTCTATACGGTTCCTCAATCTGGTGAGGTCTGACTGGCGCTTTAACTTTGAATATATTTGAAGTGAAAACATCCCAAATTAATTTTGACATGAATCTAAAGATACAGGGCAACCTATACTTCATCACTGACACGCTTGATTAAATTGGCTTAGTAGTCCTTTAATGCAGCCATAAATGTGCAATGAGTGCACTTAATATTAAGCATTTCTGCCACATAGAAAGGAATACTGAGTCAATTTAATAGAATATGTTACTGCTGAGCGCCTATGGTGTCAAGGTTTTTGGCAAATTACTTTTGCATCTTTGCACTCCAAATATCTCTAAGGTTAGCCATTTAAAATAAAAGTTGCTTTAAACTAAAGTAAGATAGGTTATAACCATCAACATAATATATACTATTTATCTCAGGAAATGACAAAAACCTAAAACCATCGGACTATTCAACTTTAATATAACGACTTCCAATGTCAATCTGAACTTTGGGAATATCTCAGCTCAGCCAGTCAGACCCGACTGGTAGGAGGTTGGATGGTTGCTGGAGTTTTACGTCCTGGCAACATCTAAGGTCATATCAGGAGCATACCTGTCAAGTACTACGTTTTGGCCGTAAAGACTACGGTTTTACACGTAAAATTACAACTACGGCCGTGTCAGCATATTTGAACTCTCAATTTTGATAATAATTATTATGGATTGTTTATTTCTTAGTCTTACCACTGACATTGAGAAATGTTCCACATTTGAAAGTTTGAGGTGTGAAGTGGGTCAATTATGATATAAAATGAAGTAAGTCCATTACTTACACTAACATACCTGACAAGTATTATGTTTTCGCTGTAAAGACTACGGTTTTCACAGTCTTAGACGACTGTTTTCATTCTTTGGGGTTGACACCTATGCATGGATGAGGTCAGTTTGGGATAGGGCAGGGCTACGTAGCTATATTATATTTGGGTGGACGGGTGGGTTTCACTCAACGTGAGACCGTCTGCGGCTGGAAGGTGTTAGGAATGGCGCCCTGAATATTTCACCGAAATCGTCTGCGCTCATATATCATTTTAAACTTCCATGGGCGGAAACATAAGTCGCATTTAAACCGTGTCTGAAACCCACGTATCTACCTGTTTGCTAAGAACCCACCAAAAAAATGATTTAAAACACGTTAATTTTACCATTTGGTTTATGGTAATCATAATTAAATATTCAAATCAGAATACGCTTATGTATGTTGTATTGCTGTTGCGGCTTGTTGTTTATTTTAATTTTATGGCGCAAAGTTCAAAAAGGTACTTTTTTTTTTTAAACGTGGTTTCAATTTTTTTTCAGTTTCTCTCTTTTTTTTTATGAGATAAATATATTAAAGCTGCATAGTCCGATGAAGCATCAAATTTTCAAAACCAAAACAAGTATATCAATTTGATGCTACATATCTAACTTAAATACTGGTGCACTTGTTACCACATAGAAGGGAATACTGAGGCAATTTAATAGAACCTATTACTGCGGAAACCTATGGGGTTAGAGATTTGCCAAAACTAATTGTGCTTGTTTGCACTTCAAATAACTCAAAAGTTAGCTATTTAAAATAACAGTTACTTCAAGTGAAAGTAGGATAGATTATGATTATCACCCTAATATGTTTATCTCAGAAAATGACAGAAACTCAAAACCCATCGGACTATGCAACTTTAATTTGATGGGTAAAATCTACCTTACTTTAGTTTGAAGTAACTTTATTTTAAATGGTGAACATTTTAGATATTTTAAGTGCAAACATGACACTCTGACACCATAGGTTTGTGCAGTAACAGATTATATTAAATTGCCTCAGTATTCCCTTCCATGTGGTAACAAATGCTTAAAGTTGCATAGTCTTTGTCATTTTTCTGAGATTAATATATTGATTTGATTATTATAATCTACCATACTTTAGTTTGAAGTAACTTTTATTTTAAATGGATAACTTTTGAGATATTTGAAGTTCAAACAAGTGAAATTAATTTAGGCAAGCATGCAAAAACTCTGACATCATAGGCTTCTGCAGTAACAGGTTCTATTAAATTGACTCAGGTTCCTTTCTGTGTGACAGCAAATGCTTAAAAAGTGCATCAGTATCTAAGTTAGATATGTAGAATCAAATCTAGATAATTGCTTTGGTTTTGAAAAGTTGATGTTTCATTGGACTATGCAGCTTTAATAAGTGCACCGATATCTAAGTTAGATATGTAGAATCAAATCTAGATATTTGTTTTGGTTAAGAAAATTTGGTGTTTTATCGGACGATGCAGCTTTAAACACGTTGTTATTTTTTTATCCAAATGATCATTTCAATGTTTATTTAGCACGAAACATAGCTGTTCATCATGCCATACCCAAAACAAATATTGTTTTGTTTTTAAATGCGTTATGATGATTGACGAGGCCGTGCACCATGTGAAATTGAAGGGGTTGCAGTCGTTTGCGTATTAAGACCACCTAAAAAGCAAAAACACCAGAAAAACTAAACAAAAAAGACAAAAAAAAAGAAAATATTCTGATAAAATGTACCCGACCAGCTTAGGGTGTGTGTGGATGGGGGCTGAGGGGGGGCGGAGTGGGGGCGAGGGACGGCGTGGAGGCGGGGTGGGGGCGGGGCGTGCACATCGCGGGGCGACACCCGGGGCGGCAAAGTGCTACATGACGTTTGGTTTACGTTACCAACTATGTGAATTATTCGCCCCTCGTTCCTCATCTGGCACTGTCCCACCGCCGTCCGTCCTCTACGGCCCGGAACTACTGTGTAGCCTCTACTTTGTTTATATAAAGGTCAACTTGGTACAATAAAACAAAGACCCTATAACACTAGGACGGCTCACTCAGCCTGTATTGTGTAATCAAGAGAACAGCCAGCGCACAGGTGGTGGGTTTGATCATTTTGATAGTGTTATAATGGGTTGTGTGAATGGTGTGTGTGCTTGAGCGTGTGTGTGTGTGCATGTGCATGTGTCAGTGTGCTGGAAGAAGGATGCAAGGGGAATGTGTATGGTGTTGGGGGTGGGTGGGGTGGAGAGGTGTAGGGGCAGGGTGTGAGTAGCGGTGGTGGTGGGAGTTCTATAGGAGTAGCAACATGCAACCAGTGGGGACCTCCCCCCGGCCCCCCCTGCTTACATCAGGGAGGGGGTCATGAGGTGTGGTGTGAGAGCGCCAACTGAGGTGGGTGAGGAGGGGGAGGGGGAGAGGGAGTGCAGGGGAGGAAGAGGGAATGTGGGGGAGGAAGGGGGAGGGGAGCAGGAGGAGGCAGAGGGGGAGTGCTGGGAAGGAAGAGGGAGTGTTGGGTGGGAGGGGAGGGGGAGCAGGAGGCGGAGAGGGAGCGTGAAGGGGGAGGGAGGTGTGGTGTGAGAGCGCCGAGTGAGGTGGGTGAGGAGGGGAGGGCAGAGGGAGGGGGAGAGGGAGTGCGGGGGAGGGTAGGGGTGGGGGAGGTGGAAGGAATGGGGAAGGGAGAGGAAGGAGGAGGAAGGAGGAGGAAGGGGGTGGGGAGGGAGGTGTGGTGTGAGAGTGCTGGGTAAGATGGATGAGAAGGGAGATAGGGAGAGGGAAGGGTGGGGTTGGGAGGGGGAAGGGGAAGGGATGGACGGTGAGGCCAGGGGAGGGTGGGACGGAGGGGGGAGGGGAGGGGATGGAAGGGGAGTGAGGGAAGGGCGGGGGAGGGAGGGGGAAGGGGGTCGGAGGGAGCAGAGAGATCGGGGAGAGGGAGGGGAAGAGAGTGGGGGAGGGCAGGGGAATGAGGGAGGGGCAGAGGGAGGTGGGGACCAGCAGTAAGTGCAACATCCGCATCCAAATGACAGGCAATCTCTCTTTTTTTATTTTAAACTCACCCTCTCGCCTTGTATGTGTTTACATGTGAAACACCAGCCAGCAGCCAGGCTGACCCACCACAAGATGGCACTGCAAACTTTACATTGCCATGGGAGAGATAGGGAGTGAGCCGTCTAACTATGAGTGTTATAGGGTCTTTAAATAAAAGACCGCGTACGAGAATTTGTAATCGCGCAGAGCTCGCTAACTACCCGATACAACATGACCCCGGAGGTGTGGCCTGCGGGAAAGGACACACCACGTAAGATAGAGGTGTAGGTGTATGACAGATGCAAGGTAGAATACAATACGGAAATGAAATATTTGACAGTCATATTATTGTAACGGGGGGGGGGGGGGAACTCACAAAATAACCACCACAATTTTGTATAGAGGCCTTGACTTGAGATCAGGAAACACTAATTTTTCTTTCGAGTGATAGATCCATGGAAGTCTTCCAGAGCAAGTGGTTGAAGCACCAATGGTAGAAGCATTTGAAAGAAGGCTGGATAGACATTGGAGAGGACACCCACAATTATATGACTTCAGGGCTCCGCCGACCTCCATATGTATGCACAAATATAGTTGTTGTTTTTTAACCATAACTAGCTGGCATTACAAGCGCAATATAGGCATAGATCAGCCAGAAGAGGCTCTGTAAGCAGGGGCGTAGCTAGGCGTATGCGCGTATGGCAAAACGTCCACATTGTTTTGTCAACAACAAAAATAATAAAAAAAATAATAAAGAGAGAGAGAAGAGGAGGCATGTAGTAGTCCGGAGTGGCGAAAACTCAAGTCTAAAATGTATAAAATCCGCCAGCTTAAGCTTAAGCGGCCCCCTAAACCCCCTGCCGAAATTAGGAATAGACATCGTTAAAGATCTAGCTACGCCCCTGGTAAGTTAATAAGTCATAGGCCCACATATTTGTGGTAATGAGTAATGCCGATTCCCAGAGTGTAGCACGGTCACATGACATTAAGCGTCCATCTGCGTGGGAATGCATTAGGACCTTAAGTTTTTACATCCAAAACTTAGGCCTAGCACTTCCGACCTGCTAAGCTGCCCACTTTAAAAAATCTGACCAAAAGTGTGGCATCTAATTCAACGAAACGGCTAAGTCCATTCTAATTTGAAGTAGGGACAGTCTACTTTTTTTTCGATATTGTTAGAAAAGATACTAAAACTTGGTCAAAGTGAATAAACAAGACTAAATCCGAATTATGTTAGGGGACATTATTGAAACGAGGCAAATCAACCGAAAAATAACTTAGTGGATTGGTCAAATTATTACAAGGAGTGTCTGTTGCCATGGCTGCAAAGTGTGTTGCAGCAGCACATAGCTTAGTACTGTCATTTCACCATGTTTGTGAAGAGTAGTTGAATTTAATTTGACAGAAAAGAGTTTTTTTAATGGTTATATGGCATGCCTAATTACTGAATGGATCATTCTATCTATCTCTCTCTCTCCTTCTTTCTGTTTGTCTCTCTCTCGTTCTCTCTCTCTCCTCTCTGTCTGTCTCTCTCGTTCTCTCTCTCGTTCTCTCTGTCTCTCTCGTTCTCTCTGTCTGTCTCTCTCTCGTTCTCTGTCTCTCTCGTTCTCTCTGTCTGTCTCTCTCGGTCTCTCTCTCCTTCTCTCTGTCTGTCTCTCTCATTCTCTCTCGTTCTCTCTTTCGTTCTCTCTGTCTGTCTCTCTCTCGTTCTCTCTCTCTCCTCTCTGTCTGTCACTCTCTCGTTCTATCTCTCGTTCTCTCTGTCTGTCTCTCTCGTTCTCTCTCTCTCGTTCTCTCTGTCTGTCTGTCTCTCGTTCTCTCTCACACCACTCAATTCCGTGCTACTCTATTTTTTTGTTAACAAAATTCATTGATGCATTCTTACATGAAGTCATCATAATTAGGTCAACAACTACTTGAACTCGTCTAGGTATAGTAAAGTTGTTGCGATAGGCTTAATTTGGCATACAATAGGCGCGATGCAGTTATTAAATGAGGTGAGCACACCAACAGTAAAGTGGTCATGTCGACCTACTTCGTATATAGGCCTACATGTACTTGGCCACCCCCCCCCCCCCCCCATATCCACACGGCGGTCCCAGTGAGTTGACTGACGACTGTTTGTACCCAATGTACACATGTGATGGACCATGGTTATATTAGCAAGATTGTGTTACAGGTACGTGCGGCAGGCCCGTGAATCTTGTGTGTGAAGGAGTCCAAGTTCACTGTGGTATTAACTATTATGGGATAGCGCCATATCCTACTAACTTGCATCGGCGTTGGGTTCTCCCTCTCCTCTTGACCCAAAATGGAGGTAAATAAAAACCCACTTGGCCTTCCTGCGTTCAGTCACACCATACAAATGACCCAATGCTAATATAGACCTACCGGGTCCCATTTTGGATAGACTACCAATAGTAATCTAATGTATGTGGAGGAAGGGAAGGGGGTGGGGGGTTGGTGTTCTACATGGTTGGAATTTTGGTGGGGGAATGGGGTTATTATTTCCTCCACCTGCCTCCCTGCTGGAGGAGGTAGGACTGGGTAGGTAACTTACTAGTCAGGCTCCCCTCCCCCCCCCCCCCCCTTCCCCTCCGCCCCTCTCCTTCCCCTTCTCCGCTTTCCCCTCTCCCATCCCCTTCCCTTTTCCCCTCTCCCCTCCCCCTCTCCCCTCCCCCCCGCCTCTCCCCTACCACTCCCCCATCTCCCCTCCCCCCTCCCCCCCTCACCGCTCCTCTTCACCCTCTCCTCTCCCTCCCCTCCCCCTTCCCCCCTCCACCCTTCCCCTCCACTCCCCCTCCCCATCCCGCCTCTCCCCTACCACTGCCCTCC
Organism: Branchipolynoe longqiensis; assembly: GCA_030323885.1. Lineage (NCBI taxonomy): Eukaryota > Metazoa > Annelida > Polychaeta > Phyllodocida > Polynoidae > Branchipolynoe > Branchipolynoe longqiensis. The sequence goes on from CM059186.1 coordinate 102,701,619, forward strand.
CCCTTTCCCTTCTCCCCCTCCCCCTCCCGCCTCTCCCCTAGCACTGCCCTCCCCCCTTCCCCTTCTCGCCCCCTCCCCCTCTCCTCCATTTGTCACACGCCTCCTCCAGTCGCTCAGCGCTGCCCTTTACAACCAGACGGCGGCGGCAGACGCGCGTTTTAACCCCAGCTGACCCTCTTCTCCCCGCTCTTCATTACCCCGACACGGCCCTCGCTGCTCGGGTTACCCCCCGGCACCGCTCTCGCCCCCTCCCGGCCGCCCCGCCACCTGGGGCGCGCGGCCACTGCCCGGCCCCTGTCGGCGGGACCCCCGGCCGTGCGGGGCCGGGCCCGGGGAAGGCAGCGCCCGGTACTGGCCGCACCTCCCGGGTTGCTGTCACTGGGGCCACTTTTAGCTGGATATCAAGGACACAGGTTTCGCCTCACAAAAGATGCTCGGGGTATGTTTGGCGATGGGGTGTGGGGTAGGATGGGGGGGCGGGGGGGGGGGGGTGTAAGAGGGAGGAGCGAATTGGTGCTACTGCAGCGGAGCTTCTAAATACAGTATAACCCCATTAAACAAAACTTGAAGGGACCCTAGAAATGTGTTTGGATTCATCGATCATTGGTCTAGCCAAGCTGTGGCTTCGACTTTGACTTGGCTTTTGCAAAAATGTGGGTGTATTATGAATGTAATATACAATGTATGTGGACACTTTGATTATTGTTTTTTATGTATATGCAGTATAACCCCGTTAAACCAAGCTCGGCTAAACCAAACAATCACTTAGTCCAAACTTTTTCCGGTGGCCTGGCAAAATACTACCATTTATCATATAAAAAAGTTGGTGGGGTCTAAGATGACCTTATAACCACATGAAAGTTTGGTTTAACTGTACGGGAAGTGGCCTGGGGCCCAACAATTTTGTTTGGATTAACCGATAATTTGGATTAACCGACTTTGATTTAAGCAACTTTGTTATATGATAAATGGTAGTATTTTTCCGGGGTGCTGAACAAAGTTTGGATTAAGCGATAGTTTGGTTTAACCGAGCTTGGTTTAACGGGGTTGTACTGTATATATGACTCTAGTCATATGATAATACACGAAAGTGGAGTGGGATACTAGGGACACAACTCATGTTAGTTCTTAATTACAAATGGGGGAAACAAATCAAGCCACATAACCAACATAGACAATAAACAAACTATAAAGATACAACAATGGCAACAGCAAAAACCTATTTAAGAAATAGGTAAATTTTACACCTGCAAATATATTGATGAATAGTTGGATTGTTTGTTCTTTGTGTGTGTGTGTGGGGGGGGGGGCTACAGTGTCGAGGCGCATCACATACATACAACACTGTGTGTGATGAAGTACATTGCATATGTATAATCATATACAGTAAAACCTCTCTAACCGACCACTTCCACAGATCGACCACTCCCCTATAGCGATCGCTGCATTTGGGTCCCAAACGATCGCCCATGCAATACCACTGGAATGATAAAAAAATTATAAAAAAGTCCCTAAACAAACCACCTCCCTAAATGGACTATTTAAAGTCGATCCCATGGTCGGTCGATTTAGAGAGGTTTTACTGTACTTATATTGATTATATTACTATAGTATTAGATTCGGTGCGAGACTATTCTTTTACTACACTGTCCACCTGTACGCTCCCAGGCCTACATTGCCCACATTGCCCACCTCTACATTGCCAACCTCTACATTGCCCACCTCTACATTGCCCACCTCTACATTTCCCACCTCTACATTGCCCACCCATATTCTTCCCACTTCTACATTTCCCACCCTATACACTACCAAAACATTTGCTTCCGTAATATATGGATGTTTTTTTTTTGCTGGATACATTTCCAATGTTGGCATATTCGTGACATCCATTTTACTATTTTTAGTTGAACCAAGATAGTCAGGGGGCCAACTCACATAGGTGTGAAAGTGCGGACTAATGCAATTTTATTGCTGATTGTGCTAGATAGGGTTATTGGTAGTGAGAATCAAGAGGGTGCCACTCTGGCACCCTTGAGCAATTTTTTTTATAGGCCATTTTTGATATGACGTCATATTGGATCAAACCGGCATTTTTTGCGGCATTAGGGGGTAGTGTTCGTATATCAGCTATAGTATCAGTTCTAACTTAGCACTTAGCACTACATATAGTATACCAGAAGAAAGGATATTGAAGTACCGTTCTCATGGTGTAACAATTATCATTGTAGAGCAAATATACATGCCACAGTATACATTCACAAGCAATTGTCATCGACAACTGAAACTGAAAAATATTGCGAAATACTCATTCCAGTGTGATATTTTTGCTATTAAAATAATAATAAATGTAGTGTAGTTGTACCTCAAATATGTATCAAATTGGAATAAGCAAGTCCCAATCCTATTTATACATTTAATGAAAACAATATTAAACAAAGCAATTGATGGATACATAAGTAAACCAAACTAAATCCAGAATAAGATCTGACATATGCAGAGATACACTTTTCATAAGATGAATTTGAAATATGTCAAATGGCTTTTAACTACATTGTAGTATTTCTTTGGGAAATAGTACATAAACCAATATAACAAACAGACATGGTGTATTGTCTTATTCATTTAGGTTGCCATACGTGTCATACATAAAGCATTTGTGACACGTCATTTCACATGATTCAGGTTTCAGGATCCAATCCATCAGTCCTCTGCATTTTCCTCATCATCGTCCTCGTCGTTCTCGTCGCCATCCATGAATGGGGCAGATTCATGTTTTGTGTGTTCGTTCGAGCATCCATTGTCTGCTCCGCATTTACAGTATGTCGTGCAGGAAAGCCCGCCTGCCTGACAGCTGCACTTGAGGCTCCCACATGGCATGCTCGATTTGCAACCACATGCCACAAATTGCATGAGGGATGGTGGGGCAGTAGTGGAAGTGCCATTGACAGGGCAAAGAAGGGTTTTGTTCAACTCCCATCCATACTGACTAACCATCAAGATCTGGTGGGTGTAGCTGGTCTGCCGCTCGCCATGTTAGTACCTGGATACGGGCTCTCTTGATGTGCTGTAATGCAGCTTCGCTTGTTGGAGGAAGGCTCTTAATCTTTGGTGGATCCTTCTTTTTGCTGAAGAATAGATATCTCAGCCCATCTAGTGTTGACGCCACCACACCTCCATACAAATAGGACAAGAATTGGAAGCCTTCCCTTGTCCAGTCCTCTTCTGACGCATCAGGATCTGCAAATGCCCGAAGTGGAACCTTAGATTTCAGTAGCATACTGCACACGGAAGCCTTCCCTTTGCCATATGGGTACGATACGTTTGCTTTCACAAGCATGCAAGGCAACGGATTTCCTGAATCTTTTCACCTCGTCGTAGCTGCAGCAGAAACCGTTGGAGTTCAGAATGTCAACTAGTTCCTTCGATCCAGAGCGATGGTGTATTTGGAGAGCCAGGCCCAGTGTTGTCTGGTTAAATCTCCGTGACACTAAAGCTTGTATGGCTTGCACCAAGGCCAGAGACTTCTTAGACACTTTACCATTTGACACTAGGCTTGACAGTAGCATGAGAAGCGTTTCACTGCAATTATAAACGGCACTGTCCTTGGTGAAGTCACCCAACTTGTATGCAGTCGTTTTTGGGAGAGACGTACACTGCACCTCAGCTTGTATCTTGTGACACATGTCCTTCACAACATCAGAATCATTTGCTTCCACAAGTTTCAGAGTGGCTGGCAGATATTTTTTGAAGGAAATTAGACTGGCACATCCTTTCACCTGCATTATCACCAGAGCTGGTCCAAAGTGCTCTTCCAACCGTGTGACAAGTTGTGAACGGTCCTTTCGCTCTTGCTGATGACTTCTCAGCACACAGTCATCAGCAAACTGTACTTCCGCTGTAGCTGCCATGGATCTCTATACAGCTGTATATCGACTGATTCCACACTGTAATGCATTCTCTCAGAGTGTTCACGACATTGGATGCGAGATCACATGCGATGGCTGACTTTGTAGCAATGTTGGAGGCAGATTTGACATTGCGCTCGCCAGTGAATTGCGTGAAACAGTCAAAATGGTACTGTGCATCCGCGGCATGCACATCTGCTAAAGAACCATTAAACCGGATACAAACTTGCTCAGCTGAGGCATTGTTTCGTTCATCATATACAGTTAGAAGTTCATTCTTCATCTCTCGTGCGACATTGGATGACCCTCCTCTATCGATAAGGATTCTTTGATTCCTTCGAGAGGCACTTTTCACCATGTATGAGGCAATGCACCCTGAAATCAAAAGAGCTGAATTCGGATCGCCTCCTTTTCTGTTGATGATCATGTGTATCGATGGTTCCTATGCGCTTTCGTTCCCTAACAATATGTGTCTTTGATGCATAGCTGGATACGCAGGACTTGTGAAACTGTAAAGCGAGGTTTGGATTGTTGTCAAGGTCTTCTTGGAGCCCAATATGGATCAAATCTTCGCGTGATATGCTTGCAGAAATAATGGTTTTTATTCACTGTTCCTTTCCAGTAACGAGGGTTCCCTCTGGATTGTTGCAGCCTGGGAAGAAACATTTTGCTGTGGATTCCATCGTTCATGTCGGGTATCATCTATGATGGCTCACACGTTCAACCTAGGACTATATAAAAGAATGTTTATATAGTTTGGAAATGAATATAATGGTCAAAACACCACTTCCATACCTTGTTTTACAGAATAGTAATATTTGTGTTTAAATAACGTCTGCAAACACAATAATGTCATAAGTCTTTGAAGGTATCCAAGTTTAACGATACTTTGAACATTTTCGGTTTTGTTGAATGACATGTCCTGAATACTTTGACAGACGACCAGGCATTGTTAAAATTGTTTTAGATGGGAATTTTACCTGAATAGCATCTTCACACCTATACATTAATTAAATAGCCATGAATGAGATGAATAAATTGTCTGAAAGTGACATAATATTTTCTTTATTATCGGGATTAGTTTTTCCACAAAAAAATGTACATTTTGATTACCGTGAGTTGTCAGTAATAATTTCTTTTGAGCCTTTCTGTATTTACACATTCGTATCATACATAGAAGTTTTATACATCAGGAGAAAGGTACTTCAATATCCTTTCTTCTGGTATAATATATGTAGTGCTAAGTGAATTAGAAATGATACTACAGCTGATATATGAAGACTACCCCGTAATGTCGAACGGCACAAAAATGCTGGTTTGATCCAATATGACATCATATCAAAAACGGCTTATAAAAAAATTGCTCAAGGGTGCCAGAGTGGCACCCTCCTCATTCTCAAAATATAGGTATATGACTATCACAATCTGCAATAAAATTGCATTAGTACGCACTTTCACACCTATGGCTGTTTTGGGCCTTTGTCCCCCTGACTAAGATGACACTCTCCCTGCATGCCTTCAGTTCAACCGAATATGATGGAGTGAGGTACTTTGTGGGAGTCGGGGGAGTTTTGGCGTGTATAATTTAACACAGGGGGGAAAAAACCCTCCAGAAATGGGGAGTCACGTTCCAACGACGACACACACACAGGGCCGTAGCCAGGAATTTGTCTCCTGGTGTCTAATTAATTCTTGGAATGAACGAGTGCCAAAGAAGGCACTAGGCACTTTGGGGATCTGGGGATATTCTCCCCTAAGACATTTTGAAATCTAGAGGGTCTGAAATGACATTTCCAGACATTTCAGGGAAGTAGATAAAACCCACTTGCCAGTCATGCACTCGCACCACCACGCAAATGACCCACTGCTAATTGCACAACATGACAGGAGCGCTTGCTCAGGAGCCAGCGGATGTCATTACATACTGGTTTTCTGTTATATGATCGACTAGTTACTACGTTGTTACGACAATATTAAATTCAGTGCGCAGTAAATGTCAAGCAAGCCATTACCAAAGAAGATAAATCACGTTTAATATTTATGTTAGCTAAGTAAACGCGACCAAGACTTCTAAATTGACTAAGCACGCACCTAACTATTTGTCTATCACGTTCGGTATTAGTTTTTTAAAATTTGATTAAAGGCGCAGTCACACCTTACCGGACTGGGGAACCGGACATGAACCAACCACTGTCCGGTGAAATACGGCAATGTCCGGTACCCATCTGGCGGTGTCCGGTGGTGTCCGGCGGTATCCGGTACAAGTTTTGAACATGCAGAAAATTTCTACCGGACACTGCTGGACTGATGTGTCCGGTTGGTGTCCGGTTGGTGTCCGGTTGGTGTCCGGTTTGTCCGGTTCATGTCCAGTACCCATCCGTACATGTCCGGTTTGCTTCCGGCATTGTCAGGTTTCGGGATGTGGTGGGGTGGGGTGTAGGTGTGTGGTGGGGGTTTAGGGATGTGGTGGGGGTGTAGGTGTGTGGTGGGGGTTTAGGGTTGTGGTGGGGGTGTAGGTGTGTGGTGGGGGTTTAGGGATGTGGTGGGGGTGTAGGTGTGTAGTGGGGGTTTAGGGATGTGGTGGGGGTGTAGGTGTATTGTGGGGGTTTAGGGATGTGGTGGGGGTGCAGGTGTGTGTGGGGGGGGTTTAGGGATGTAGTGGGGGTGTAGGTGTGTGGTGGGGGTTTAGGGATGTGGTGGGGGTGCAGGTGTATGGTTGGGGTTTAGGGATGTAGTGGGGGTGTAGGTGTATGGTGGGGGCTTAGGGATGTGGTGGGGGTGCAGGTGTGTGGTTGGGGTTTAGGGACGTAGTGGGGGTGTAGGTGTCTAGTGGGGGTGTAGGTGTGTGATGAGGGTTTGGGGATGTGGTGGGGGTGTAGGTGTGTGATGGGGGTTTGTGGTGGGGTGTAGGTGTCTGGTACATGTACGGTACTGGTACATGTACAGTACTTGTCCGTTGGTGTTCGTTTCGTCCGGTTCTCATCCGGTTCTCGTCTGGTTCTCGTCCGGTTCTCGTCCGGTTATCGTCTGGTACATGTACGGTACTTGTCCGTTGGTGTTGGTTTTGTCCGGTTCTCATCCGGTTTTCATCCGTTACATGTACGGTACTTGTCCATTGGTGTTCGTTTTGTCTGGTGGCAGTTGACCCAATTACGCTCCATTTCGATACATTTCGATACATTTTGCCACGGACAACACCGGACTAGAAAATTCTTTGTCCAGTGGTGTCCGGTACTCAATCCGGTGAGGTGTGACTGGCGCTTTAACAATGCCTCTAGAGCGCATTGATTTTTATCATCGGCTATTGGACGACAAACATTTGGTCATTCTGATGCATTTCTTTAGAGGAAACCTGCTGCCGCCACATAGGCTACTCTTTCTGATAAGCAGCAAAGGGTCTTTTATATGCACTTTCACACATACAAGACAGCACATACCACAGCCTTTGATGAACCAGTTGTGGACCACTGGTTGGAATGGAAAATAGCTCAAATAGCAAATGGGTCCACTGACCAGGATCGATATGATGACCCACATCTACACAGCTGGACACGCTACCATATAAGCTACATACGCTCCCCGGTATTAATATTAGATGAGTAAATGCGACCAAGACTATTCTAAATTGACGAGACATACACATAACTATGTGTCTACCACGTTTGATATTAACAGACTGATTAATGTTAGATTGGTTGGTTGTTGGAGTTTTACGTCCTGACAAGATCTAAGGTCATATCAGGACGGGTACCGACTTGTGACACTGAGTCACATTATCCTGATACTGGGCCAACCAGCACTTGCTCTCTTCTAATAATGCCAAGCGACTAGCTAGGAAACGTGGATACTGATGCAGGTATTAAAGTTGCATAGTCCGATGGTTTTGAATTTCTGTATTTTTTCTGAGATAAATATATTAGATCGATCACTAGTATCTACTTTGCATTAAGTTCAAAGTTACATTTATTTTAAATGGTAAACTTTAGAGATATTTTGAGTGCAAACCGATACCAGACGGGATGGCCGAATGAGTGAGAGCGTCCGTCTCCACTGTCACAAGGCGGTACCCGTCCTGATATGACCATAGATGTTGCTAGGACGTAAAACAACAACAACAAACAACAACAAACAACAAACAAACTTATAAGTGCTGCCCAACTGGGAAATCAGGCTGCCAGCACCATGACCTGATATCCCACTCAGTCACATTATCCTGACACTGAGCTAACCAGTCCTTGCCCTATCCTATTTACTATTAATGCCAAGTGCCAAGCTATAAAGTGCCAAGTATGAATTTTGTAAGTCATTGGTTTGACTCAACCGGGAATTGAACTCCCGATCTCCTGAACGGGAGGCCTGCGCTCTACCGATTCGGTCACCGTGTCCGGTCGATCCTATTGTTGTTGTACCCTTTAAGTATGTGTCTACCCAAACAACATAACCTGGTCCCTCCCTACACACAAACCATAATCCCAGATCGTATCGACATCAGAGATCAGTCCGAAATCCATAATCCCACCCTACTCAATCTTATAGTTATGCCGAACGATAAGCCGAACCTAAGTCACCCAATCCCCAATAGACTACATCACCGTTCCAGCGGCACGGTCCATTGTGGGATGCATCAGAGCAAAACAAACACGAGAGAAGCACATGGCACATGCTAATACACTGGGTGCGGTTATGAAATGTGCTACCTTCAGCTCATCTCAGCTCTTGTTTGAAACATAGAACACTAACTAAAAAAATATATATAATAAATTAAGATATTAATCTTTTATTCAGCATTGCATTTACATCAATATAATCAGCACATCTTATGCCATGTGCATTTAGATTTAGACAAATCTGGGCACTCAGACTAGTGTTAGAGCCCTAGCCAGAGTCAGTTTTACTTATTTTATTCATGTTTTTATTTATATCCTATGGTTAATGACATCTGTAGAAATAGAAAATGAGTAGAGTTAATCAGATATTGGTTATATATTTCTTTGAAACAAGTTTTGTTGACACATTTGACATTTTAATATTTAGAACAAGAATTACTTCTGGCTAATCAATGGTGATGTAAACATCAGCCTGTAAAGTGACTGAAATTGTATGTTTCTTAGCTCAAAATGCTTAATTATGGAGAGTTGTGTCTTAAACATATTCATTATATTATTATATTGCTTCCTTCCGTCCATGTTTGTTCCAAATTGTTATGTATTTCTATTAATTTTGAATAAAATGGCAGTTTTGCCCTACGTGTATCGGCAAACTCAATGGCCGTATGCCTTTGCTTTGCTCCCAATGCCGTGTTCAGCACATGCGCACTCGGAACCATGATCACATTCCCAAATATATCCCATTTGAATCAACACTGTCCCGGCATTCTGTGTCTGAGGCCTGTATTCAATGTGCTGCAGTTAGTTGATGTGTTAGTAACACACATCTGTCTGCTGTGACCTTTGCACCCTTACTTACACCCCCTCCCCCGCACACCTACCCGTATTCAGCCCATCCATCGCTGCCCAACCCTTCACTGCTGATCTCATTCAACATCTCCTACACTGCCTACCCCATTGCCCACCCCTACATTGCCCACCTCTACATTGCCCACCCTTACCATGCCCACACCTTCATTGCCCACCCTAGACACTGCCCGCCTCATTTATTGCCCACCCCATACACTGCCCACCACATACCATGCCCACTCTTACATTTCCCACCCCTACATTGCCCATCTCTAAATTACCCACCTCTATATTGCCCACTCATACCATGCCCTCCTCTATATTGCCCGCCCATACCATGCCCACCCCTATATTACCCACCGCTATATTGCCTACCCCATACACTGCCCACCCCATACCATGCCCCACCCCATTCATTGCCCACCTCTACATTGCTCCACCTCTACATTACTTTAGGTAAGGACAAATAGAGCTTCGGGTAAGGATTTTGTTTGTTGTTGTTTTACGTCCTAGCAACATCTAAGATCATATCAGGACAGGTACCGACTTATGACATGATGACTTTATAGTGCTGCCACATTGGAATACCAGGCCACCAGCACCATGACCTGATATCCCACTCAGTCACATTATCCTGACACTGAGCCAACCAGTCCTTGTCCTATCGTAATAATGCCGAGCGCCTGGCTAGGAAGCAACACGTATTAATTTTAAGGTCATCTGTTTGACTCGACCAGGGTTCGAACCCACGACCCCACGATCTACCAATACGGGAGACGGACGCTCATTCGGCCACCCCGTCTGGTCGACAAATATGATCATAGAACTTAAAGATGTATTGTCCGATGGTTTTGAGTTTCTATCATTTTCTGAGATGAATAAATTAAATTGATCGGTAGAATCTATCACATGAACTTGAAGTAACCGATTAAAATTTGCTAACTTTGGAGGTATTTGAAGTGTAAACATGCAAAATTAACTTTGGCGTCCTTGCCAAAACTCTAATCCCATGGGCTTCAGCAGTAACAGGTTTAATTAAATTTACTTAGTATGCCGTTCTAATATATAACAACAAATACTTAGTCCAACAGTTCGATATGTGGGTTCAAATATAGATAGGTGTTTTCTTTTCGAAAATTGCATTTTTTATTGGACTATGCAAAATTATTTACAAAAAACTGAATGGTATAAATGTAAGATTAAATATAAAAGATTCAGCGAGCCTAAAACATAGCTTGAGGTATTGCTTTATAAAAAAACATCACACCTCCAAAACCAGTCCAATTTCTGGCTTTAGTAGATCACTTTAAACTTTCCCTAACAACGCTACCGGAAATGACCTAGTTTGAAGCTCATGGAGTCACTCCTGTGTCCTACGCTTCTACAGCCCTACATATCTACCCCTCCCTCCTACCACCCCCTCCCCGTTCTCCCCTTTCCTGACATCACCTCTTTCCTTCTTCCCCCTTCCCCCTCCCCCCCCCCCCCCCCCCCCCCCCCCCCCCCAATTTCTCTGACCACTACCAATCGGGAGCCAACTCCCAACCACATGGGACTGCTTCAGCGGTGCTCACACAGTGCTGCACATTTGCAGATTTGCAGCCTTCAGCGCGCCAACGCAACTAAAAACTCCCCAAAAACATACAAACAACCACTCAGTTCTATCTCCATCCAACCTAGACCCCTGGGCGGAAGTTCAATTCCCGGTCGAGTCAAACCGATGACTTATAAAAATTGATACTTGTCGATTCTTAGCCAGGTGGTTGGCATTAATAGGATATGGCAAGTACTGGTTAGCTCAGTGTCAGGATAATGTGACTGAGTGGGATATCAGGTCATGGTGCCGTGGTCGGCCTTTCCGGCCTTTCCGGCCTTTCCGCCCTTTCCGCCCTTTCCTCCCTTGCCGCCCTTGCCGCCCTTGCCGCCCTTGCCGCCCTTGCCGCCCTTGCCGCCCTTGCCGCCCTTGCCGCCCTTGCCGCCCTTGCCGCCCTTGCTGCCCTTGCCGCCCTTGCCGGCCTTGCCGCCCTTGCCGCCCCCAGCCCCCGTTCCCCGGTGAAGGTGATAGATCAATAGGCGGCGGTATATAACACGTGTAATACCCAGGGTGCCGTATCTATCACTCACCTGATCGATAGGGGGCGTAACTGCCCCCTGTAAGGGAGGCACTGGCTAGTGGCCACTGAGGACCTTCTATAAAATACTGCGCAGTAGGTTCCCACCCTGTGATCATACACCGACCATGCACTACTGCAATACTAGCGATTCATCTGCATCTGAGGAGAAAAAATGTAGAGTGTGGAGTCATAGGTTGGCCATGTACAGACGCCAACCGTGTTGGTGCGCCCATTCGGAGATGGATTCCTCACTTGTTACACGGATGAAGAAATTGATGTATTTATCTCCAGAAAAACATCTTGACGTACTAACACAAAAATACCCCAATTAACACCTACGTCCTACTGTGTACAAAACAACATAATACATAAAAGGGTATCGGATCACATTGAACTAAGACTAAGTAATTAAAGGTATTAGTATCTATTGAATTGGAAATCCTAATCCCCGAATGGCTGTCATTTCACATGCTATATCTCTGTAAAGAATGCATGGAAAAATAATAAAATGCCTGATTATATTCAGATATTCATATTGAAACAGGCATCAAGCTCTTATACTTGTCATATATATATATATATATATATATATATATATATATATATAAAAGGCAACTATATTACTATTTTTCTTCCTGGAATTTCACCACTGCTTTCTTCACGTGTATTACACCCCACCAGTTAAGCTAGTGACTTCTATCAGCAGAATCTGGAACCACTCTATAGACTACATCGCGGTTCCAGTGGCGCATTGCATTGTTGGATGCGTCATAGCAAAACAAAACCGCGAGAAGCACATGGCACATGCTAATAATACACTGGGTGCAGCTATGAAATGTGATAGTTTCAGCTCATATCAGCTCATGTTTTAAACATAGAATACCAACTAAAATATATATAATAAATTAAGATATTACTCTTTTATCCAGCATTGCATTTACATCAATATAATCAGCACATCTTATGCCATGTGCATTTAGATTTATACACATCTAGGCACCTAGAATAGTGTTAGAGCCATAGCCAGAGTCAGTTTTACTTATTTTATTCATGTTTTTATTTATATCCTATGGTTAATGACATATGTAGAAATAGAAAATGAGTAGGGTTAATCAGATATTGGTTATATATTTCTTTGAAACAAGTTTTTGTTGACACATTTGACATTTTAATATTTAGAACAAGAATTACTTCTGGCTAACCAATGGTGATGTAAACATCAGCCTGTAAAGTGACTGAAATTGTATGTTTCTTAGCTCAAAATGCTTAATTATGGAGAGTTGTGTCTTAAACATATTCATTATGTGTATTATATTGCATCCTTCCATCCATATTTGTGACAAATTGTTATGTATTTCTAGTAATTCTGAATAAAATGGCAGTTTTGCCCTACACATATCAGCAAACACAATGGCTTTACGCCTTTGCTTTGCTCCCAACGCCGTTTTCAGCGCATGCGCACTCGGAACCGTGATCTCGTCTATTCGGGTACTTTCCAGCTTGACAGGCGGGGTGTATTAAATTAAGTTACTAAATTAATGTTTCCTGTTTTTAGGTCAATTACCTCAAACACATAACCATTCCTGATTTTTAAAAACCCATCAAACTAAATCAAGGTAGATTGATCGAGACCATTGGACAGTGCCACTTTAACTGAAGTCGGTTGGTGGGTGTGTAAGTAAGCCTCTAACAAGCAGATGCACCGGACGTGGCACCCGCTTCGCATCTCTTTGGATCCTTGTCACATCGATGCAGCTCATGTACCACGTGACCCAGATCTATCACAGGGTCACCCGGGAGGTCACCAGTAGCCCTGACACTGGCAGACAGTTCAGCATTGCTGACCAGGACAGGGTTTTGTTTTTTTCTTGAAGATTGATACTGCCTATCATGGATAAGCCTGAGTAGACTTGTTTTCACCATTAGACAGTTGTTCGATAGAAAGCCCGAGCCTACACTTTTACAGACCCAAGGGATTTTTAACTTTCCACACCACATAGATATAGTATGAGAGCAACTGGCCTTTGATGACGCTGCAAGTTATACACAACGGTGGAAATGCAAATTGGCAGAGGTGATGGTACGGGGAAACAAACCACCGACCTTCACATTAGGAGTCCGACCTAGAAAAAGTCAGACACTTTAACCACTCCGCCACAGAGAACACCAGTTTGTCAAGTGTATAGTAGATAGTAGTTCGGGATCAAGTCTGAATTTAGGTTATGATACTTTGACAATTTGCTGAATTTATCGGGATGTGTAGCTTTAGCGGATTTCTCTCGTGTAGACACACCCACATGAACCATGATTGTGTTAAGAAAAATGATTGATTTAATACTGAAGAGCTTACACATTACAGACGTGTACCTGTATATGTATATTGATTGACTGGGATTTCACATTCTAGCATTTACATGATCAATTATTATTATCAGTCATTCAGGTCTATAGATGCTATCTAAGAGAAAGCATGTAATAAATATAAATAAATATGAATAAACTTTAACAAATGTTAATAAATTTAAATAAATATAAGTAATATAAATAAATATTGGTACCCCCATTTCTTACTTCATACACGTTGCATTTAGATTTATAATAAATTCTAATAAATTCTGTTAAATGATAATAAATGATAATAAATTATAATAAATTATAATAGATTATAAAAATTATAATAAATTATAATAAATTATTATCGCCAGTCATTCAGGTCTACGAATACTTCCTAAGAAATAGCATGTAATAAATCTCACGAAATACTCTACGAAATCCCCACAAGAGATCCCCTTTTTGACAGTGGTAAGAATACCCTTGACATTGATTGACCCCTAAAAAGGAGTCACAGACAGCATGCTGCCTTGGGTGAATCCCAGTTCCTCATTATGTAGATTAGAATATTGTAGTCTTCATGTGGACACCAACATGCTTTTGTGTTAGAAAATTCCATATGTAAATAGGCATTCAATCACAAATGTGCATTATATAGAGAGGGACCCTTCATAGTGCTCTCTTCATAGTGCCATGTTGTATCATATGCTTTTTCCAAATAACAGAATACAGCCACAGTCTAATCTTTAAATGAAGACATCCCTTATGAAGATCTCCATATGGACCAAATGATTGAGGGTGCTGCGGTCTCATCTGAAGCCACATTGGAGGTCAGACGAAAAGCATTCTGACTCCAGCAGCCAGACGAGGCGGTTGTTCACGATATGCGCCATGGATTAACAGATGCAGCTTGTGAGGTCTATCGGACGATAGCTGTTGCCTTCATTGTGGTTTTGACCATTTTGGGGAATCAGTATTACTGTCGCCGCCCACCAACAGGTGAGAACAGCATCCAATTCCCAGATGTGGTTGAAACAACAGTCTCAGTGCAGATTTTAGGAGGCATTTAAACAAAAAATCTGATTATCGATGTCATCAGGACCAACCATGGTAAAATGTGCGCTCGCTATAGGGGAAATACTGCAAAGCCACATTGACTATATAACAGCTGCCCATCCTGATACCAGATGGGATGGCCGAATGAGTTGAGCGTCCGTCTCCCATTTTGGTAGATTGTGGGATTCAAACCCATGAGTTCTAACCCTGGTCAAGTCAAACCAATGACTTAAAAATTGATACTTGTCGCTTCCTATCCAGGCGCTTGGTATTATTAGGATATGGCAAGGACTAGTTGGTTCAGTGTCACCATAATGTCACTGAAGCTGATATCAGGTTATTGTGTTGGAGGCCTGGTCTCCCAGTGGGGCAGCACTATAATTATGAAGTCACCATGAGAGTGCACTGCCACAAGTCGGTACCCATACTGATATGACCTTAGATGTTCCCAGGACATAAAACTCCAACAACCAACCAACTCACCCTGAGATGTCCGTAGCAGCTGCTAGTGTTATAGGACGTAAAACCCCAAACATTCACTCAACAGTGACGACCTCTTTGTGGCGGCGGCAATATGCGTGGTTGCATTAACGGCCACGTAAACCTTTGCTGACCTTTATTTATCTAAAGGTCTTAATGTGAGTTATGATGCTGATTTATGCCTATTGGCTGTCTTGACGCCAACCATGTAGTTTACCTCTCTGCCCACAACCTAGAACTAGGAGAAGACAGCATGTGTGTTAGATTAAATAAGTGTGATACTTCCTGGGTCGCGTTCAGGGTACACCTCCGAGTCGACTCTGAGACGGCTCCGCGACGTCTTTTGGGCTTATTTGTGTTCAGGGTGCATCACCAAGTCGTCTCAGAAATATCTCCCTTTTCAGACAGGAGACAAAAAGCGCCTCGAAAATGGCTGCCAAATTTAACGGTTTCAGCCAATCAGAGCTCTTCTTTTCCATTGCAACTGCTATTTTTGAGGCGACCAACAGCTAAAGTTGTTCAGACTAGCGTAACGTCAGGAATTTCTCCGAGGCGCCTTGGAGGCATACCTTGAACGCAGCCCTGGTATCGTGCTGCGCTTTATGCTCGTGGGTAGAGAACACGTTCATTGCAAAAAATACACACGTGCCACTCATATTAAAGTTGCATAGCCCGATGGCTTTGAGCTTTTGTCACTGTTTAAGATAAATAAATATATTAGGTTGGTCACTATAATATACCTCACTTTAACTTGAAGTAACTTTTATTTTGAACGGCTAAGTTTTTAAATATTTGAAGTGTAAAATTAATGTTAAAGCGTAAAATTAAATACGTAAAATTAATTTTGGCATGCATGCCAAAACTCTAATAGTAATACCATAGGTTTCAGCACTAACATGATAACATGGTAACAAATGCTCAATAAGTGCCTCAGTATCTAAGTTAGATATGTAGGATCAAATCTAAATAATTGCTTTCATCGGACTATGCAGCTTTAAGCATACCTATGTGCGCTGACGCACATAGGTACGTCACTTCCGTGATACTAAAGTTGGTGTCGACACAGAGGTGAAGCACACTGCAACAACATTTTTTTTTTGGAGAGGGGGGGGGGTAAATGAATTTTATTCATATATATCTTTTGTCAGTACCGTAGCACTAGTCTTCGGGCCGTAAGTAGGGTGTTGGTTGTTGGAGTTTTACATCCTGGTAACATCTAAGGTCATATCAGAATGGGTACCAACTTGTGACAGTGCACACTCATGGCGAATTTATAGCACTGTCCCACTGGGAAATAAGGCTGCCAGCACCATGACGCGATATCATACTCAGTCACATTATCCTGACACTGAGCTAAGCAGTCCTTGCCCTATCCTTTTAATGGTGATCACCAAGCTAGAAAGTGACGAGTATCAATTTTATAAGTCATTAGTTTGACTTGACTGGGTGGGAACGGAACTCCCGCACGCGAGACCCGCGCTCTACCGATTCGGCCACCGCGCCCTGTAGTAAATAGGGTGCAAAACAGGATGCGCATTGCAGTCAAAAATCGCTATAGATTGTAATAATCATAGATAGGGATCTCAAAAAGATTGTTTTATTTAGCGACGCTTCTAGAGCACATTGATTTTTATCATCGGCTATTGGACGTCAATCTGACATATTTCTTTGGAGGAAACCTGCTGCCACCACATAGGCTATTCTTTCCGATAAGCAGCAAGGGGTCTTTTATATGCACTTTCCCACAGACAGGACACCACATACCACAACCTTTGATGAACCAGCTGTGGAACACTGGTTTGAACGGAAAATAGCCCAAACTGCAAATGTGTCCACTGAGCAGGATCGATCGGATGACCCACACCTTCACAGGTGGACACTCTACCACCTGAGCTACGTCCCACTCCAGAAGGGATCTCTTTCCAGCTCATGATTCAGATTGGTGACCCGGTTTGCTAAGTACTCCGACCCGTGACAGACACCACCGATCTAATCTGGTTATGGTGATAGATTATCGGGCAATAATTGCGCTCCATAATTGCATCCCCGATTAAAGTTCCAAAGTCCGAAGAAAACATCAAATTTTCAAAACCAAAACACTTAAAGTACAACCCCGTTAAACCAAGCTCGGTTAAACCAAACGATCGGTTAATCCAAACGTTTTTCGGTGGCCCGGTAAAATACTACCATTTATCATATAAAAAAGTTGGTTAAACCAAAGTCGGATAATCCAAATTATTGGTTAATCCAAACAAAATTTCGGGCCTCAGGCCACTTCCGCTATGGTTAAACCAAACTTTCATGTGGTTATAAGGTCATCTGAGACTTTTTTATATAGGATAAATAGTAGTATTTTGCCGGGCCGATGAAAACAGTTTGGATTACCTGATCGTTTGGTTTAACCGATCTTGGTTTAACGGGGTTATACTTTATATACATACAAAAACAATAATCAAAGTGTGCACATACATTGTCTATTACATTCATAATGCACCCTTGTTTTTGCCAAAGCCAAGTCAAAGTCGAATCCAAAGCTCGGTTAAACCAATGATCGGTTAATCCAAACAAATTTCTAGGGTCCCTTCAAGTTTGGTTTAACGGGGATAGACTGTATCAAGATTTGATGCTACATATTCAACTTAGATACTGGTGCACTGAGTAAGCATTTGTTGCTGCATAGAAGGTCGTAATAAGTCAACTTAATAGAAACCGTTACTACTGACATCTATGGTGTCAGAGTTTTGGTGTGCTTGCCAAAATTAATTTGGCATGTTTTGACGTTAAATATATCCAAAGTTAGCCATTTAAAATCAAATTTACTTCGAACTGAAAAAAAATAGATTACAATGATCAGCATAATGTATTTATCTCAGAAAATGGCAGAAACTCAAAAGCATCGGACTCTGCAACTTTAAGGATGTAAAATAAATGATTCCGAAAGGAGCAGATGTAATTTGACTCTATCCCTAGTATACACCCCTTTTAAAAATGTGGTTTCGTGCATTTGTCACTCTTGAGGGAGGCTGGTGGGGGAGGGGAGAGGGAGCGGGTGAGAGGAGGCGGAGGGGGGCATGGGAGTGGAGGGGAGTGTTGTTTTGTTTTGGGGGAGTTTTCAGTCGCATTGGTGTGCTGAAGGCTGCAAATCTGCAGCACTGAATGGGCACCGCTGAAAGCAGTCCCATGTGGTTGGGAGTTGTCATCCGATGCGTAGTGATCAGAGGAATTGGGGGTGGGGGTAGGGCGGAGGGGGGGGGGGGGGAGGAAGGTAAAAGGCAGCCTAAGAGCCCAACCACAGTCCACTGACAGGGCCGGGGAAGGCTGGGTGGTTGGTGTAGTTTTACGCCCCAGTAAGACCCTAGGCCATACCAGGACATGCACCGACTTGTGACAGCATGCACTCATGGTGACTTTATAGTGCTGGCCCACTGGGAAATCAGGCCGCCGGCACCATGACCTGATGTCCCACACAGTCACATTATCCTGACACTGTGCGCCCAGTCCCTGTCCTGATATCATAACGCCAAGCGCCGAGCAGCAGCAGGTACCTATTTTATAAGTCATTGGTTTGACTTGACCAGGATCCAAACTTCAGTCCCTCCAGATTCACCGGTATGCACAGTAAGGTCCTATCAGGACAGGTACCGACTTGTGACAGTGGCACTCATGGCGGCTTTATAGTGCTACCCAACTGCGAAATCAGGCTGATGGCACCGTGAAATAATATCCCACTCAGTCACATTATCCTGACACTGAGCTAACCAATCCTTGCCCTATCCTAGCCCTATCCTAGTGATACTGAGTGACAAGGTATGTAGCGACAAGTGTCAATTCGATAAGTCATCGGTTTGACTCCATCAGGAAATGAACTCCAGATCTCCCGCACGTTAGGGCCGCGCTCTACCGATTCGTCCACCGCGCCCGGTGTCAATTGTTTGAGGCGCGAACCTAAACAGCCGTGGCAAATCGGAATAAGGCGGGCAGGCCCATGAGTAAGGCGGCATGGTGTGAACACGTGACTTAGGGTGTGACCGAAGGAGAGGAAAGGGGAATGGAAACAAGGGGACGGAGTAGCTGAGGAGGGGTGTGAGGAGAGGAGAGTGGGAGAAGGAGGGGGTGGGAAGAGGAGGAGAGAGAGCAGAGAAGGGGAGGGGTGGGGGAGGAGGAGGGGGGGGGGGGAGGAGGAGGAGGAGGGAGAGCAGAGAAGGGTGGAAGGAGATGGTGACGTGGGGTGTGAGGAGAGGGGGTGGGGCGGAGGAGGGGGGGGGGGGAAGAGGAGGAGGGAGAGTAGAGACGGGTGGGAGGAGATGGTGACGTGGAGTGTGAGGAGAGGGGTGGGAGGAGGAGGGGGGAATAGGAGGAGGGAGAGTAGAGAAGGGTGGAAGGGGATGGTGACATGGGGTGTGAGGAGGGGGGTGGGGAAGAGGAGGAGGGAGAGCAGATTAGGGCGGAAGGAGAATGTGACGAGGGGTGTCAGGAGAGGGGGTTGGGAGGAGGAGGAGGGGGAGAAGTGTAGGGAGAGTAGAGAAGGGTGGAAGGAGATCGTGACGTGGGGTGTGAGGAGAGGGGGTGGTAGAGGAGGAGAGTGGTGGGAAAGGAGGAGAAGGAATAGAATGTTGTGTACATGTGTGTTGTGTGGATACAAGAGAATGTGGCTGGAAACCATCGGGAAGGTTTTGGTTTGGCTGGTCGAGTAGAAGGGTCCTCTCTGGGTGCGGGTGGTGGTGAGGAGGTGAGGGGTGAGGCTAGGGGTGTGAGGGGTGTGTGATTGGGTGAGGGGGTGACGTGGGTGAGGGGTATGAGGGGTTTGATGGGGTGATGGGTGTGACCGTGTGAGGGGTGTGACGGTGTGAGGGGTGAGGTCGGTGAGGGCTGTGTGGGGGTGATGAGGTGAGGGCATGATGGGGTGAGAGGCTGACAGGGTGATGGTGTGAGGGGGTAAGGGAGTGACGGGGTGAAGGGGTGAGAGGGGTAGGGGGGTGTGAGGGGTGAGGGGTGAGGGGGTGAGAGGTATGAGGGGGTGAGAGGTATGAGGGGGTGGTGGTGTGAGGGGATGAAGGGTGAAGGGCTGAGGGGGTGGGGGAATGAGGGGATGGGGGTGATGGGGGTGAGGGGTTGATGCTGTGAGGGGGTGACGGTGCGAGGGGGTGATGGGGTGACTGGCTAAGGGGTGAGGGGGATGAGGCGGTGAGGGGGTGAGGGGTGACGGTGTGAAGGGGTGATGGTATGAGGGTGTTAAGGGGGGTGAGGGGGTGACGGGCTGCGGGGTGACGGGGGTGACGGGCTGAGGGGTGAGTGGATGAAGTGGTGAGGGGGTGGCGGGCTGAGGGTGTGACGGGGTGACGGGGTGACGGGCTGAGGGAGGTGATAGGGTGACGGGCTGAGGGGTGACGGGGGTGAGGGGTGACGATGTGAGGGTGTTAAGGGGGCTGAGGGGCTGAGGGTGTGAGGTGATGTGAGGGTGCGAGGGTGTGATGGGCTGAGGGGGGGGGGGGGGTGACGGGGTGAGGGCCTGAGGGGCTGAGGGGTGAGGGGGGGGGGGGGGGGGGCGGCCCCTCGACCAGGCGCCGCCGGTGTTTTTAATCAACAAGGCCGGATGTCGGTGCCACGTGCTCCAGGTGCCCTCCATCTGGTATCGACACAACATGTGCACCCTGTTGGTGCTGCCGCCTCCATGGGTGATTAAATCTTAGGGGGTCCTGCTTCCCCTCCAGCCCCAGCCCCAACCCCACCCCCACCCCAGTCCCAACCCCAACCCCCTCTTTTTTTCTCTCTTTTTTTGTGTGTGGCTGTTCCTTGGCGCAGAGAAGGTCGGACGTCTTCATACAATTGTGTTGTGGAGGCCTGGTGGGGACACACAGGGCTTGATGGCGTATATCCCAACCGGGACTGGTGGATGGACACGTGGTCTGTTTACATGGTCACGTGGCCTGTGTGTGCTATTTATACAGGGAGAAGAACGGGTTAAATGTATACTTCCTTAAAGTTGCATAATGCGATAAAAGTATCAAATTTTCAAAAGCAATCCACTTTGCTCAATTTGAACCTCCATACCCAACTTAGTTACCGGTGTGCATATAAGTATTTCTTGTTTCTTAGAAGGGTCGAACTATGTCAATTTAATAGAACATCAAGTATTTATTGTTTCATAGAAGGGCTATAATGTGTCAATTTAATAGAACATTGAGTATTTATTGCTTCATAGAAGGATTGTACTGTGTCAATTTAATAGAAAATCAAGTATTTATTGTTTCATAGAAGGGTTGTACTCTGTCAATTTAATAGAACATCGAGTATTTATTGCTTCATAGAAGGGTTGTACTCTGTCAATTTAATAGAACATCGAGTATTTATTGCTTCATAGAAGGGTTGTACTCTGTCAATTTAATAGAACATCGAGTATTTATTGCTTCATAGAAGGGTTGTACTCTGTCAATTTAATAGAACATCGAGTATTTATTGCTTCATAGAAGGGTTGTATGGTGTCAATTTAATAGAACATCGAGTATATATTGCTTCATAGAAGGGTTGTTCTGTGTCAATTTAATCGAGCATTGAGTATTTACTGCTTCATTGTACTGTGTCAATTTAATAGAAAATCAAGTATTTATTGTTTCATAGAAGGGTTGTATGGTGTCAATTTAATAGAACATCGAGTATTTATTGCTTCATAGAAGGGTTGTACTCTGTCAATTTAATAGAACATCGAGTATTTATTGCTTCATAGAAGGGTTGTACTCTGTCAATTTAATAGAACATCGAGTATTTATTGCTTCATAGAAGGGTTGTATGGTGTCAATTTAATAGAACATCGAGTATTTATTGCTTCATAGAAGGGTTGTTCTGTGTCAATTTAATCGAGCATTGAGTATTTACTGCTTCATTGTACTGTGTCAATTTAATAGAAAATCAAGTATTTATTGCTTCATAGAAGAGTTGTACGTGTCAATTTAATAGAACATCGAGTATTTATTGCTTCATAGAAGGGTTGTTCTGTGTCAATTTATTCAAGCATTGAGTATTTACTGCTTCATTGAATGGTTGTACTGTGTCCATTTAATAGAACATGTTACCGTTGAAGCGTATGGCATCAGAGCTTTGACAAGCATGACAAATTTTGCATGGCTAGACTTCAGATATCTCTGAAGTTAGTAATTTTGAGCCATAGTTGCTTCAAACTAGAGTACAATACATCATAATTTATACTGACGATTTTTGTCGCAATAATGAAAGAAACTCAAAACCATCGGACTATGCAAATTTATGTATTCATGCTGACTGAACCTTGGTGAAAGAAGATGCATTCCTACTATATATAGCAATTAACGTGTCACCTTTTACTCGTATATATATATATATATATATATACCCATCTATATTTAATATATACATATATACATGCATGCATATTTAGATATACACAAAAGCTTGTCCGGTGCAACTGACATTGGTCTACATCTGATGGAGGCGAGGAGGCCACAGGTGGAGCCACCGGTACAGCGTTCGGTCTTACGGAGTATAACAATAATAATAATAATAATTCCCTTACCCATCTTTATTCACATATAAGCACCTGTATGTAGATATATACATAAACACATATATAAATATATTTATATGTATATATATTTGTAAATATCTATTTATATGGTGTGTATTTAATTTGCATAAACCTAGGCGAGTATGCATGACACTAACAGAAAGTTTATATATATATGTATACATATATATACTTTTCCTACCTGAGTCTGTCCTTTTCTGCAATATATACACATTATATACCCACACACCCATTTAAAAAAAGTAATGCATGTAGACGCAATGGCTTACCTGTGTAGAGCAGACGGGATGGCCGAATGAGTTGAGCGTCCGTCTCCTGTTTTGTTTTGAGAGATCAGGGGGTCCGAACCCATGGGATCATGGGTTCGAACCATGGTTGAGTCAAACCAATGACTTAAAAATTGATACTTGTCGCTTCCTAGCCAGGTGCTCAGCATTAATAGGATAGGGCAAGGACTGGTTGGCTCAGTCAGTGTGAGGATAATGTGACTGAGTGGGATATCAGGTCATGGTGCTGGCGGCCTGGTCTCCCAGTGGGGCAGCACTATAAAGTCGGCATGAGTGCGCACTGTCACAGGTTGATACCCGTCCTGATATGACCTTAGATGTTGCTAGGATGTAAAACAACAACAAACAAACAGCTTACCTGTGTATATAGAATAGCATGCGCACACCCTGCCCGGTGCACACCTCAAATTGTGTGCTTAGATAACTAATCATGGACATGTCACACACACCTTTCTACACTAAGACCGTCACACAATCGCGCCTTCTTCACACCCAGTGAGGTCCAATATGGCTGCATTATGCAGACCTGCCACATTTTTTGGATGGCAATCTGTATTTTTCACCTAAAATCCTGTATGAATCTGTATGAAACTGTATCACATCAATCAATCAATAGTTCCGTCCTCTAGTCGAGGGTTGGATGCAATGGTTCTCCACTTGTCCCGATGTTGTGCTGTTCTGATAGACTGTGAATAATTCAAGCCTGTCCACTGTGAAATATTTGTAAACCATGATGTTCTTGGTCTCCCTCTCCCTCTGCTGCCATTCACCTTCCCTTCCAACAATGTACGGTATATTGAACTCCGACGAATGATGTGGCCAAAATAAATAAGTTTCTTTGTCTGTATAGTGGTAAACAAGCTTTTCTTATTTTTAATTTTTCTGAGAACTTCTTTGTTGGTGATCTTCTTTGTCCATGATATTTTCATCATCCTTCGATAAGTCCACATCTCAAATGCTGCTAAACGTTTGTACATTTTCTTAGAGATTGTCCATGTCTCTGCCCCATACATTAGAGTAGACCACACATAACACTGAAGAATACGCTTCCTTGTTTGTATTAATATCTTACTTGATGTTAACACTCTATACATTTTGGAGAATGTTGTTCGGGCTATTGTTATCCTTCTTTTAATTTCTTCCTCACATCTCCCATCATTTGTAATCTTTGTCCGAGATATATGAATTCGGATACTTGTTCTATGTTTGTGCCATCTATGGTTATATTGACATTTGGTTTATCTGTCTTTTTACTTATAACCATTGTTTTGGTCTTCCTGGCATTCATCTTCATGTTGAATAGTATTCCAGCTTTATTGATTCTATTCACTATATCTTGTAGGTTTTTCTCACTGTCTGCTAGTATTACACTGTCATCGGCATATCTAAGATTGTTGACGTTCATGCCACCTATTGTCACTCCCTTGCAATCTTCAATGTGTCTGAAAATCATCTCTGTGTACAGGTTAAATAGACATGGTGACAATACACACCCCTGTCGAATGCCTCGTTTAATCATAACTTCATCCGATAGGCCCTGCTCCATTTTTATAAATGCACGTTGTGTCCAGTATAAGTTCACAATTAGTTTAATGTCTTTGCCATTGACACCAATATCTTGTAAACATTTGATTAACAGTTCATGATTGACTCGGTCGAAGGCCTTCTCATAGTCAATAAAGCAGGCATAAACATCCTGGTTCACTTCACAATAACGTTCACAAATCATTCTCATATTGAAAATCCCTTCACGTGTACCTCTTCCAGATATAAACCCACTTTGTACATTACTGATTTGTTCTTCAATTTTCTGTCTGTTTGTCAGTAAAATTATTTTCAGGATCATCTTCAACATATGACTCATCAGGCTTAGTGTTCTGTGCTCAGTACACAATGTTGGTTTTAGCTTCTTTTGGAGTCGTACAAATATGGATTCATTCATATTCAATGGTATAAATCCAGTCTCATAGATGTCATTTACTAGCTTATGAATGATTTGAATCCCCACTTCATCTAGTCCTTTTATCATTTCTGATGTTATCTGGTCACTTCCAGGAGCCTTACCTGACTTTAGATCATTGATAGCCTTCTCAACCTCTGATACTAATATAATATTCCCATCTTCTTTCTCAATTGTGGGTGGGTTCCCTCTGTCATCATTGTATAGTTCGTTTACATATTCTTCCCATCTGGACTTTATTTCATCTTCTTCAAAGAGCATTTTGCCGTCTTTGTTCTTGATACATTTACTGCATAATAATTCATATATGTATGTCCCACACGCCATTTAAAAAACGTAGTGTCTACCCATACGTGACCGTACGGGTAGAGTTGAAGTCTAGGCGTATGTGCATGCGCTGCACGCGCATTGTTAGGGTTAGGGTTAGGGCTATTTCCACCAAATTAAAATCTTATTTTATTATATATATTTAAGCAATGTGCATGTACCACTAGACTTCGATTCTACCAGTATGGTCACGTACGCTTAGCAACTGCTAAAGATACATGAGGAACGACTGAGCATGCGCACGTACGCCTAGACTTCAACTCTACACATAGCCACTGGCTTTAAAAAAAATATGAATACAATTACATAATTTTATTACTCAAACATTATATACAAGATGTAAAGAAAATACAATCGAACCGACGAAAGGCGCCGACGAACGGTGATTGATTATCATACTTTTTACACCAGAAACGGACATTTGGACACTGGAAAACATGATCAGAGGACAGTAGGAACATCTGGGAGTATATATGTCGGAGAACAACCTTGGATAATAAGGGATAAGTTCTCTATAAATAAGACATACCTGTCCAAGCTCCCTATTTTCATGTGAACCATGATCCAGAAGCAGAGCAGTGCTGCCTCTGATAATAGTGTTGTCTCAAACTGTTTTGTATCAATTACTAAGCCTAGTAAGTGAGTTAAACTTAATCCTTATCACTTCTAAATAATGGACAAAGTGCATGCGTATGTTATTTCACTTTGACAAGATTCTACTCGTGTAGAATCGATGGCTGATTCGTGAGGAAAACGGCGGCGACGAACGTACAGTGATATTTTTGTGCTTCTCAAGATGTGCACATCAAGTGAATTCTTTCACATGTAATGACTAATGGATACATGAATGCACACAGAATTCATGGAATTTAGAAATAAAGTAGGATAAACAGATACAAGCCTGTAACAAGGAGATATAGATAGTAGTTTTATGAGCCATGGTTGAAAATAACGCTGGATGGTCCTTGAGCTGAGCGATAATAGAGGACACTATCTGGAATAAAATATTTTAGTGACAGATGCCCTTTGAACTTTCTATTCACCAAAAATTGCAAATTTTGTCACTGACACTGTCAACATCACAACTGTGAATTGAATTAAACATTGGTGTCGTCGGCACAATCAACCTTTTGTAGCATACCGGACCGGTACAAGGTGTGAGGCGACAGGCAGACAACAACATGGACCGGCCAGTAGCACTGCTGATCAGACTTTGCGGCGGTGGTTGGCAGGTCGTACGGCAGAGTCTGCGGCACAGAGCGGCGACCACTGCCTGGTCATTTACAATATCAACCAGAGATAAGTGATAATAATTCCACATACATATACACAACGGACATTGAAATTTATGAGATAATCAAGGACATTGTAGTGTCAACTGTCAAACAACCTCATCTAAGAATCTTGGACTGTTTGAACTTGTGCCACTCAAACAATTGCGGAATGTATTATCACCTACAAACACGTGGGCTATGGCGGGATACCTTGACAAATATGTTCGCTTGCCAAAAAAGAGGAAGAATGAAAATAAAAAGACTGATGTGAGTAAAAAGAAGACAAATAGTAGAACTTCTAGAGTAAGTTCAAAAGCGTGTGTGAGTGACGCCGGAAGAGAAAATGTGATAAAGGAGAGAAATCAAGTGGGGTGGACAATGATGAGAGTCGGACCTGTACTATTTGTGAATGCGGGTTTGATGATGAAAGTGACAAAATACTAGAGTGTGATGGCAAATGCAGGAAACACTTCTGTGCAAGATGCATAGATATGTCTGATGGTCAACATGAGACATTGCAGAGACCAGATTGTTTTTGGTACTGCCCAAATTGTGAGGTCAATTTGAAATTGAAGATGAATGAGAAGATTGATGAAAGGGAAGAAATCAAGTTAATGCATGACAAGTTCCTAGTTGAAATACACAAACAATTCACACTACTTGAAACAAAAATTGAAGCAAAACTGGAGACATATTCTAAAGATGTCCCAGAAACAGTCAAGAAAACCTGGGCAGAAGTGGTAGCCAACAACAAACATGACCAATTAAATACGAGCAGAAAGAATAATGCCAATGTAGAGTTAATAAATAGTTAAAGAAACAATAATCCACCATAAAAGAGAGGAAAATTCTTGAGAGTCAAGAGAAAAAAATATTATAGGACAACCCTGAGGATAGAAAGAAGGATGACGATGCCTTCTTTAAAACTATGTGTACTGAGATCCTGGAAATTCCTGAAATGGATGTGAAAAATGTGATTCGGCTCGGGAAAAGGAATGGAAATAACGACAGACCAATGCCAATGAAAATTACTGTACAGAGTAAAGACGATAAGGAGAAGATTATGTCAAAGTTATCAAAATTAAAAGATGCTGCTCCAAAATTCAAAGACATCAGCGTTTGTCATGATCTCACACAAGATGAAAGGGAAAAACTTAGACAAAAAGTAGAAGAAGCCAAAATAAAGGGAAAAAACGAATTGGAGGGGGGGGGGGGCTCTGGACCTTCAAAGTTTGGGGTCCTCCTAAGGATAATCAGAATTAAGACCCAGTAAGCAAACTACCTGAAATAGAAGAGAGGGGTAAACTGGAAAATCATGAGCAAGCACAAAAATTGAAATGTATGTTAATTAATGTCCCTACTACAAAAACTGACAGCTAGGGCAGTAGCAGAAGTTCAAGTCCCACAATACCAGTACACCACAACATTAGTACATATACCAGCAACCACAGCAGCAACCGGACATATGTACCAGGTACAACAGGCCTAATAACAGCAAATATTCAAGGACTGTACCCCAAAACAAAGCAGAGCAAAGTTCCTTTCCTCGGTGAACTTGCACAGGAAAGCAATTCAAGGATAATAGCTCTTACAGAAAGTCACTTAACTAACCATACCATGGACAGTGAAATCCACCTGCAAGGTTTCAACATCTATAGAAGTGACAGGAAAGATATAACTCATGGTGACGTTATTTTGTACATTGATGAAAACAACATGCGCAAAGAAATAATCAACAGTTTGAACAGAACAAAATCGAGCAACAAAACTGATGGAAGTCATGGAAAAACTGTTCCTTAAACAAATTGTGAAAACTGCAACTCGAGGACAACATAGATTAGATCTTGTATTCACAAACAATCAAGATCTAATCTACAATCTACAATCAACTCCAACAGTATTCTCAGACCACAACATCATAGAGATACTTATAAAAGACAAAAGTGCCTCAAGCACTTCTAACAGAAATAGAGAATTACCCAAACTCAGTGACTATGATTATCACAAAGCAGATTGGATACAAATAAACAACAAACTTTGTGACATAAACTGGGATGTCTACCTCAGTGGAAGAAACAAACTAAGCAAATTCTGTAACAAGATTGAAGAATTGTGTACCAAGTTTGTACCAATAAAGAAACCTAAAGCTATGAAACAAACGGTTCCACATGACAGAAAGATTCTAATGAGAAAGAGAACAAAGCTTCAAAGGAGAACAAACAGCCAATCAACAACTCAGTACAATCTTTTAAAGAAAATCCACTCCATAAAAACTAAATTAAGGGATGATGAAGAACGTAAAGGAGAGGAGGAAAAGGCCATAAGCAATATCAAGATGAATCCAAAGTATTTTTATAGCTATGCTAAGAAATACTCCCAGGCCAGAACAACAATAGGACCACTCCAGAATAAGAATGTTGACATAGTCCAAGATCCTGGAGAGATGGCAGACATCCTGAAACAGCAGTACGAAAGTGTCTTCAGTAGCCCACTAGAATAAAAAATAATAAACCAACCAAAACAGTTCTTCTACCAAGTGGACCAAAGCAAACCAACCCTTATGGATATCAACTTCACCCCAGAAGAAATAGAAAAGGCAATTGACAAACGAAATCTAAACTCATCTGCTGGACCAGATGGGTTCCATGCCATCCTACTAACCCACTGTAAGCAATACCTTTCCTACCCACTGTATATAATTTGGAGGGATTCCCTCGACCACGGTAACATTCCTGACATTGCAAAGGAAGGAGATATTATTCCAATCCATATAGGTGACAGTAAGGCTCTACCCAAAAACTATAGACCTATCTCACTAACATCATACATAATCAAGATCATTGAGAGAGTAATTAGAGAACATCTAGTCAAGTACTTGGAAGCAAATAACTTGATGAACCCATCCCAGCATGGTTTTAGATCCGGAAGATCATGTCTTTCACAACTACTGGCCCATCATGATCAAATCCTTATTAATCTAGAAAAGGGTGCAAACACCGATGTCATCTACCTAGATTTTGCAAAGGCCTTTGATAAAGTTGATCATGGCATCCTCTGCCATAAATTGCATAAAGTAGGAATAGGAGGGAAAATGGGAACTTGGATCCATGAGTTCTTGAGGCAGAGAACGGAAAAGGTCATTGTGAATGGATCAAAATCGATAGCATCTGATGTGACCAGCAGCGTGCCACAAGGCAGAGAGTACTTGGACCAGTCCTGTTCCTTGTCTTGATCTCTGACATTATTGAAAACACAACAATACTATCTTTTCTTTTGCAGATGACACAAGAGGCCCTCCAAAAAGACCTGGAAACCATTTACAATTGGCAACATTCAAACAATATGCTGTTCAATGACAAGAAATTTGAGCTAATACAATATGGCACAACCCAAGACCTAAAAATGAATACAGCTTACATAAACCCCTTAGGAGAGAAAATTATGGAAAAGAAGATCATGAAAAACCTTGGTGTATACATGGGAAGCAACCTCAAATTCACTGAACACATTGAATATGTATGCCAAACAGCCAGAAAATATAGTGGATGGGTGCTTCGTACATTTAAGTCAAGAGAAGCCGGGGTAATGAAAACCTTGTGGAACTCCATAATACTCCCACAGATAGACTACTGTTCACAACTGTGGATACCAACTTCTAAAGGACAGCTGACAAAGCTAGTCACTGCAACGCAGCTTCATATCATATATCGAAGACACCAAGAGCCTGGATTGATGGGCTCTGATGGTGGAGTCTCTGACTTGGCCTGAGCATATAGCTCAAACACTCTAATCTAATCTAACAAACTACATTACATTCACATACAACGTACATCACTGTGGCTGAACATCAGCTCCATTATACTGTACTGTTGTGGACTGCATACAACTACTAGAGACATGCTCATTGCACATTTTTATTTCCATAAATTTAACTAAACATCCAAAATGGAGTATGGCCATATCACTAAAAATAGCACAAAAATCCGTGTCGTATATGCGTAACCCATAACACGTGGCAGGTCTGATTATATCCCCAGCTCTACGTCGGATGTCCGGTTTCCAATATTTAAAATCAAACACCCATCGCGTGCAGGGTTGTAGTCTCGTTCTGGTTGCAGGATACTACTTTGTCTACCAAGCTACCGGAAGCGGTGGGTGACACTCAGCATTAATAGGATAGGGCAAGCACCGGTTAACACAGTGTCAGGATAATGTGATTGTGTTGGATAGCGGCTCATAGTTCTGGCGGCCTGGTCTCCCAGTGGGGCAGCAATTATAAAGTTGCCATAAGGGTGCCTGTCACAAGTTGGTACCCATCCTGATATGACCTTAGATGTTGCCAGGATGCAAAACTCCAACACCCACCCAACCAAATTCGGCCGGCTCCAACGTAGCAAAGCTCCGGAGCCCCGACGCCTCCCTCGGCCCCGACACCACCACCGACCCTGACCCCTACCCCGGCCCGACACCTCCCCCGGCCCCACCCTGACACCTCGCCCGGCCCCACCCTGACACCTCCCCTTCCCCGGCCCCGACACCTTCCCCTCCCCGGCCCCGACACCACCACCGACCCTGACACCTCCCCCGGCCCGACACCTCCTCCGGCCCCGGCCCGACACCTCCCCCGGCCCCACCCTGACACCTCCCCTTCCCTGGCCCCGACACCTCCCACGGCCCGACACCTATCCCGGCCCCGACACCTTCCCCTCCCCGGTCCCGACACCTCCCCCTCCCCCGACACATCCCCCGGCCCGACACTTCCCCTGGCCCCAAAACCTCCCTCCCTGGCCCCACATCTCCCCCTCCCCCCGGCCCCGACACTCCCCCTCCCCCGGCCCGGACACCTCTGCCCCGCCCCCCGAACCTCGCCCTACCCCGGCCCGGACATCTCCCCCTCCCCGGCCCCCACACCTCCCCTCCCCTCCCACCCCACACCTCCCCCTCCCCCGGCCCAACATCTCCCCCTCCCCAGCCCCGACATCTCCCCCTCCCCCGGCCCCGACACCTCCCCCTCCCCCAGCCCCCGGACATCTCCCCCCTCCCCCCGCCCCGACACCTCCCCCTCCCCTGGCCCCGACGCCTCTATCCCCGTGCCCGAGGTATCTGTTCGCGCCCGTCCCCCCCCGCGCGTCCCCCCGCTCCCCGGCTTGGGTTACTTGTTTGCCGCGGGTGTGGACAAGGTGCTAAGAGGCTCAGACCGCCCGGGGGTCACGAGGCCGGCGACCGGGCACGGCCCAGCGAAGCCCGGCACCGGACCACAACTGTGTCAGATTACCCGCCTTTTTCTCGGGGCACTTTTCTCATCACTATGTCCTAGACTGTGTACGCTGTCGGGAGCAGGACGTAGCTCAGGCGGTAGAGTGTCCACCTGTGATGGTGTCAGTCATACTATCGAGCTTGCTCAGTGGATCCATTTGCAGTATGATTTTTTCCCGTTCCAACCAGTGGTCCACAACTGGTTCATCAAAGGCTGTGGTATGTTGTCCTGTCTATAGGAAAGTGCATATACATGACCCCTTGTTGCTTATCAGAACGAGTAGCTGATGTGTAGGCAGTGGGTTTCCTCCAAAGAAATATTCCAGAATGACCATATGTTTGACATCCAATAGCTGATGATATGAAAATCAATGTGCTCTAGAGGCGTCGTTAAATAAAACGAGCTTTTCTTTGTGTCCACTGTGGACGTTGCACTGGCCTCCATGTGACGTGTTCAGATCCAGACGACGCACTGCTCGTATGTGACTTATGGGTACAGTCAATTTTACATGTCATTGGTTTGACCCGGATAGGATTCGAACTCCCGACCTTCCGCACGGGAATCCTGCGCTCTACCGATTAGACCACCGCGTCCGGTACCCGGTTGTGGTGCAGGGTCTTTACAGCTGAGGTGCTGATGGTGAAGTGTGAAGGGATTATGCTAATGGATCTAGTACTACCACACTTATTTTCTACACTCTGATATTGCGGGGTGTTAGTGGTGGTGGTGGTGGTTGTAGGGGGAGATATTTACAAATATGTGTTGAATACACTTCTCATAGAAATACCACCGGACGCGGTGGCCGAATCGGTAGAGCTCAGGCCTCTCGTGCGGAAGGTCGGGAGTTGAAATCAGAACCGGTTATCAAACCAATGACTTATAAAATTGATACTTGTCGCTACCTAGCCTGGTGCTCAGCATTAATAGGATAGGACAAGGACTGGTTAAGACAGTGTCCGGATAATTTGACTGTGTGGGATATCGGGTCATGGTGTTGGTGTTGGTGGCCTAGTCTCCCAATGGGGCAGCACTATCAAGTCTGTCACAACTTGGTATCCACCTGGCTATGACGTTAGATGTTGCTAAGATGTAAAACAACAACAAACAAACATACTAAAACCAATACAACGAGAAAGCCTGTGCCAAGATCCAGCAGGCAATTGCAAGCACGCAAAGATTTCCTGATAATTGTGAAGAGATGCGAATTGCAGTGGTACTGGTACGGGCATACTTCCCCGTACATTGGGTTTGGCCGAAGACATCTTCCAAAAGGCACAGTGAAACGGGCAAGACAAGACCTGAGGTGGGAAGAGAACATGTCGTGTGGTGTTCTCTGTGGCAGAGTGGTTAGAGTGTCTGACTTTTTTCTAGGTCACACTCCTATCTGAAGGTTGGTGGTTCTATTCCCCATGCCCCCCCCCCCCCACCCCCCACCTCTGCCAATTTGGATTTCCACCGCGGTGTATAACTTACAGCATCATCAAAGGCCTGTTGCTCTCATACCATGTCTATGTGGCATGGGAGGTTTAAAAATCCCTTGGGTCGGTAAAAGTGTAGGCTTGGGCGTTCTATCGACAAACTGTGTAATGGTGAAAAAAAGTCTATTCAGACTTATCCATGACAAAACTCACAGCAAATGACTTTATTCGTCTGTTTATCGGTTTGTATGACTTTATTCCTCTGTTCATCGGTTTGTCTGACTTTATTCATCTGTTTGTCCGTTTGTCTGACTTTCTTCAACTGTTTGTCCATTTATCTGACTCTATTCATCTGTTTGTCCGTTTGTCTGACTTTATTCATCTGTTTGTCCATTTGTCTGACTTTATTCATCTGTTTGTCCATTTGTCTGACTTTATCCATCTATTTATTGGTTTGTCTGACTTTATTAACTTGTTTGTTGGTTTGTCTGACTTTATGCATCTGTTTATCGGTTTGTCTGACTTTATTCATTTGTTTGTCCGTTTGTCTGACTTTATTCATCTGTTTGTCCATTTGTTTGACTTTATTCATCTGCTTGACCGTTTATCTGACTTTATTCATCTGTTTGTCCGGTTGTCTGACTTTATTCATTTGTTTATCGGTTTGTCTGACTTTATTCATCTGTTTGTCCGTTTGTCTGACTTTATTCATTTGTTTATCGGTTTGTCTGACTTTATTCATCTGTTTGTCCGTTTGTCTGACTTTATTCATCTGTTTGTCCGTTTGTCTGACTTTATTCATTCATCTGTTTGTCTGACTTTATTCATCTGTTTATCGGTTTGCCTATTTGTTTGCCTGGCTCCTTGTCTATTCATCTGTTCCCCTCTTCATGCGTTCCTCTGTTAATTTATTTGTCCATTTGTCTGTTTGACTGTTCAGTTGTTTGACCATTTGACTGCTTAACTGTTTGAGTATTGGACTGTTTGATTGTTTGACTAGCTGTTTGATTGTTTGGTTGTTTGACTGTTTGGCTGTTGGTTGTACCTCTGATCGACTGTTGACTGTTGACTGTTTGGCTATTTGGCTATTTTCAGCTCTTTGACTGTTTGACTGTTCACTGTTAGGCTATTTGGCTATTTTCAGCTCTTTGACTGTTTGACTGTTCACTCTTTGGCTATTTGGCTATTTTCAGCTCGTTGACTGTTTGACTGTTCACTGTTAGGCTATTTGGCTATTTTCAGCTCTTTGACTGTTTGACTGTTCACTCTTTGGCTATTTGGCTATTTTCAACTCTTTGACTGTTTGACTGTTCACTGTTAGGCTATTTGGCTATTTTCAGCTCTTTGACTGTTTGACTGTTCACTGTTTGGCTATTTGGCTATTTTCAGCTCTTTCACTGTTTGACTGTTCACTGTTAGGCTATTTGGCTATTTTCAACTCTTTCACTGTTTGACTGTTCACTGTTACTGTGTTAGGCTATTTGGCTATTTACAGCTATTTCACTGTTTGAGTGTTCACTGTTTGTCTATTTGGCTGTTTTCAGCTCATTGACTGTTTGACTGTTCACTGTTTGGCTATTTGGCTGTTTGCTCAGGTCGGACGGTGTGCAGGGTGTGCAAGCATTCTACAGATGCGCCTATCCACCTCCACCCAGCCACCCAGCCACCCAGCCACCCAGCCACCCAGCCACCCAGCCACACGGACACACAGCCACCCAGACACCCAGACACCCAGTCACACAGCCACACAACCACCCAGCCACCCAGACACACAGCCACCCAGACACCCAGACACCCAGACACCCAGTCACACAGCCACACAACCAAACAGCCACACAGCCACACGGCCACACGGCCACCCAGCCACACAACCACACAGCCACACAGCCACACAGCCACACAGCCACACAGCCACACAGCCACACACCCACACAGCCACACAGCCACACAGCCACACAGCCACACAGCCACACAGCCACACAGCCACACAGCCACACAGCCACACAACCACACAACCACACAGACACACAGACACACAGACACACAGACACACAGCCACACAGCCACACAGACACACAGACACACAAACACACAACACACAAACACACAAACACACAAACACACACACAAACACACAAACACACAAACACACAAACACACAAACACACAAACACACAAACACACAAACACACAAACACACAAACACACAAACACACAACACACACCCACACAGCACACAAACACACAAACACATAAACACACAAACACACAAACACACAAACACACAAACACACAAACACACAAACACACAAACACACAAACACACAAACATACAACACACAAACACACAAACACACAAACACACAAACACACAAACACACAAACACACAAACACACAGCCACACTGCCACATACACACACAGACACATACACACAGACCCACAGACACACAACCACCAAACCACCCAACCACCCAGCCTAACAGTAACACGAACAGCCAACCAGCCAGCCAGCCACCAACCACCCCCTCCCGCTCACCGGTCCGCCCCCCCCCCCCCCCCCCCCCCCCCCCCCCTCCGCCCAAAGACCGACCATGGGGACACACGCCTTCAGGGGGTGTATACGGTTCCTGAACCGGTGCCAAAAAGTCACCGAATTCATTTAGCAGTCGAGTGCCTGTCACTGGGGCCCGCTCTCGGCGGCCACTTGCTCTCCATTGGCGGCCCACACCTGAGGCGGCAGTCTGGGGCGGGTGGGGAGGGGGCGGGCGGGCGGGCGGGCGGTGGTGGGGGGAGGCACGGGGAGAGGCGGGCGGGCGGGCGGTCGGGCGGGGAGGCGGCGGTGGGGAGGCACGGGGCCGGGTGGGGAGGCGGGGGCGGACAAGGGAGGCACGGGGTGGGGTTGGCGGGCATGGGTTGGGGAGGCAGGAGGTGGGGCGGGCGGCTGAGGGAGGGAGGCAGGGGGGGGGGGGAGTATGGGAGGGTGTGTGGGAGAGGCGGGGTGCAAGGGGAGGAGAGTGAGGAATGAGATAAAGGGTGGGGCGGGAGTGTGTGAGAGGGCGGGGTGTAGGGGGAGGAGAGCCAGGGAGAGGCAGAGGGGAGTCGGGAATGTTGGAGGCGGTGTCAAGGGGGCACCCAGGAATTGGCTAGGGTGTTCCAAATATGGATTGAAACTACCCCTATTTTAATGTATTTTTTTTCACATGGGTTGGTGGAACAACACCCATTTTAGGGAAATATTTTACATGGTTTTCTGGTGCAACAACCCACATATTGGTGCAATTTTTCACATAATCTTAAAATCTAGTGTTCCTTAATCAATTTAATGCAAGAATTTAGGTCTATATGATTCATGAAATTATATTTTGTTTAAAAATACTCATGACATTATTTCTATGAATAAAAACAGGAAAGCATACATGTATTCTTAATCTTTATTTACAATATAAAAATACTTTACAATCAGATTTCACAGTAAATGAAATCACATTCATCATTATCACATTTACAAATGGTCACAACCTAGTTGGCAATACATGATGTGCGATATGATATAATGATATATACATTTTAAAACATATTTTAAAACATATTATCTACATTTTAAAACATACATCACAAAGTGATTTGGATCACATTTAAATGTCAGTTTTTTTTTAAAACTGTAACACACATCAAGTGTCCACCATATTTCAACTGTCTGTTTTCATTGACCTACTTGTCATTTACGCACACACTGTCACATTGTTCAATTGTTCAGTAGGACATTTTCCAGCTTCATTCTCCTTGGATTCTTTTGGGAGAATGTTGTGATGACATCACTAATGTTTATCGGAATATCCCTGTGCATGTGGAGCAAGGACAGACCTGTCAGTCTCTCATTACCCATTGTTGACCTCATGGGAATCTTCAATCTCTTCACCCCCCTTCATATGCATCCCTGAGATATACGTTTATATAATTTTTTTAACAATTTCTTTTTTTTTTTGGGGGGGGGGGTTCCGGCAACCAGGAAACCCCCCTGGGTGCGCCCCTGTGTGTAGGAGAGACGGGGAGGGGGGGGGGCGGACACCCATTGCCACGCCCACACTTGCTCTCACAGCCCTTGGGCTTGACAACCCCCAAACTCGACTACCCAAGAACAAGATCTTCCTGAATGAGTTCCGGAAACTTGAGAACATCTAACACCGGGCTTCCAGGCTTGTCCTCTGTGTTCCCAGCACCAACAAGATCGAGATCCTCCTCCTTGAATCCGGCCTCCCTCCCCTCCACCTCCGAAGCAAACAACTTCTCACCACCCACCTCACAAGAACACTCTCCTCAGGCCTTTCACCAACAATCCGCAGAGCCACAGCCTACCTCCAAGATGGGACCTGCGGTCACCCTCACATCTCCTCCCTTTCCATTCCAGTGGAACCCCGAACCACCAACCTAGTTGCTGCCAAGGGGTTTACACCACCCCAGAACTCCACTCCCTGGCTCTTGAGGCCATAACTCAGGTGAAGGTGGACTTTCCCCTCGCAAAGACAGTCTACACCGATGGCTCCCATAACCCAACATCAGGTACAGTCGGAGCCGGATTCTTCATCCCCTTCTCCAACACAAAGAACACCACCAGGGTGTCATACTTTGCTTCCACTCTCGATACTGAGCTCACCGCCATTCACTTGACCCCCGAAGACCTCCACAATTCAAGTGCCATCATCATTACTGACTCTCTGACTGCCATCAAAGAGATCGCCCACATCAATTCCCCGACACTCCCTTGCCGACGCGATCCAGATTATGATCTCGACACAACATCAGGCACATCTCAACACAGTCCTGCTATGGGTCCCCTCGCATATAGGACTCTATGGTAATGACCAGGCCGACTGTGCCGCTCTAGCCAGTGCCAACCGAGCAGACGTGGAGACAGCCATCCCTCCATCCATCACCAAACTGACCGCCTGCCGCTTCTCGAGCCACCAGCAAACTCTGGGAATGCGCCACACAGAGGAACAAGTACAGGAACAAGTACGGAACCCTTATTCAATAAGCTGGCTCTAGTACACCCTGGTCAGAACGAACATCCAGTCAGCCTGCCTGCTTCTACCCAAGTCGCCGTCAACCGCTTCAGGACTGGCTACCGCCATTGGAATGATGTCCCCAACCTCCAGCGCTGTCCCTGTGGCACTAAGATCTTCAATGTGGCCCACATACTCGCCTCATGTGGCGTCGTCGACAGTGACTTCATGGAGAACTCTGACCGCCAACTCAGCGACAATAGGGCTGCTCTGGCTATCCTCTCCAGGATTTCCAAGTCATCCTGGAACACACTTGCTCGCTTCTACCGCCAGGACACAGATATCATCAACACTGTCGGTCGCCCAGACCATGACACTGAGGACTAGCAGGCCCCACCTCATCGCCATAGCTGACTTGACAGGACTACCAACTAACCACTAATTTTCACTAACAACTAACAGGTAACCCCACCCACTGCCTAACTAATCCCATCCTCACTTCACTTCTTCCTCTGGCCTTGGCCGGACCTACTGTGCATACCGGTGAATCTGGAGGGACTGAAGTTTGGATCCTGGTCGAGTCAAAGCAATGACTTATAAAATAGGTACCTGTTGCTACTCGGTGCTTGGCGTTATGAGGTCAGGACATGGACTGGGCACACAGTGTCAGGATAATGTGACTGTGTGGGACATCAGGTCATGGTGCCGGTGGCCTGATTTCCCAGTGGGGCAGCACTATAAAGTCACCATGAGTGTACGCTGTCACAAGTCGGTGCACATCCTGGTATGGCCTAGGGTCTTACTGGGGCATAAAACTACACCAACCACCCAGCCTCCCCCGGCCCTCTCAGAGGACTGTGGTTAGGCTCTTAGGCTACCTTTTTCCTTCCCCTCCTCCCCCCCTCCCCCCCCCCCAATTTCTCTGAACACTACCCATCGGAAGCCAACTCCGAACCACATGGGACCGCTTTCAGCGGTGCCCATTCAGTGCTGCAGATTTGCAGCCTTCAGCATACCAATGCAACTGAAAACTCCCCAAAAACAAACAAAAACCTTGGATGTGAGTGACAGGCTCTGTGATACCTCGTCTCACTGTGGCGGAGGTGAACTCTCTCAGCCACCCCTCCCTCCTCCCTCCCTCCTCCCTCCCTCTCTCCCTCCTTACATACTCACTTGTTGGTTGCTTGTTATAGCGGACCCTGCGTCTGAGAGCAGAGGAAGGTGGTGCCCAACAACAGACACCCACAAGTAGGCTGCCTACACACACGCACACCTTCACAAACCATGTGCTCATTAGAGAGGTCATAGTCATCCTCACTGCCTGTACCGTGTATAGAGAGAGACCAGGCCATCGTGTGTGAGGTGTGTGTGTGTGCGTGTGTGTAAAATGCACAGCGTCCTCACTGGAAACTTTCATTGTGCGTGGTGGAACCCAGCGACATCCAGCGACACTCTAGTCTAAAAGTACTTTAAGCATCGTAAATCACTGTCACATACGGACGGAAGGAAGGATTGGCTGGTTGGTTGTTGGAGTTTTACGTCCTGGCAACATCTACGGTTATATTAGGTTTTTGTACCGACTTGTGACAGTGCGCACCCATGGCGATTTTTATAATGCTGTCTCACTGGGCTACCAGGCCGCCAGCACCATGACCTGATATCACACACAATCACATTATCCTGATACTGTGCAAACCAGTTCTTGTCCTATCCTGTTAATGCTGAATGCAAAGCTAAGAATTGACAAGTATAAATGTTGTACGTCATTGGTTTGACTCGGCTGGGACTCGAACTCCCGACTTTCCACACGGGAAACCTGCGTTCCACCGATTAGGCCACCGCGTCCGGTGTACGCTCCGCATTAAGTGACAACGCATTGGACATTGAGGAAATCCAGTTTGTTAAACACCAGCATTTTCACCATATGGGATTTTTTTTAAATTGATTTTTTAATAAATAATTGTTGTTGAAAAAAAATGGAATTGAATATATATTTTTGAATGGAAATTATAAATATATTCATCTCTTTGGTTTGTTACTGTCAGTAATTTTGGTTAAAACTGAGGACAAAGGGATATACCCCGACACCCCACTCGTCAGTCTAGGAAACAAGGTACTATTTCCACGTAAGCAGGTAGGCAACAACATTGAAAATAAATTCTGCATCTGAAACCCCACTTCCCCGTCAAAAATATATACTCTTAATAGTTATGGCTTTGTGACGCAAACAAAAGGCCAGCGCCTTGTGTGTCGTCATCTGAGTGGGTGTGAACTGGGTGGGTAGGTGTGACGTGCGTGGGTGTGGTGCGTGGGTGTGGTGAGTGGGTGTGGTGAGTGGTTGTGGTGAGTGGGTGTGATGAGTGGCTGTAGTGAGTGGGTGTGGTGAGCGGGCGTTGCGGGACTGCTTCACATGTGGGCGTGCTATACGGGGCTTGTTCCACGTGCCCTTACGCTCAGGGTGCTCCGGGTGGCGGTTCCATATGGGGACGTGCTCGGCGGGGGGTGTAACTAAGTGTGTGGCTCTAATCGTGTTATATCACCAAGCGCTCATGCTATATAGGGGTACGTTGTTGGGTGGTGCCACTAAGTGGTTGGCACTGATCATGCTATATCGCCAAGCGCTCATTCTCTCTCTCTCACTCTCTCTCTCTCTCTCTATATATATATATATGTGATGTATAATGCATTATGCGAGTATAAAGGCGTGGAAGGGAATTAACCCCTCCTTATTACTATTATCTCCTAATTATTGTTATTATTACGATACATACTGTACTGCCTCCTCCATCTCGTGACTGGTGGTGCCACCCCCGGCTGCGCCCGGTACCCGCCTACCCCGAATACTTCACTCGCGTCGGGAAAATTGAAGCGAACGGACGTCCTGCTCTAGCTCTAGCCTGCCGCTGCCGCTGCCGCTGCCGCTGCCCCCGTTGCCACCAGCCAGCCGCTGCTGCTGCACCGCACCCGGATGCCTCTCTGCTACTGTGGCCTGTGTGGTTTTGAGCACGGGGAAGGGGATTTAGACACCTGCACCCGCAACCAGCTGGTAGCTG
This sequence comes from Branchipolynoe longqiensis, assembly GCA_030323885.1. NCBI lineage: Eukaryota > Metazoa > Annelida > Polychaeta > Phyllodocida > Polynoidae > Branchipolynoe > Branchipolynoe longqiensis. The sequence continues at coordinate 102,743,100 of CM059186.1, forward strand.
AGGCAACGGACGGACAGGCCTCGCGCATATCGAGGAGGGTCTCGGGGGAGAGGATGGCTAAGGCAAAACAGGACACGGATGTTTCAAGCGCCACGCAGTTGCTTTCAATGGAGGACCGTGTGAAGGAGGCGCAGGCGGAGGTCCATGCCATGGAGCTGGAGGACCGCCTGGCCGAGCTGGAGGAGAAGCGGGAAAGACTCATCCGCCGGCGCGCGGGTCGGGAAGCCAACCACCACGGGGGTGGGGGGGGGGAGACCGTGAACCACACCAAGGCACGGACAGTGACACCCGCCAGGCCCGTGCGAAGGATGCCACCGCCACCCCGAGCCCGGGGGCGGACGAACACTCGGGCTACGGTCTTAGGGCGCGCCGCAGATCGCGAGGTAGGAGATGCCGGCGCCACAGCGGGTCAGACTCCAGAAGCCGGAGCAGCAGCAGCACGAGGCGTCGCAGAAGTAAGTGGTCCCTAAAAAAATTCACTGTTGGTGCTAAAGACGTTAAAAAACTAAACCCCCACGAGCTGATCGCCGCCTCGTCCCTCTGGTGCCTAGATATCGATAACTTGAGCGTGAAAGACCATCGCGTGTTTCTCGAACATATCCATTTCCTATCCGTCCGTGCCATGACGGATGACTTTAAGGATGCCGCCAATATCGCTTATGATACGGCCATCCGCAAGAAGGCGGAGGCACACGGTTTCTCAGCTTTCTCTGAGGCATTCCAGGGGGCGAGCGTGATCCACTACGGGGCCCAACAGATGAAATATAAACGAGGGGGCCACTGGTGGGACTAAGCGCACGGGTAGGACGGGCGGTAGTAAGAGGGCTTGTTTCCACTGGAACCGTGACGCAGGCTGCCCAAAATCTGAGGAGAACTGCGGTTATAGCCATAGCTGTGGAAAATGCGGGAACAGATCCCACAAGCAGTCTAAATGCACCTGTGACTGACGATTTAGCTCCCCTACCTCGGAGGGGGATGGAGAAAACATCATGATGGACAGTGCCGTTAGTGTTCGTGTGAACAGTGTTGGCAGTAGTACTGACTCCGATCCAAATAAACCCGTACTTGTGACTGACCGAATTATTTCTGCCCACGATAAAAATGTTTGCATTACAACCGATGACCCCGGTCTTGTTGCCCGTACTGCTGAATGCCATGTTGAAAAACCTGTACTCGTAATTGACCAGCATAACTCTGCAGAGGGCCGCCGTCACAATAATGTTCCCATTACAACCAATGATCAGGGCCAGGTTACTCGTATAAAACACACTTCACTAGATGGCATTTTCCCCAGTCATGACTTGTCCATGCATGCTCGTCCCGACTATGGTGAGCATGCCCGGGGGGAGAAAGAACTCAAAACAAGCGTAAGAATTATAAAACCTGTTACGAATTGTGAAATGTTGCTTTCCGACGGGAGTGCCGCCACTTGTTTTGCCTGTAATTGTAACTCTGTCTCTTACGGCGCCGGTGGCAATACTTCCGCCCACCACTCAGAGCAACGCACTAGCCACACCCTGCATGGTTTATTTATTGGGGAAAATGATCCTGGTAATGCCAAAAGTCGCACTGGTGGCCGAGGCCGCCCCCACAGGGATAACCCAGAGGGTGTGGGGGACGCTATCTATGACAAAAACAACGAGACCACTAGTCTCACTAATACAGGAAACCACGGCCACGAGGCCGATGGCGGCGACTACCGCACATATGTCTCGGGTGAGGACGATAATGTCCCTGACAGTAACACAGAATTTATGACTAGGCAAGGCCGCTCCCATGTTAACAGCCCAGAGGCAATGGGGGACGCCGAAACAGCTATTAAAGTCACACATCTGAACACGGGGGCAGCATTCATGACACTCACGATAATGATAGTCTCCACAGCATCTGCCAGGAGGGCGGGGGTGACATTTTCCTTAATAGCATCACTGCCACCCCAGAACAGAAGATTGGTAAAAATCGAGCAGTGAGAAAAAATGATTCAGGTCGTGCTGTTGTAAATCACGGTAGGGAGGGCAGCCGCCATGACGCTTGCCCGGGGGACGCTACCCAGGACAAGATTGGCGGGAAAACCAGTGCCGGGGGCGGGAAAGCCGGGAGTCTTAATGAATGCGACTACAGTCCACTCCACACTGGGGGGCACCCCCCCGACACCGCGAATCACCGCAACTACAGTCCGCCGGACACCGACCCCTCAGATGTTGTAACTGCCAGCTGTCATAACACCCCCCCTTGTGCCGCCGCCACCCCCGATGCCTCCGGGAGCGGCGCCGACCCCCGCCAACCGGGCTGTGACCTAATTAAAGGCTGGGTAGACCTCCAGGGTGCCACTGCGGCAGATTGCCTGGCCGTTAAATATATCGGCGAAAAAGACTGTGTCCTGATAGTGTCCGTAAAGGAAAACCTTGACCAACCCCCCTTCACCTTTAATATTTCTGAAAATTGTGTAAAGGGTTGCTGTAGTTGTGTCCACCGTGTTGCCGGCTGCACCGCGCAGCTCCGCCCCTGCCGGATTTTTTGTGAACTATTTCTTAGAGGTGACACTGACCCTGATTGGCAGTACATACTCCGGGGGGCTGTGTTCGGCTTCTCAGTAATCAATCCCGATTGCGTTGCCGCCTATGTTCCCAGGTTCAGGGCTGTCCGCGACCCGACTGACAGGAAAATTGTTACCGACAAACTTGTCAGCGAAATTAATCAGGGTTGTGTCTCCATAGTTGATGTCCCTCCCACTTGTGTCCACAACATATTTTGCGTGCCAAAAGACGACGGTGGAGGTCGCACGATTGTCGATTGTAGCCGCCCGACCGGCTGTTCTGTTAACAGCTTCACAAACAATGTATGCAGTAAGTTCTCTTACAGGAGCATCGACGATGTCGTTGAGGTGATGGAGCAGGGGGATTTTATGTCCACTGTCGATATTAAAGACGCTTATCGTGCAGTGTGTATTCACCCCCGTGATTGGGACAGGCAGGGCCTCCATTGGGGTTTTGACAATGATAATCTGGGATACTGTACTTACATGAAGGACAACAGACTGTGCATGGGGCTCTCCTCCAGCCCTTACGTTTTCAGCAAACTCTCAGATTTTATTGTCCGCTGTGCTAACCGCGAAGGCGTCACTAGAGTCGTTAATTATCTGGACGACTACTGTATCATAAGCCCAAGCCTGGACGAGGGCTGCAGGGACCAGGCCATAGTGGTAGCAATACTCAGGAGGGTCGGGTTCTTTGTCAGCTTTAAAAAGCTATGCTCCCTTAACACTACAACTAGATTCCTCGGTATTGACATAGACTCCATCGCCCTTGAGGTGAGACTCCCCAATGACAAACTAGACAAACTCATGGCGACTCTCAACCAAGTAAAAGGTCGCAAAAAAGTCACACGTAGGGAACTCGAGAGACTGGGGGGGATCCTCGCCCACTGCAGCAAGGTGGTAAAGGGGGGAAGGACCTTCTGTAGACGAATATACGATGCCATAGGCAGTGTCAGGGAGCCATACCATAGGGTCAGGCTATCAGGCGGCTTCCGTGAGGACGTTAACTGGTGGTGCGGATTTGCCTCTCGCTTTAATGGAAAGGCCAGGATCCTGGGTCGGTTCGCCACCCACATATCCACTTATAGTGACGCCTCTGATTTCGGCTATGGGGCCCTTCACGGTTATGACTGGGTGGCGGGGGCTTTCAACCCGGCCGATGACCACCGCCTGGGAGAGGCCCTGGGGCACCACCACACCCCCCCGGATGAAAGCTGCTCATCGGCTCACATTAATATTCGCGAGATGTGGGCCGCCTATGCTGCAGCCGCCAGATGGGGTGACACCTGGAGGGATTGTGCTGTGGAAATGGTGACCGACAGCACGACTGTCAGAGCAGCTCTGAACTCGGGCCGCTCTAGGAGCCATGAAATTATGCACTATCTGAGGAGGCTCTTCTGGTTGGCCTCTGAGAACAATTTTGAGTTCTCATCCGTATTCATAGGTAGCAACGACAATGTGATATGCGATGCCCTGAGCAGGCTCGATAATGACGCGAGCGGAAACCGCATCTCTCGCGCTGACCCTGCCCGCAGCCTCTGCTGCCACAAAATCCTCACTAATTTTGCTTTCCACGGTTCCAGGAGTGGAGACCCTGAAGAAGGAGCAACTCGTCTTCCTGAGCCACTCATATGCCCCAAACTCCGCCTCGACACGGGGTGTGCAGGTGAGGAAGTACCTGGAGTTTGTGGAGAACTTCTCGGAAACCCACTCCCCTCTGCCATGCCCACCAGCGCAGGTGGCCCTTTACGCCACCTGGCTTGCTCGGACCTTGAAGTACTCCTCGGTCCTCAACTACCTAAGCGGTTTGAATAACTTCCTGAGGCAGAGAGGCGCGGAGCCCATTGCATACACGAGCTACTTGGTAGCCTCGACCCTGCGGGGGATTAGGCGGGAGAGGGCCGCGCCCCCCAGACAGGCGGCTCCCTTACTGCCAGCAACCCTTCTCCGCATCTTCTCCTTCCTCTCCTCCTCCCCAGGCCACACTGCCTGGCGGGCCGCCCTCCTCTGCAGCTTCCGGGCCCTGCTCCGGAAGTGCCAAGTGACCCTCTCCGATTCCTCCCTCCTCCGGGGGGACTTTAGATTTTTCCCATGGGGTATGATCCTTTCCATTCGCCGCTCCAAGACCATCCAATTCAAGGAGCGAGTCTTGGAGATCCCGGTTGCGCGATGCGAAAATACTGCTCTGTGCGCAGTGTACTGGTGCGAGCGCCACTTCGAGCAGCTCCCTGTGCCCCTCGGGGACCCTGCCTTTAGGATCTCTACCCTGGGGGGAGCTTCCTACCCCATGACTTACAAGATTTATCAATCCACCCTCAGGATCTTTGCTGCTAGGGCGGGTCTCGACCCCTCCTCCATCTCCTCGCACTCACTCCGTCGGGGTGGCTGCACATTTCTCTCCTTGTGTGGTGCAACCATAGAAGAGCTCCGCACCAGGGGGGACTGGTGCACTGACACGGTTTTTACCTACTTAAAAAAAACCTTGTCCGTGCGGGTCATGAATGACATTCGCGTGGCCACCTCCCTGGCCAGCACCGCTATACCTGCAGAATATTAGTGGTCTGGAGGATCTCCGGATCTTTGGCTGATATTCCTAGCCAGAGAATATATAACTCATACCACTACTTTCTCTTGTTCTTGTTCCTTTGTACTGTAGCCGGCCTTTATGTGATGTATAACGCATTATGCGAGTATAAAGGCGTGGAAGGGAATTAACCCCTCCTTATTACTATTATCTCCTAATTATTGTTATTACTACGATACATACTGTACTGCCTCCTCCATCTCATGACTGGTGGCGCCACCCCCGGCTGCGCCCGGTACCCGCCTACCCCGAATACTTCACTCGCGTCGGGAAATTTTTTCCTTTATTGTTAGGCTGATATTCCTAGCCAGAGAATATATAACTCATACCACTACTTTCTCTTATTCTTGTTCCTTTGTACTGTAGCCGGCCTTTATATATATATATATATATATATATATATCATAGGGTACGTTGTTGGTGGTGCCACTAAGTGGGTTGTTCTGATCGTGCTATATTGCCAATCGCTCATACTAAATCGGGGTGTGTTGTTGGGCGGTCCCACTAAGTGGGTTGCTCTGACCATGCTATATCGCCAAGCACTCATGCTATATATGGGTACATTGTTGGGTATTGCCATTACATGGGTGGCTCTGAACATACTATGTAACCAAGCACTCATGCTATATAGGGGTACATTGTCGGGTGTTGCCATTACATGGTTGGCTCTGAACGTACTATGTAACCAAGCACTCATGCTATATACGGGTACATTGTTGGGTGTTTCCATTACATGGGTGGCTCTGAACGTACTATGTAACCAAGCACTCATGCTATATAGGGGTACATTGTTGGGTGGTGCGACTATGTGGGTGGCTCTGATCGAGCTATGTTGTTGCTATTGTGGTGCATGTTATATAACTGTGTACCACTACCAGATCGGGGTGGGTAATATATTACCACGAAGCCGTGCGATATGAGATTGGACAGGGTGTCAGGTTCAGCATGCAATATACATTTGAGTAAGGACAATACAAAACTTGCTGTTGTTTGTTGGGGTTTTATATCCTGGCTACATCTAAGGTCCTATCAGGATGGGTACCAACTTGTGTCACTGTCAGTGCGCACTGATAGTGATTTTATAGTGCTACCCCACTGGGAGACCATACCGCCCGCTGCCCGCTGCCCACCGCCCGCCGCCCGCCGCGCGCCACCCGACACCTGCCTACGTTAGACACATGTTGTTCACTACATTGCACTAGGTTGACCTACGTTAAAGGCAGTGGGATCGTACAGTCCGCGTACTGACAAAGTATGGATAATGTACATCTAATGTACGTTTAGCATTTCTCCAGCGTGTCTTGACATATGTGAAGTATGAGGCATAGTTCTGTTGATCGAATAACGTATATAACGTTCACCAGCATTCTCTGAACATGCCATGAGTCATACCTGCCAACTATTACGATTTTGGCGGAATAATTACGATTTTTTTATTCTCATTCCGCCCTACGAATTATAAACATATTATTCCGCTTTTTCAAAATCCCCATGCCCCCCGGAAAAATTTGAAAAATACATCAAAAATGGTGCATTCTGGTGCATTTTCAGAGACATTTTAGACACATTATTAAAGAAATTATTACCAGTTTTCAGCCTAAATACTAGAGTGAGTAAAGTTGATATATTTTTCAAATTTTTCCGGGGGGACTGCCCCCGGACCCCCGTAGAACGCTTGCGCGCCTCGCTTCGCTCTGATGGATTTCTATTATTAGGATTTTCGTTTAACAAAAGTTGGCAGGTATGCATGAGCATAATTCGAGCGTTTTTCACCGAGATGCACATTAGCCATATTTTGTCATACATTGGCCATACCCTATGTATAAGGTATGTATACGTCCAACTTTCCCCCCCGCGCCGAACAGTTTGACACTTCTCGACGTAATAAAGTGATTTTACACGTTGGCTGCATGCTTGCGAGATGCATCATAATGTGACAGGGCCTTAACATACAACAATTAACGTTAGCTTTTATCGTAGGTATCCCTCCTCACTTGTCTCTGATGAAAATCCTTATAGAATAGACGAGATAATCATTCCGACTGTGTATGTGCTGAAAATGGCGCCAGCAGCAAAACAGATGTGTACAGCCATTGAGTTTGCCGATAGGTGCAAGGCAAAACTTCGATTTTATTCAGAATTAATAGAAATACATAACAAGTTGGCATAAACATAGATACACACATGCAATATAATGAATGATATAATGAATACATGTAAGGCAAAACTAACCATAGTTAAGCATTTTGAGCTCAGAAACATACATTTCCACACAAAACAATACGACTTACAGTTTTAGGCTGATATCCACGTCACCATTATAAATTCTTGTTCTAAATATTAAAATGCCAAATGTGTCAACAGAAAATCTTTTCAGAGAAATATATAACCAATGTCTGATTAACCATACTCATTTCCTAGCTCTACATGTGATTAACCATACAATATTAATTTTAAAAACTAATAGAATAAGTAGAACTGACTCTGGCTATGGCTCTAACACTAGTCTGTGTGACCCGACTTGTCTAAATCTAATTGCACATGGCATAAGACATGCTGATTAGATTTGTGTAAATGCAATGCTAGATAAAATATTAACATCTTAATTTATTATATATATTTTTTTAGTTGGTATTTTATGTTTCAAACAAGAGCTGAGATGAGCTGAATCTAGCACATTTCATAGCTGCACCCAATGCCATGTGCTTCACAGTTTTTTGTGTTGCTTCCCGACATCCCACAACGCACCGCGCTGCTGGAATGACGAACTAGCCTATTAGCGACAATTATACATTTTGTAAGTCATTAGCTTTGACACAACTGCGAATCAAACTCGCGACCTTCCACACGGGAAGCCCGCACTCTACCAATTAGGCCAGCGGGTCCAGTAGGTAGGGACTAAATGGGGTGTGAATTAATACTGAACTCAGGTGGGAAGTGAACAGGCTCACCACTGCATCGACATATGATATTCATAAGCAATCGACCTAGCACCAGTCGCGTCCAATATGTGTCTCTGCTTGTAGCCAGGGGTGCGATTTGACATAATTAAAGTTGAATAGTCTGATGCTTTTGAGGTTTTGTTATTTTCTCAGTTAAATATATTAGGTTGATCATTATAATCTATCTTACTTTAGTTTTGAAGTAACTTTTATTTTAAATGGCTAACTTTTTAGATATTTGAAGCGCGAACATGCCAAAGAAATTTTGGCCAACCCGACAAAACCAGAGGCTTGTACAGTAACAGGCTCTATTAAATTGACTTGGTATTCCCTTCTATGTGGCAACAACTGCTTGATAAGTGCATCATTTGCTATTAGTATCTAAGTTGAATATGTAGGATCAAATACAGGTCAGTGTATTGGTTTTGTAAATGTGATGCTTTCATCGGATTATGCAGCTTTAATATATAAATTGTCGAGCCACACATCATGCCACACGTCATGACAAACGCCATGCCACACGTCACGTCACAGTCACGCCACACGTCACGTCACGCCACAAGTCACGTCACACGTCATGTCACACGTCATGCCGCACATAATGCCACAAAGCATGCCACACATCATGGCACCCCCATGCCACACGTCATGCCAAAAATCATGCCACACGTCATGCCACACGCCTTGCCACACACCATGCCACATGCCATGCCACATGTCATGCCACACGTCATGCCACACTCCACAGCTTCTTCTTCTTCTTCTTCTTCTTCTTTTTCTCTCGTTCTGATATGACCTTAGATGTTGCCAGAACATAAAACTCCAAGAACCAGCAAATCGTTTTCTGACCGGACGTGGTGACCAAATCGGTCGAGCGCAGTCCTCCCATGCGGGAGACTGGGAGTTCGATTCCCAGTCGAGTCCAACCAATGACTTATAAAATTGATACTTGCCTCTTCATAGCCAGGCGCTCGGCATTATTAGGATAGGACAAGGACTGGTTAGCTCAGTGTCAGGATAATGTGACTGAGTTGGATATCGGGTCATGGTGCTGACAGTGACAGCCTGATTTCCCAGTGGGACGGCACTCTAAACTCTCCATGAGGGCGCACTGTCACAAGTCAGTACTCATCCTGACATGACCTTAGATGTTGCAGGACATAACATTCCAACAACAAACCAACCACTCTTCCTTTTCTTCCTCTTCTTCTTCTTCTTCTTCATCATCTTTTACTTCTTCTTTCACTTCTTCCACAAGAAACCTGTTCATCGCCTAAAACCGGAGGTACTTTTTTTTGCCAGGGCGTATTCACAGTGTAGACACGTTTGCCATTAACCCAATTAGGAGGGAGGGGGCAGACTGGGGGGAGGGAGGTGGAGGGGAGGGAGGGAAGGGGGTGATGGTGGCTACGATTTATGCGCACAATAGATGCGCGTTGCGTCATTTTTACGACTTCGCGTGGAAGAGAATAGCGCACTTTATATTTGTCAATTATCACAGAAAGACAACAACAACAACAAAACCCACAAATAACACCAAAATCTTCGTCCCTTGAACAATAACCAAAAACCATTTAAATAAAATGAAACTTTAACTAGCGGAAGGGCACGATTACGTCGTAGGTCAGCGTGAAGGTCACGGTAACCTTTCACACTCTGTGTTGGAGTTATGGCCTCACCTGGCTATAACAATAATGTTGTCCTCTCTCTGCACACCGCTGCATGCTTTGCCGCCACAACAATGGAAAGTATGGAAGAGAAAAGAGAGAGGGCGAGATGGAGTGAGATGGGGTGGACTTTTACAGCCGACCGGACGCGGTGGCCCAATCGGTTGAGCGCAGGCTTCACATGCGGAAGGTCAGCAGTTGGATTCACAGCAGAGTCAAAACCAATGACTTAGTAAATTGATACTTGTCGCTAACTAGCTTGGCGCTGGGCATTAATAGGATAGCGCAAGGACTGGTTAGCTCGGTATCAGAATAATGTGACTGAGTGGAATATTGAGTCATGGTGCTGGCAGTCTGGTCTCCCAGAGGGTCAACACTATAAAGTTGCCATGAGTACGCACTGTCACAATTCGGTACCCATCCTGATATGGCCTTAGTTGTTGCCAGGATGTAAAACTCCAGCAAACAAAACAAAACTTTCACCCACGCCCCCAGCTAGACATCAATTATAGTCAATTCCCGCTCCTTATAATAGGCCAGTGCACATTGTCGGTATTTTTTTGTTCTTTATACTGCCTATCATCGATAAATGGCGCATTCCTTACACGCGGTATGCGGCATGCGGCATGCGGCATGCGGCATGCGGCATGCAGCATGCGGTATGCGAATGGCATGATTCCTTACACGCGGCATGCGGCATGCGGCACATGACTGGCTATATTTAAAAAATAAAAATAAACAAGTATACTCAATACTGCACTGTATATGACGTAATATGGCATTTATATCTATGTACCTCCTGGTACGTCACATGGGGGTTCCTACCTTTATACTTACCAAATTATAGATAAGTATTCATATTTCTGTGGCTATGGTAGCATTGTGGCTATGGTATCATTTTTACCAACCCGAACCCGCACCACCAACCACTACCATAATATTCCCCCACGCACCTTGTGTGTGACCGTTCCGTAATGCTCAGTCGCCTCTCCTCATCTAAAACTAATGGACAAGTGCGACTGACTGAACCCCACCACCACCACTACCATATGTTTCCCCTCTGCACCCTTGTGTGTGACCGTACCGTAATGCTCAGTCGCCTCTTCTCGTCTAAAACTAATGGACACTGACATTTCTATTCACACACCGCGTGCCACATACCGCATGCTGCACTGATCGCTACAGGGACTGATCGAGTTGACGCATTTGCATTTGCATTTGCATTTGCATTTGCATTCGCATTCGCATTAGCATTCGCATTCGCATTCGCATACCGCGTGTAAGGAATGTAGTCTATTGACTTCAAGGCGTTTCGATTTTTTGCCGCATTCGCATTCGCATACCGCATGTCGCATGCCGCATGTAAGGAATGCGCCCTTAAGTCTGAATAGACTTGTTTTCACCATTAGACAGTTTGTCGATAGAAAGCCCGAGCCTACACTTTTACCGACCCTAGGGATTTTTAACCTCCCACGCCACATATACTGTTGGCTTATTTTATCACCTCATCCCTCAGCTATCCTTTCTTTCCTTTGTCGTGGTAGTTTCTTTTTCTCACCATTTCCGGATTCACCCTGAAAACCAAAAACAGTTCTGCGTTTACATTCCTAAATGTTGAGTAGGTTGGACAATCACATTGTACGCATATCCCACTACAGTATAACCCCATTAAACCAAACTTGAAGGGACCATAAAAATTTGTTTGGATTAACCGATCATTGGTTTAACCAAGCTTTGGCTTCGACTTTGACTTGGCTCTGGCAAAAACATGGGTGCATTATGAATGTAATATACAATATATGTGGACACTTTGATTATTGTTTTTTTTATGTATATACGGTAAAACCCCATTAAACCAAGCTTGGTTAAGCCAAACGATCGGTTAATCCAAACATTTTTTGGCGGCCTGGCAAAATACTACCCAATATAAAAAAGTTGGTGCAGTCTCAGATGACCTTATAACCACATGAAAGTTTGGTTTAACATACCGGAACTGGCCTGGCGTCCAACAATTTTGTTTGGATTAACCGATAATTTGGATTAACCGACTTTGGTTTAACCAACCTTTTTATATGATAAATGGTAGTATTTTGCCGGGCCGCCAAACAAAGTTTGGATTAACCGATCGTTTGGTTTAACCGAGGTTGGTTTACTGGGGTTGTACTGTATATGGAATAACTGGTAGGCTGTCATTGAGTTGAATGTCTCACGATCATGGAGGATAAAAGCTGCCCTACGAAGTGAATATGCAGATACAATGAACTGTAGTGACAATTTGTGTCGCGAGTGTTACCGTGGGCCATATACACCCAATGAGTAACGATAAAATATTTGCAATTTAAACCATGGAATTTGTCTGTCGTCAATGTGTCCTGATCTCGTCATATATCTTTCTAACATGTGTGTTTCCTTAAAGAGCAGTCTGTAGGTTATCCGTATATCAGCTTCAGGGCTCGTGATTTTGTATTACATATTATTTGTTTTTAAGGGGCAGTGTGACGACAGCCATTAATGGTTACACTCTTCCTACAATTTCTATTGCCAACAGGTTAGTTATGTTTGTGTACTATTATAGAAATTGTGAATAAAAATGTCTTAAATGTCTCATTTTTGAAGGATACGAGTAGGTAGTAAGAGTTCTCAGGGTTGTGAAATGTAGTCCTTTGTTATCTGTGTTGTCTGGGTTAACCAATAACTGATCCTCCCATACATCCCTTAGCGTTTTACAAAATTGAGGACTGAATGGTTACTACAAACTAGATACATCACAACCACTAAGCTAGATTTGGATTATACCTAAAAGTTTGTTTTTATTTAACGACACCTCAAGAGCACATTCATTTTCATCATCGGCTATTGAACATCAAACATATAGTCATTTGGACATATTTCTTTGGAGGAAACATGCTGCCACCACATAGGCTACTCTTTCTGATAAGCAGCAAGGGGTCTTTTATATGCACTTTCCCAAAGACAGGACAGCACATACCACAGCCTTTGATGAACTAGTTGTGGACCACTGGTTGGAACGGAAAATAGCCAGAACTGAAAATGTGTCCACTGAGCAGGATCAATAAGATGACCCACACCTTCAAAGGTGGACACGCTACCGTCTGAGCTACGTCCCGCTCTGGATTATACCTAAACCCAGACTGTAATGACATAACACTGCATAGAAACCGAACTAAAACACCACCTACATATAAATACATACACTGAATACATGATCCCGACTAGATAAACCACAAATTAGCCGAAAGTAACATTAACAACAATGTCTCATTATCTTAAAATTGTTCGATGAGCCAAAAATATGGACGTCAACAAAGCATTAGCTGGAATGACCTTGAGCTCACCAGTTATTGCCCTATCCTATTAACACCGAAATCCAGGCTAGGTAGTGACAAGTATCAATGTTGTAAGTCATTAGTTTGACTCGGCCGGGTTTTCAAACTCCCGACCTTCCGAAGCCAGCGCTCTTACCGATTCTGCCACCGCGTTCGGTGAACCATGTCAGGATGACAGTTTGCATCTATAGGCCCAGTCAGACCTTAACGTACTGAGTACCGACAACCACTGGACAAAGAATTATCTAGTCCAGTGTTGTCCGGTGTCAAACTGTTGCAATGGCCGCCGGACGAAACGGACGCTAAACAGACATTAATGAATAGTTAAACGGACGCCAAATGGACGTCAAACAGACGTCAAACAGACGTCAAACGGACAGACCGGACACCAAACGGACATCAACTGGACACCAACCGGACACCTACCAGACGCGCCAAAAATCGATAGACCGAATTCCCGCAGCACCATAAACGGACTCTTCAGGATACAAAACGGACACCTAACGGATGAGTAACGGATATGAAATGGACCAAACGGACTTAAAACGGACACCAACCATACACTTCAGTCCAGTGGTGTCCGGTACAAGTTTTGTGCAGGTTCAAAACTTGTACCGGACACCGCCGGACACCACCGGACAACACCAGACAGATAACGGACACACCGGGTGCCAACCGTATATAAACCGTACATTGCCGTATTTCACCGGACAGCGTCCGTTTTCTATCCGGTTCCTCAATCTGGTGAGGTCTGACTGGGGCTAAAGGCTTTGTGTAAATAAGCCGACAGTCAATTAAAAGGCGAAATGGGTGTGTTGGTTTTATTTTCTCCTTTATCGCCATTTTTTATGTCATGCGTCTGGGAGTTGCATGCAACCAGTGATAATTTCCCTAGTCTGTCTAACCTTCAACATCCACATATAGGCTCATCGTGAGCAGTAGCCAGATAAGTACTTTCAAATGCTCAGCTCTTCACACTGTCTCACCCCAACCCAAGGCATACTGACAGTGACACACACGGAGACACACTCACTTACTGACACACACAATCACACACTCATTGGCAGAAACTGACACTCACTTACTGACCCACACACATTCACAGACTCACTGACAACCCTGACACACCCACACACTGACACACTCACTTACTGACACCCACACACATTCACACACTCACTGACCCCCACTGACACTCACTTACTGACACATACACATTCACACACTCAGTGACACCCACTGACACACCCACACACTGACAGACACACATTCACACACTCACTGCCAGTCCCTGACACACCCACACACTGACACACTCACTTACTGACACACACAAACTGACAGACTCACTTACTGACACACACACATTCACACACTCACTGACACCCACTGACACACCCACATACTGACACACTCACTTACTGACACACACATTCACACACTCACTGACACCCACTGACACAGCCAGACACTGACAGACACACACTGACACACTCACTGACACCCATTGACACACCCACACACTGACACACTAACTTACTGACACACACATTCACACACTCACTGACACCCACTGACACCCACACACTGACACACTCACGTACTGACACCCACACACTCACACACTCACTGACACCCACTGACACACTCACACACTGACACACTCACTTACTGACACACACATTCACACACTCACTGACACACACTGACACACACACACTGACACACTCACTTATTGACACACACATTCACACACTCACTGACACCCACTGACACACACACACTGACACACTCACTTACTGACACACACATTCACACACTCACTGACCCCCACTGACACACCCACACACTAACACACTCACGTACTGACACACACACACTCACACACTCACTGACACCCACTGACACACTGACACACTCACTTACTGACACACACATTCACACACTCACTGACACCCACTGACACACCCACACACTAACACACCCACACACTGACACACACACTCACACACTCACTGACACCCACTGACACACTCACACACTGACACACTCACTTACTGACACACACATTCACACACTCACTGACACCCACTGACACCCGCTCAACACACTAACACACCCACACACTGACACCCACACACTACAACAACTCACTGACACCCAACTGACACACGCCACACACTGACACACTCACTTACGACACACACATTCACACACGTCACTGACTCCCACTGACATCACGCCACCACCACTCACTTACTGACTAACCATTCACACCACTCACAGACACCCATTGACACACACCCCCCACACTGACACACACACATCTACACAAACACCGACACACACTTCACAATCACTACCCCCCACTTCACAACCCCTCCCCCCCCCCCACACCCACCCCCATCGCGCCACAACCACTCAATCTCTGCTCTATCCCTCTCACCCGCCGCCCCCGACCCGGGAGCTGACCGCCCCCCTCCACGTCCCGCCCTGCCCCCGCCCCCCGCCCTGCCCCCGCCCCCCCCCCCCCTCGCCCCCTCCTTGACGGAGTGCTGACATTTCAGTCCCACGTCGCCCTGTTTGTGTTCTCAGGCCCGGCCAGACTGTAAAGCTATGTAAATGCGGAGGCTGTGGACGGGGACACACCGTGTTGACTGACCGCCGAGCTGCCTTCCTTCCAGCCGTGTGTGGGGGAACCTCGTTCTGGCCCTGAAGACGCGAGAAATTCACACTGCACCCACCTCCTCCTCGTCCCCCTTCTTCTCCTTGGGACCAGAGGGGGATGGCCGAATGACTTGAGTGTCCGTCTCTCGTTGTGGGAGATTGAGTGATTCAAACCCTAGGCGAGTCAAACCAATGACTTAAAAATTGATACGTGTCACTTCCTAGCCAGGCGCTCGGTATTATTAGAATAGCGCAAGGATTGGTTGGCTCAATGTCAGGATAATGTGACCGAGTGGGTCATGGTGCTGGCGGCCTGATTTCCCAGTGGGGCAGCAGTATAAAGTCACCATGAGCATGCACTGTCACAAGTCGGTGCCCATCCTGATATGACCTCAGATGTTGCCAGGATGTAAAACTCCAACAACGAACCAACATCTCCCTGTGATGAAACTATCCAAAAGGTGAGGCTGCAATCTTTGTCATATGTGATGTATAACGTATTATGCGAGTATAAAGGCGCGGAGGCACTACACCACTACACACGACACTCACTGCCATACCCACACCACACACACTACACAAGTACACACAACACACATACACACACTAACACCTATAATCTACCCCACCACACACACCACACAACACACAACACAACACACAACACAACACACAACAACACAAACACACACCCACACACACACACCCAACAAACACACACACACACACAACACACACACACACAACACACACAACCCAAACACAACTACACAACGACACTCACTGCACAATACACACACACACACACTACACAAGTACACACACACACACATTACACACACTAATACCTATATAATGCTACACCCACTACACACACGCACACTCACTGCACAATACACACACCACACACACTACACAAGTACACACAACACACACATTACACACACTATACACGCTATAATGCTACACCACACTACACACACAACACACTCACTCACACAATACACACACTCACACACTACACAAGTACACACAACACACACATTACACACACTATACACGCTATAAAGCTACACCCACTACACACACCAGACACTCACTGCACAATACACACACCACACACACTACACAAGTACACACAACACACACATTACACACACTATACACGCTATAATGCTACACCCACTACACACACGACACTCACTGCACAATACACACACTACACACACTACACAAGTACACACAACACACACATTACACACACTATACACGCTATAATGCTACACCCACTACACACACGACACTCACTGCACAATACACACACCACACACACTACACACAGTACACACAACACACACATTACACACACTATACACGCTATAATGCTACACCCACTACACACACGACACTCACTGCACAATACACACACCACACACACTACACAAGTACACACAACACACACATTACACACACTATACACCTATAATGCTACACCACTACACACACGACACTCATGCACAATACCACACCACACACACTACACAAGTACACACAACACACACATTACACACACTATACACCATAATGCTACACCCACTACACACACGACACTCACTGCACAATACACACACTACACACACTATACAAGTACACACAACACACACATTACACACACTATACACGCTATAATGCTACACCCACTACACACACGACACTCACTGCACAATACACACACTACACACACTACACACAGTGCACACAACACACACATTACACACACTATACACGCTATAATGGTACACCCACTACACACACGACACTCACTGCACAATACACACACAACACACTCACAAGTACACACAACACACACATTACACACACTATACACCTATAATGCTACACCCACTACACACACGACACTCACTGCACAATACACACACCACACACACTACACAAGTACACACAACACACACATTACACACACATAACGCTATAATGCTACACCCACTACACACACAACACTCACTGCACAATACACACACCACACACACTACACAAGTACACACAACACACACATTACACACAATATACACGCTATAATGCTACACCCACCACACACACACCACTGCACATACACACACCACACACTACACACCACACAACTACACACACTATACATACACACACGACACTCATGCACAATACACACACACACACACGCACACACACCACCACAAACACCCACACACACACACACACACACAACACACACAACACACACAAAAACACACCACACACAACACCACCACAAACACACACACACACACAAGTACACACACACACACATTACCACAACACCCACAAAAAACACTACACAACAACACTAACACACTATACACGCTATAATGCTACACCACTACACACACGACACTCACTGCACAATACACACACCAAACACACTACACAAGTACACACAACACACAATTACACACACTATATACGCTATAATGCTACACCCACTACACACACGACACTCACTGCACAATACACACACCACACACACTACACAAGTACACACAACACACACATTACACACACTATATACGCTATAATGCTACACCCACTACACACACGACACTCACTGCACAATACACACACCACACACACTACACAAGTACACACAACACACACATTACACACACTATATACGCTATAATGCTACACCCACTACACACACGACACTCACTGCACAATACACACACCACACACACTACACAAGTACACACAACACACACATTACACACACTATATACGCTATAATGCTACACCCACTACACACACGACACTCACTGCACAATACACACACCACACACACTACACAAGTACACACAACACACACATTACACACACTATACACGCTATAATGCTACACCCACTACACACACAACACTCACTGCACCAATACACACACTACACACACTACACTCCCCTTTGCTCACCGAATCAAATAATTAGGAAAACATCCGCATCCCGTTGTCTGGTCATTGATTGGTTGGTTGTTGGAGTTGTACGTACCAGGATCGGTACCGACTTGTGACAGTGCGCACTCATGGCAACTTTATAGTGCTGCCCCACTGGGAGACCAGGCTGCCAGCACCACAACTTGATATCCCACTCAGTTACATTATCCTGACACTGAGCCAACAATTCCTTGCTCTATCCTAATAATGCCAAGTACCTGGCTAGGAAGCGACAAGTATCAATTTTGTAAGTCATTGGTTTGACCAGACCGGGAATTGAACTCCCTACCTTCCGCACAAGAGGCCTGCGCTTTACCAATTCGACCACCGCGTCCGGTTTGTCTGGCGGTGACGTTGCGCATAACACATTCATGCCAGGCTGACATTAGTCGCTCACGTGATATCAGATAATGTTCAGAAAACACGACAAAATAATGCAACAAGAAAGAGAGAGAGAAAAAAAGAAGAGAGAAAACTAACTGATCAGTTTGTTCACTGTTATGTTAAGAGGCTGTCACATTACGACGCATCGCGCCAATGTACGCCGACATATGTGATTTTTGGCCGCTATGTCGGGATAAGTTGTCATGCATTATGCACACGTTAGGCGCTCATTGGTATACGTCAATGTATGTCGAAGTTCGTTGAGATACGGGGTCGCGCATCAGGGGTTCGACAAAGTGTTGTGCATGCACGACAACGTTCGACAACGTGTGGATTTTACGTCAGCTGTATGCTATGTATACATTAGGCATATGTCGATGTACGTTAGATGCATGTTAGACAAACATTGTTCACTATTTTGCACTATGTTGACCTATGTTAAAGGCAGTGGGAATGTACAGTCCGAGTACTGACAATGTATGGATAATGTAGTCTAACATACGTCTAATGTATGTTTAGCATTTCTCCAGCGTGTCTTGACGTATGTAACATATGATGCATAGTTCTGGTGATTGAATAACATATATAACATTCACCAGCATTCTCTGAACATACTATGAGTGTAATTCGAGCATTTTTCACCCGGAAGCACGTTAGCCATACCTTGGTCATACATTGGCCATATGCTATGTATACGGTTTGTATATGTCCAACTTTGCCCCCCCCCCCCACCCCTGTGCTGAAAAGTTTGATGCTTCTCGATGTAAAAAAGTGATTTACACATTGGCTGCGCGCTTGCAAGATGCATCGTAATGTGACAGGGCCTTTACACATGTGAAATGGGTGCACTCCTGAACTATTAGACCGGTTAAATTACCCACTTCCTCTAAGCCTACCCTATTATGTATAGGGCACTCAAATACAAACATGCAGGTTTGCCATGCACGGGCCAGCCTGTGTGAATTGGTTTTTTGTTGGAATGTTACGTCCTGGCAACATCTAAGGTCACATCAGGATGGGTACCGACTTTTGGTTGGTTGGTTGTTGGAATTTTAAATCCTGGCAAAATCTAAAGTCATATCAGGACGGGTACTGACTTGTGACAGTGCACACTCATGATGACTTTATAGTGCTGCCCCACTGGGACCCGATATCCCACTCAGTCATATTATTCTGACACTGAGCTAACCAGTCCTTTTCCTATCATGTTAATGCCAAGCACCAGGCTAGTTAATGACAAATATCATTTTTGTAAGTCATTGGTTTGACTCGACCGGGAATTGATATCCCAACCTCCCACTCGGGAGGCCTGCGCTCTACCGATTCGGCCAAGTGCCCCGTCTGTCAAGTGGCTCATAATGAAGATTGCACACCGTAGTATGCAATTGTGTGGTATTCCACTTTGTTTTAGTTTGTGTCAGTGTTGTTTTTGTTGTTTTACATCC
Source organism: Branchipolynoe longqiensis (assembly GCA_030323885.1). NCBI lineage: Eukaryota > Metazoa > Annelida > Polychaeta > Phyllodocida > Polynoidae > Branchipolynoe > Branchipolynoe longqiensis. The sequence continues at coordinate 102,763,692 of CM059186.1, forward strand.
TAGCAACATCTAAGGTCATATCAGGACGGGTACCCACTTGTGACAGTGAGCACTCATTGCAACTTTATGGTACTGCCCCACTGGGAGACCAGGCTGCCAGCACCATGAACTGATATCCCACTCAGTCACATCATCCTGACACTGAGCCAAACAGTCCTTGCCCTATCCTAATAATGCCGAATGCAAGAGGAAAAAAGCCCCATCCAAGCAAACAACTCCCTTGATCAGGGGAAGGAGTAAGCCTGGGAGAAAAAAAAGAAAGGGTAGTTACAGGAAAGAGAAGTGAGGAGAGCTGAGTCAAAGGGCCGTGCCTCCTTGCCCTGTGGTGACTAGTCAGCGAGCCGGAGACACGGATGGAGTAAGAGGTAGGTGAAATGCTGGCCAGCTCCCCCTGCATGAATTCTTTTTAGACACTATGAAGGAGGAGACCAGCAGCGGAGAGCCAATAGAAGAGGTGTGGACGAGTTGGAGTCCGGACAGAAAGTGACACCTAGCCTGGCGCTCAGCATCACTAGGATAGGTTATGGACCAGTTGCTTCAGTATAAGGATAATGTTACTGATTAGGATATAAATTCACGATGCAAGCTGCACGGAATCCCAGTAACAAAACACCATAATGACGCCATGAGTGTGCACTACCACAAATCGGTACTCGTCCTGATGTGACCTTTTTCTATTTTTGTGTGATGGTGTATTTATCAATTTGATGTTGCCTATAACGGTTAAGTCTAATGACTTGTTTTCACTGCTGGACAGTAATAGTCTTATGGTTACCCTTGTTTTATCACTTTCTAGTTTTAGTTGTTGTGTAGTCCTCAGATCTCCCCCCTTTAATTTGTTGCTGTTCCTCCCTTATTTCCTGTCAACCACATACAATGAGAGTGACAGTCCAAATATAAACATAATGTACTATTTAAAACCAAATGCACAGGGATTGCTCCCACTGCTTCACTGGTCACAGCTGGTCCAATGTGTTACTACTAGTATTACTGATGATCCCGACCCAACAGCAGGTCTTATATTGCTGTCAGGCGACTATCAACACTTAAACCACAAACAGTCACTAACAAACTCACATAGCAAACCATGTAGCATAACACTTGAATATTCCTTTCAAACTAACATTCCTATTCTCCATATCTAACTCCAACTGACCACACCCTACATTATAACTTAGTATAACTTTATCAAATGAATACAGAAGATAACTTCTGCTTACATACTTACTAATGGTGCAGTCACACTACGACGCTTCTCCCGGCGACCCGTCAGCGTTGAAAATAAAATCTTGCGCGTCGAGAAACGTCCAACTTTTCGGCGGTTTGGGGAAAAAGAACGGCATCAGCGCAGCGCATTATGCGCGCACGGCCAACGTGTGTCGACGCGTTGGGAAAAAAAAAGAAAGTTTGGCGTGACGTTTTCATCTAACCTTAAATGTTGCTAGGGCATAAAACAAAAACGCCCCAGTTTGCCGCAACGTGTGAGCAACGACCCTCCCGCGCGCGTGCCATCTTCCTAGCATTCCCATAACTTTATTCCGGCGCGTCCAAAGCATCGCGATGCGCGCCTAATGTCCTTACCCATATATTTGCACGCGCTGCCGGTCGTTGTTTTTTTTTTTACACGCTTAAAACCTTGGGCGACCGGCAACACGCGCCGACGTTGTCCGCCGACCATCAACGTCAAGGATAGTGTACCGACGTGTACCGACGCGCTCATAATGCACCACCAGCGCGTCCAGGCATTTCACTTATTATCGCCCAAAATCACTACACGTTGCCGTGTCGCCAGCGAGAAGCGTCGTAGTGTGACTGCACCATTACATACTGAACATACTCACATTGATCCAATAATATTGATGTAGTCATATGACACTATTGTTGCCATATTGCTGTGGAACTTCTCGGTAGCTACCCAGAATTCCATTGTACTATATGCTGCAAATTGTATATTCAACACCTATTGTTAGCTCACCTGAAATACATTACTTTATTTTACATTTTTGTGTAAATAATCCAGAATTGAAAAATGGCTGGAAGACCAGTGCTTCGGCACTGACAAAAAGAACTTATTCAGTAGAATAAACTTATTTACCACAAAAGAAAAACACTCTAATGCTTACTAGTTACAGTTGATCCATTTTGTTATGTACATGGATGTTTATTAATAATTAAATTCTTCTTCTAAATACTATTTTTTCAACGCAGACATTCCGGTCTTCTGGTCATAAGCAAACTAGAGTTATTATTTTCACTTTTTTAATTTGTTTTAAAAAGAAACACCAAAAAAAACTCACAGTAATTTTAAAACAAAGCAGAACAAACCAACTAGAAGCCGACCTATTTACAGGTCACCCACGTTATGCGTCACAAACTATAACTCAACTCCAACTGCATCAAATATAGAACAGAAACAGTAGGTAACCATCACCTCACCTCACCTACACATCAAACAACTGCACAGAGACACTGACAATGAGTACCACTAATAACTCTATACGTCCAACGTACTCATTTTAACCGACAAAAGCCCCCCCCCCCCTCCCCCCCTTACATCCCTTAGCATTTGACCAAAATCCAGACTGTCCTATGCTTGTGCACACACTGAATGCATTCTACAAGCTCGAACCATTGGAACCACTAAAGGCCCTGTCACACTGCATACGCGTATGCCGACGTATGTGACACACGCTGGCGAACTTATGCCAAACGTACCCATAACTTGTCTCAGCATACACCAGCGGGCTGATAATGAATACTACTCATGCCAAATGTACCCATAACTTGTCTCAGCGTACACCAACCTGTTGGCACAAAATTACATACGTCAGCATACGCTGATGTAATATGGCACAGTGTGACAAGGGCTTTAGATAGCTAAATTTGGAGTATACCTTCGCCAATCCTATGCCGACATAACCCAGCCTATGCCGACATAACCCTGCCTAGAAAACTAACTCAATCAACACTGACAATAAAATGCATGTATACTGAATGCATACACTGATTAGATTAGCTGGTTGTTGGGGTTTTGTATCCTAGCAACATCTAAGGTCATATCAAGACGGGGGTCTGATTAGATATACCACAAACTCTTAATTAGCTGAATGTGACAACAATATTTTATTATCTTAAAATTGTTCTTATAATTAAATAGTGTAAATGACTGAAGTTAAGCATGGCTGGAAGACCAGTGCCTCGGCGCTGTAAAAAAAAAATGTATGCAGATGAATAAAAATGTTTACCAAAAGAACAAAACAAAGCAAAAAAATCTTAATAAGCTGAATGTAATAACAATATTTTATTATCTTAAAATTGTTCTTGTAATTAAACAGTGTGAATGACTGAAGTTAAGCATGGCTGGAAGACCAGTGCCTCGGCGCTGTAAAAAAAAGACTGTATGCAGATGAATAAAAATGTTTACCAAAAGAACAAAACAAAACAAAAAACTCTTAATAAGCTGAATGTAATAACAATATTTGATTATCTTAAAATTGTTCTTGTAATTAAACAGTATAAATGACTGAAGTTAAGCATGGCTGGAAGACCAGTGCCTCGGCGCTGTAAAGAAGACTGTATTCTGATGAATAAAAATGTTTGCCAACAAACAAAAAATGAAGGGAAAACAAAACAAGAGATAAATTGCATTGTGTGGGCTGCACATGAGGTGTCCTAGTTATCATGGTGCCAAGTATTCAAAGTATATATACAAGTGAGCCATGGTAGGAGGCTTCTGTGTTCTTTCTCTCTTTTTTTCTCTCCCCCCCCCTCTCCGCTCGGGTCCGCCCGCCCCCCTGCGGGACACACTTATTTATACATACCGGTAGGAGACCGTTGTTCCGTCGCCGACATCTGTGACCTGACAGTTGACAGTGTTGACGTTGGGTAATAGACGTTGACAGACCCAGTCAGTGGCACGTCGCTGTATCCAACCTGAGCTTCACGCAACCACGCGTTCCACTGACACAGTGTCAGAGGTGTGATCGGTGATACTCGGAAAGTGGCAGCCGTGTAGGGTCACGTGGTTATAATTCACATTACTCGGTCATGTGGCAGGATAGTAAGACATAAGACGAAACAGATTTTAAAGTTTTATTAAAGAAAAGTTATCGTCACCTACAGGTAGGCAGAGCAGGTTATGGCAATTGGGCGGCTAGGACCCGAATGTTCTGGCAATGGAGGCTGGAACGTATGGATGCTGAATCTTAGAGAGTCCAGATGATGGAACACCCAGGAGGGCATGGAGAGGTGGAAGGATCAGCGCTCACCCAACATATGAGTGATCGCTGATGGTGCATCGATGATCGGTAGGGAGGTGATGTAGGTTGAGACAGCTTGGGACCTCCAGGTACCGGCGGTCATGAGATCAGCCAGTGGGAGACCGGCAGCCTGACAGACTTGAGCAGCCCCTCTGCGAAGGTTGTGGAGTGTGATGCGTGTAGAGGATATCTGGCAGGCAGTGGTAGCAAGGTGTAGGGCAGTGGTGAGGAAGCGGGCTGACAGTAGCGCACCGGATGGGAGGAGGAGGGCAGGGCCGTGTGGGGGGCGGGTTAGTCTTGGCAAGGTATGTGAACCAAGCCTTAACAGGGCAGCATGAGGAGTGACTGATGCAGGCGGATTTTGGTTGAGTCTTGGTGGAATGGACATTGACAAGGAGTTCCTCAGGGGTGGCTGTAACATCTGAGAAGAAGAGAGTATGGGGAGAATGACCAGGGGAAACAGTAACGAGATTGCTTTGCCGAAGCATAGTGCAATATGCTAGGATGAGGATGCTAGGATGTGGGTAATGGGGCCAGGCGGGTTAGAAATGAGACAATCTGGGAGAGTTGGTGAGGGGTTAGGGCAGGGGCCTTGGTTGGGACATGGGGGGAGGACTTACTGATCCCTTTCTTCATGACAGAAATCTCATGTGCGTTAAAGTCAGAGTGATCACCAGGGGCAGAGGAAACCCAGACCCTAACAGAAGACAAATAATTGAAAATAGCGCCCTGTGAGCTAAGAGCTTAATGAAAGAAAATACCGGAAACAGAGGAGGTCAAAGACTCTGTGGAAAAGGGGGGAGACTCGGTGGTGCAAAACCACAAGTAGCACCTCACGTGGGAGGCTTTGTTACACCAAGTCCTATGGGCGAGTGCATTCTCGTAAACTTGGAATAGGCCATCATGATGTTTCAGCGAGTAGCCTGGAAGATAAGGCAAACAGGTAATATCTTCCAGGCTAATGGGGTTTACATTGATAGTTTACATAGCGAAATCTATTATGTCGGGAGTGAAAGAGATCGGGATTCTAGTTAGAGACAAATTTGTGCACATAAGTGAGGCTTTGCATTCAATGAATGGATCAGCTGAGGAGCAGCTTAGTGTGTCTGCAAGTATTAACTGTGAGCCAGGCTTAATGCAGATCTCAAGTTCGAAGTTATGTGAAGCTGAAAGAAGCCAAAGCTGCCTGGCACCGGCAAAAAGAACAGGGTCTTTACCTCTGCCTGATGAGAAGACCTGCTGGGAAGCCAGGTTGTCTGTATTAATCTGTAATGTGTAGCTATGTTGGGAAGGGGGGAGGAGGGCGGATACTGCGTGAACTAGATTTATCGCCTCGAGTAATTGTGAGGTTCAGACCCACTAAGAGGGGAGGGTATTCAGCTTCATAGAAATGAGTGCTGGAATAAGCCCTGCCTGCTGTCAATGTGGAATCACACTCAATGTTCCAGGAGGATCTCGGCTTAAGGGGAATAAGTATGACTGTATTGAAGGTAGCTGCGAACCGTTCGAACCACCCTAAGTTCTTAATGAGATAGAATGAGTGTTGGCCTACAAAATGAGTGGCTCTAAGAGCCGCAAGAACACTGTTAGTAAACCTGGCTGCAGGTTGTATGCATTTTGAAAGATGGTTAAGCTTTCTCGCAAGACTCTGTGGCTGTTTTCTAGTTGCTTTAGCCTTCTGCTTCCAGTCAGTACAGACCTGAAGAACTTCTTGCACTTTCTGAAGTGGTAGAGATACTTTCATCGTTGCTGGGTCTATATTGAAGCCCAGCCATGTGAGATTAGTGTTAGGGGGGAGGCATTTATCATGAGTGAGCTGGAGGCCTAGGGCTTTAGCCAATGAGAGAAAATGGCTATAAGCGTCGGCCGCTGTTTGATATGTGGGTTCTAGACCGACAAAGTCATCCAGATAACACAAGCTATAGTAACCTTGCTTACGCAGAAGCCAAACCAAGGCCCTTGTGGTTCTGGCACATGGGAGTGCCGAGGTGCAGCAGCCGAATGGGGGGGGGGGGGGCTATCCTCCGCCATAAAACTGGCTAGATCGGCCGACCAGAGCCATGCATTGGGGCCTAGAAGGGTAAGGCGGTCAGTTAGTGTAGAGACAGTCGGAAGGGCAAAGCTAAATGACATGCCCTGTGATAATCCCTGCATTTACACTTCTCCTGGAAGGAAAGCTCAGATCTGCGATGACCCTCCTTGAAATAGAATTCTCTTTAGGCCGGGTCATCATAGGGCTGATCTGTGACCAGGGTTGGAAGGGGACGCTGGAAAACGGCCCTAGTATAGCCCCTTGTTGACACTCGCTCTTTATACATACTGTGATATGTGGCTCTGAATTTGCATCGGGTGTATGATTAGTGAGTGTGTGTGGGGGGTGGGGCGGGACCTTAAGTGAGGTATAGTCAAGCGACCACCCGTATTCAAGATGATCGACTAATGTGGTGTCAGGAAAGTCAACAAGTAAGGTGCGCCATGCTGGTATCAACAAACCTGAAGGTATCGGAAGTTTGACTTGTAAGTAATTAGGCAGTTCTGAGGCTTTAACTTGATTATAAATAAGCAAGGCCGCAGTCCCTCCCCCAATTCCAATTATAGCAGGCTTTACCATCAGTGTCCTTACTATCGTCTTCACTAGGATTGAGGGTGGCTTGAGGCTGGGCGGGCGGGGGAACTGAAGCTGCAGCTGCGGAGCGATACTCAAAGGCTGGGCAGACTTAGAACGCTCTGACGGTATCAGAACAAATATCGTGCTGAATGTCTTTAATTTGAGCAGCATCCAGCTAGCCATCCCTCAGGCGACCGTCAGCTACCATCTGGAAGATGCGCTCTGACGACCTCCTACATGTCGCCCAATCCCATGAAATAGCCATACGTGACAGGTCCTGCTTGTGCTGGAGAGCAGCTGGCCACTGTGATATATGCGTAATAGACATCCAGACACGTTGGTAATATATGCTAATGAGATGCATGATGTTCTAGACAGTGAGTGAGACAAAGGAGTATGTAAATGAGATGACGTCATGGAAAGTTTAGCCGGCGGTTCAGCTAGCCCTGGATGTGAATAAACCATTCAGTATCCAGAAGTCAAAGTGTTCATACATTGTACTTTCACATACCCCACATCTGACACCATGTGAAATGTCCTAAAAATGTCAAGCTTTGAATGGAAAATATTTGATTTTGGAGTCAGATTGGTTTCCATGCTATACTGTTATTTACTGGGTGTGAGCATCATTTGACCTAGTTAAAAATGTCAGAATATGTTTATTTTCAATTATTCAGATGCAAAAGTACATACACTTTCAGGTAGCTTGTATATATAGACTTTGACAGTATTTTGATTTTGTGGTACTGATGTCACAGTATTGGTACACAACTTCTGAGAACGACCCATATATGAATATATATTCCGCATCTTCATGTACATTCATATATATTCATATACATTCATTTATATTCATATATATTCATATATATTCATATATATTCATATATATGAATATATATGAATATATATTCATACATCTTCATAAATCTTCATATATATTCATATATATTCATATATATTCATATACATTCTTACATCTTCATACATCTTCATATATATTCATATATATTCCTATATATTCATATATATTCATATATATTCATATATATTCATATATATTCATATACATTCATACATCTTCATATATATTCATATATATTCATATACATTCTTACATCTTCATACATCTTCATATATATTCATATATATTCATATATATTCATATATATTCATATGCATTCATATATATTCATATGCATTCATATATATTCATATATATTCATATGCATTCATATATATTCATACATAGTGTGCCGACTATCTGGGTGTGGCGCATGGCCAGTGTAAACCGGACTCCAGTGCGAGTTATTGAGATGCAGGTCATCCCTGCCTGGCAATACATGGGCGTGTCCGCCTATACACCACACCTGCGTGGTGCCCCCCCCCCCCCCCCCCCCCCCCCCCACCAGCATCACAATGAGCACACACTTCAATACTGAAACATACCCTCTGTTCAAGGAAGTGCTCCCCTTTAAATAAGAAATGACATCCTTCAAAATCCCATCATGCACCCGGTTGATACCTCAATTACCCATCGCTAAATAATCGCTGACGTTCCCTGGATTTTGTTGGGGGTGTTTTTCATGAAGATTTATACTGCCTATCATGGATAAGTTTGAATAGACTTGCTTTCACCATCAGACAGTTGGTCGATAGAAAGCCAGAGAGTGCACTATGTTTTACCGACCCAAGGGACTTTTAACCTTCTACACCACATAGATATGGGACTAGAAGAGCAAGTGGCCTTTGATGACACTGTCAGTTATACACAACAGTGGAAATCCAAATTGGCAGAGGTGACGGCATGGGGATTAATTTAATAACCGAATGCATTCACACGCAGGGACGACATTGCAGAATCCCCATGGTGTCAGCGGGCATCTCTCACTCTCCAAGCAGATGCACTCACGGCTAGATCAGAACAATGCTGGGAGCCAGGGACCGCCGAGTCAGTGGTCAGTGGTCAGTGCTGCTGCCCCCTGATGGTGGTGGTGGTGGCACGCCCCCTGGTGAGAACAGCAGTGGTCAGCCTCCGGCCAGTGTCAACTCGGCCAGTATATTGTTGGCATCCTTCACTGACCACTGACTGACGAGCACTGGGGGAGGAGGGGGAGGGGAGGTAGGGGAGGTGGTGGGATGAGGACAGGAGGGGGTGAGAGGAGGGGGAGGGGGAAGGTGGTAAGGGGGAGGAGGGGATGGGAGGGGAGGACTGGTAGTGGAGGAGAGTAAAGGGAGGAGGGAGGAGGGGATGGGGAGGGGCAGGAGGGGGGGGGGGAGGATGGGGAGGGGAGGATGGGGAGGGGAGGACATGGGAGGAGGTGAGGGAGGAGCGGAGAAGGGGAAGAGGGGAGGAGCGGAGGAGGAGATGGGTGAGGAAAGGGCGAGAGTAAGGGAGGATGGGAGAGGAAGGAGAGAGAGGAAGGAGAATGGGAGAGGAGAGTGGGTAGGAGGAAGGGGGAAGTGGTATGGGAAAGGAAGGAGGGGGAGGGGAGGAGGATATGGGGCGATAGGGAGGGGAGAAGGAGGGGAGGGATAGAGGGGAGAAGGGGAGAAGGAATGGAGGAGGGACAGAAGGAGGGAGAGTATAGAGGAAACGGAGGCTGGTGGAGAGATGGGGGAGAGGAGTAAGGCGGGGAGAAGAGGGGGTGGGGGAGAGGAGGGGCGGGGGGGGGGGGGTGAGTGCGGTCAGTCCATTATTCACAACGCGATGTCAGGCGGCCCCCGCACCCATGTGCCAGCCGTAGTGCATTGTTGACACAGTGAGTGATGTATGCTCTATGATGTATGCTCTATGATGTATGCCGTATGCTGTATGCTGTATGATGTGTGTTGCATGATGTGTGTTGTATGATGTGTGAGGTATGCTGTATGTTGTATGAATGTATGCCACAAACTGTATGCTGTATGCTGCATGCTGTATGATATATGCTGCATGCAGTATGATGTATGCCATATGCTGTACGCTGCATACTGTTTGCTGTGTGCCTAATCTGTATGCCATATGCCGTATGCCACATGCCGCATGCCACATGCCACATGCTACATACCACATGTTGCATGCCACATGCTACATGCCACATGCTACATGCTACATGCCACATGTTAAATGCCACATGCTACATGCCACATGTCACATGCTGCATGCCACATGCCACATGCCACATGCCACATGCTACGTGTCACATGCTGCATGCCACATGCTACATGCCACATGCTGCATGCGGCATGCTGTGCTGTATGCGGCCTGACGCCGCTGACCGGCGGCGACCACTCGGGATAGGCCTGACCTCTCACTAGCAGCATTAACCTGGCAAGCACCCACTGCCAAGTAGGCGTGTCTACAGTCGGGATGCGCCCCCTGGATGCAGTAACTGTCGTCACAGTTACAGGCAACGAAAGAACTAGAGCACACATATATGTGATGTATAAGTATTGTAGTGGTCTGCACTGACCTCTCAAGCAAGGAGCCGCATAGACAGGTAGGCGTGTGTAGGATGGTGACATCAGGGAGCCTAAGTGGTGTAATGGTTAGCATACTGGCCCACAATGCAAGAGATGTGGGTTCGATTCCCGCTCTAGGTGCAATATATCATATGTTCATCACAGCCCCATGTCAGTATTAATATTATGCGAATATAAAGGCACGGAAGGAACTTATTATTATTGTTATTATTGATGCTGTGTTTGCGACTCGGCAACAACCAGACCATACCATTGCCACAACTGGTGGCGCTGCCAACAGTTCTGTTCATTCCCAATGCAATCTCCTACTCTTCATTTGCACCAAGATTGTTCTTTCAATAGGAATCTCAATCATAAGTAGCACGACAATAAATGAACTAGAAGTTAGAACACAAACACACACATATATGTAATGTATAAGTATTATGCGAGTATAAAGGTATGGAAGGGAATTCTATTATTATATCCTTATTATATATTTGCTGGTGATACCTGCAGCATACCACACTGATGGGACCAGTGGCACCACCACCGGCCCCCTTCGTCTCTAACGGCGCACCCACATGTATATATATATGTATAAAAATGTGCCACCGGTACAGTGTTGAGGCTTATGGAGTATAACAGTATGAATATAATTCCCTTCCATAACTTTATACTCGCATAATGTGTGCAACTGAGTCGCGAGTGATTACTAACGAAAGCGACTATAACATATCATAATGATTAAGTAGGCAAGCATGGAATGTGGCTGGGGCAGGTGTCATTTCTAGAATACGCATTGCAATGTACAGCTAGACAACTGCTATTGCGTGGTAAACAACCTGTGCACAGGGACATCATTTCGACATGTCTATTATCCTCGGGGGTAATCACTTATTGTAAGCTTCAATACCTCGAGGTTCTCTGACCTGCTCCAACTGTTCTGACCTGCTCTGACCTGCTCTGACCTGCTCTGACCTGTTCTGACCTGTTCTGACCTGCTCTGACCTGTTCTGACCCGCTCTGACCTGTTCTGACCTGCTCTGACCTGCTCTGACCTGCTTTGACCTGCATTAACCTACTCTGACCCGTTCTGTCTGCTCTGACCTGCTCTGACTTGCTCTGAACTGGTCTAAGCTTCTCTGGATGTGGCTTTCTGAGCAATGTTAACAGTGTTATCCGAGCTGCTCTCTTAGTCTTACTCTTAGCTGTTCTGTGAGATGGTCTGTTAGCCCTTCTGTGAAAGGCTCTGAGACACTCTGACTCAGTGAGCATTGGTCTTTGAGCTGCTATGAAGTTTAAAAAAAGAAGCTATTTCTCAGCTGCTCTCTAGTTGCGCTATGAGCTGCTCTCTGATCTGCTATTGACGCTGCTATCTGAGGTACTCTCTGACTTCTATCTGAATTGCTCTCTGAGAGATGCTTTCTGAGCTACTCTGTGAGCTGCTCTGTGAACTGTTTTCTGAGGCGCTTTTTGAGTTGCTCTCTGATTGATATCTCAGCTGCTCCCTGGTAGATATTTTCGGAGTTGCTCTCTGAGCTGCTTTCTGATGGCTCTCTGATTGCTTTTTGATTGTCTCTGAGCTTCTCTCTGAGCTTCTCTCTGAGCTTCTCTCTGAGCTTCTCTCTGAACTGCTCTCTGAGCTGCTCTCTAATTGCTCTCCGATTGCTCTCTGATTGCTCTCTGATTGCTATCTGAGCTGCTCTCTGATTGCTGTCAGAGCTACTCTATGAGCTGCTCTCTGAGCTGCTTTCTGAGCTACTCTCTGATTGCTATCTGATTGTATCTGATCTGCTCTCTGGTTACTATCTGAGCTGCTATCTGATTGCTATCTGAGCTTCCCTCTGATAGCTCTGAGAGCTGCTCTCCACCATGCATGCAGGCCTTTTAACCTTTACCCGTAATTACAGGTGTGACTACGCAAAGCTCAAAATAGCCTTCATTACGAGCAGTGCCAGGTGAGCGTGCCTTGGGTCTAAGAAACCCACCCTCCCCCAACTAACCCTTTCACCCACCAGGCGGCAGCACTGGCCGTGTGAGGCTGACGTGAGAGACATGCACGGATCATGACCTGCTTGACGTCTCATCAAGTAAATAGAGGTGAATACCCTTAGCGACTAATACTAGAACTAAGATTTAGAAGCAGCAATCGCAGACGGCGAATAGCTGTCTACTAAGCACAGCAGGCTCTGTATCCATTAATAATAACAGATTGAATGGTTATCCATTATTAATAATACTAATAGCAGATTCTGGATGATTACGCACAATGGTTGTCCAATAACAATGGTAGAGACTGAATGATTATCCACTAAAAATGGAAGACACTGAATGATTATCCACTAACATTGTAACAATGGAAGACATTGAATGATTATCCACTAACAATGGAAGACACTGAATGATTATCCACTAACAATGGAAGACACTGAATGATTGTCCACTAACAATGGAAGACACTGAATGATTGTCCAATAACAATGGAAGACACTGAATGATTATCCACTAAAAATGGAAGACACTGAATGATTATCCACTAACAATGTCAGATTATGAATGATTCTGCAATAACAATAGCAGACTGAAGGATTATCCAATAACCATAATATACTGAATGATTATCCACTAAAAATGGAAGACACTGAATGATTATCCACTAACAATGGAAGACACTGAAAGATTATCCACTAACAATGGAAGACACTGAATGATTATCCATTAACAATGGAAGACACTGAATGATTGTCCACTAACAATGGAAGACACTGAATGATTGTCCAATAACAATGGTAGAGACTGAATGATTATCCACTGAAAATGGAAGACACTGAATGATTATCCACTAACAATGGCAGATTATGAATGATTCTGCAATAACAATAGCAGACTGAAGGATTATCCAATAACCATAATATACTGAATGAATACCCACTAACAATGACATACACTGAATGATTATCCACCAACAATGGAAGACACTGAATGATTAACCAGTAACAATGGCAGACAGTCAATGATGAACCACTAACAATGGCAGACACTGAATGATTAACCACTAACAATGGCAGACACTGAATGATTATAGACAAACAATGGCAGATTCTGAATGATTATCCACTAACAATGGCAGACACTGAATGATTATTCACTAACAATGCCAGATTCTGAATGATTAACCACTAACAATTGAAGACACTGAATAATTATCCACAAACAATGGCAGATTCTGAATGATTATCTACTAACAACGGAAGACTGAATGATTATCGACTAACAGAGACAATGCCAGACTGAATCATTATCCACTAACAACGGTAGACTGAATGATTATTCACAATCAATGGCAGACACTGAATGATTATCCAGTAACAATATCAGGCCATGGATGTCTGTGTCGTGCGTCTAGATTCATGACCCGTCACTGCGAGTATATCTGACAAGCAATATGTCAAAGCTTTCCAATTTGTGTCAGGGTATCCCAACATCCATCCATGGCGACATCTATATGAACGCGCCGCTGTGCAGCAGACACTTCCTGTGCAGCAGGCGGACAGCCTGTAGCCCATAACGAGAAGTAAGTGGGTGCTTCATATTAATTAGACCGGCTCACTAGAGCAAAGGAGCTTGTATAGCGGAGCAACATGGAGCAGGTTGTGTGTGAGGCGTGGATGGAGAGCTAGCTATAAGCTGCATCTAAGCAGTGGGGTGTGGGAGGGGGGGGGGGGGCGGGAGGGGGAGGGGGGAGGGGGCGAAGGGGGCAGCAGGGAAGAGGAGAGAAAAAGGGGAGGGGAAGGGGGTGGGGGAAGGTAGAAAAGGGGAGGGAGGGAGAAGAGAGAGAGAGGGGGAGGGAGGCTGGAAAGGGAGGGGGGACGGGGAGGGGAAAGGAAGGAGAGGAGGAGGGAAAAGGGGAGGGGGGAAAGGGGAGGAAGGGAGGTGGGAAGGGGAGGGAGGGGGGAGGGGGATGAGCCGGGGAATGGACAATGGAGGGCAAGGGGAGGTGGACGGGTGTGGGAAGGGGGGGGAGGGGTAAACAGGGGGGAAAGGGAGGGGAGAGGGAGGCTGTGGGGAGGGGAAGGAGAGGAGGAGAGAGAGGGGATGGGGAGGGGTGGTGAGGGGAGGAGGGGAGGGAGGTGGAGGAGCAGGGGAATGGAAAAGGGGAAGGGAGCGGGTAGGGGAAGGGGATGGGCGTCAGGTGGGTTCACAGGCTGCCATGTCACCCCTGCCCGCCCCGTCACCCACCCAGGCTGTCCTCCCTGCCTTCCCCCCTCGCCCCCCCCCCCCCCTCGGCGGGGGGCTGCTGTCACTAGTGTCAGGTGCTCGGAACATCGCGGGGGGCTTGTGGCGGGACAAGCAGGGCCTCGCCCCGGGAGTCTCCGGCGCCGGCTCCCCGTCGTATCGCGCTGTCGCCCGCTGGTGCTGCTCCGACCCGTCGTCGCCCTGCAAGCGGGCTGGTGGGGGGGGGGGGGGGGGGGGGGGGCGCCACTTCTGATGCTCAGCTGATGTCCTCCTCTCTCCCCCTCCCCTCCCACCCACCTCCCCTCCCCCCTCCCTCCTTCCTTCCTCCCTGTACCTAGTGCCTACCTGGCTAGCAAGCAGTGAGTGGCCACCACGCTGCAGTCTCCAGCAGACAGTCAGTCCACATGGCCCGCCCCGTGCAGCAGTCACTTCACGGCGCCTCCCGGGGGCTGCGGCCGACCGCTCCCCTCTCCCAACGCCGGCAATAACACTCAGAAGGGAGAAAGGAAGGAACACATCACATGATCAAAACTCCCAGCAGCCTGAGTGTCTGCCTGCATTTCACTCACGTGTTTGTGTAGCCGGCCCTACTACTACTAGTACTACAGCCAGCCAACCACCAGCTCCAGTGAGCGGCGTAAGGCGAGAGGAGGAGGAGGAGTGGGGACGGGCGGGCAGGTTGACGGGCGCTGGTCGCCTGTGTGCGGTAGCACTATCACTAGTAGCAGCGCGTGGTGACACAGCGTTGTCGGCTAAGCACATCATGTACATACATACACCAAGTGGACTGCGCCGTGTGTATATATATATAAATCACTTAGGCCGCACTGCAGTGTTACCGACAGACAGATAGGTGGTGGCTAGCCTAGCCGCCCGCCCGGGCAGTGAACAGGAAGGCACTCCCTGGCCCCCGTGGCCTCCACAACCGCCCCGGGCCTACATCGATGTGATGGCCGGCACTAACGGCCCACTCCCCGGGCGCCTCTCCTTTCCCCGCCCCTGCCCCTGCCCCGGTCCTTGTCACTGTCCCTGTCCGCCGCTGAGGAGACAGCGTTCCCCGCCGGGCAGGTGAGAGCTACCGGGGCTGTAGGACCGCGCCGCCGCTGGGCCACCGGGACAACCGGGCTGCCGGGCTGCCGGGCTACCGGGTTACCGGGCCGCAGCGTCGCGCATCTATCTATCTACCTGTTGGAGGAGTGCAACACTACACAGGAGGAATAACAGCTTCTGTGCTGGAGGAAGGCGACGATGGAGGAGGGACGATGGGAGGACAACATACTCGCACGTCGCAGTGAAAGCTCGAGGACATAAATAATACAAGTAGGCGGAATCTGTCATCATTGCCAACGTTATATTGTGTGTGGTGTGTTGTAAAGCCTACTCACCCAGTCTCACTCACTCATTGATTGATTGATTGCTTGATTCATTCATTCATCCACTCACACATTCACTCATTCATTCACTCATCCATTCACTCATTCATTCACTCACTCGTTCATTCACTCATTCATTCACTCGTTCATTCACTCATTCATTCACTCACTCATTCACTCACTCGTTCATTCATTCACTCATTCATTCACTCACTCATACTCAAACTCATACACACTCACACACTCACTCACCTACACACTCACTCTCTCACTCACTCCCTCAATCAGTCACTCGCTCAACCACACACTCACTCTCACCCACACTCATTCACTCACTCACTCGTTCACTCACACCCACCCAATCTCACCCACTCAGACACTCACACTCACACAGACTCACACATTCAGCTGACACACACACTCACGCATCTACACCCACTCACACATACTTAGACAACAACACACTCACGCACACACTTACACTCACACTCACCCACTCACACATTCTCACACACGCTCACACACTCATTCACTCTCCCACTCACACGTCCACACTCACATACTCACACACACTCGCTCGCTCACTCACTCATTCACTCATTCACCCAGACACCCACCCACACACTCTCCGACACCCCCACACTCACTGTCCCATACACACGCACAATCACAACTCACACACCGCCACACCCACCGGAAGCGCAGGCCTCCCGTGCGCGAGATCGGGAGTTCGATTCCCGGTCGAGTCAAACAAATGACTTACATTTACTAAATTGGTACTTGTCGCTTCCTAGTTAGGTGCTCCTCATTATTACTATATTAGGATAGGGCAAGGACTGGTGTGTTCAGTGTCAGGATAATGTGACCGAGTCGGATATCAGGTCATGGTGCTGGCAGCCTGGTCTCCCAGTCGGGCAGCACTATAAAGTCGCCATGAGTGTGCACTGTCACAAGTCGGTACCCGTCCTGATATGTCATTAGATATTGCTAGGACCCACACCCACGCACCCACTCACTCACTCACCCACTCACTCTCCCACACACTCACTCTCCCACACACTCACACTCACTCGCTCACTGTCATCCACTCACACTCACCCACTCACTCACTCACTCTTACCCACTGACAATCACCCACTGACACTCACCCACTCACATACACTCACATCCCCACACCCCCCACGCCCACTCTCCCACGCCCACACCACACACCCACCCACACACACACACATATACCCACACACACCCACACACCCACACCCACCCACACACCGTGTGTAGCGGCCTGGGTCGTGGCTGAGTTCTGTGTCCAGAAGCCCGGCGCCTGCAGACGGGAATTGCAGCCACATCCACCAGGGGGCGGTTATTCACGCGGTGAGTGTCTGTTTTCGGCGCACCTGGGGCAGTCTGGGTGATGCCCCAGCCGTCACCACGACGTACTGCGCCTGCGCAATGAGCATCGTGTGGAGCGTGCATGTATGTGGAGCGTGTATATATGGGGAGCGTGTCGGTTGTATAGTGTAAAGGGAGCCCCTGCATTGTAAATGGAGTGTATAGCTTGTAATATAGTGAAACTGAAAAGGGAGCCTTTGCATGAATGTGTATAACTATCATGAGGCGAATAGCATTTGTTTGTTTGTTTGTTGTTTTACGTCCTAGCAACATCTAAGGTCATATCAGGACGGGTACCGACTTGTGACAGTGCGCACCCATGGCGACTTATAGTGCTGTTCCAATGGGAAACCAGACTGCCAGCACCATGACCTGGTATCCCTCTCAGTAACAGTATCCTGACACTGAGCTAACCAGTCCTTGTCCTATCCTAATAATGCCGAGTGCCAGGCTGGGAAGTGACAAGTATCAATCTTTAAGTTTAAGTAATCGGTTTGACTCGACCAGGGCTCGAACCCACGACCCCACGATCTACCAGCATCGGAGACGGGCGCTCTAACTCATTGGGCCATCCCGTCTGCCAATAGCATGTTCTGTTACCTCTAAGACACAGGTAAGAGGGCATGCAGACATTGTGGTCAAAGCACCGAGTGCGGACCATCTTTGGGTGAAATAGATAACAGGTTGTCTGTTGCTTATCGCTAGATATTGTCAGGGCAAA
The DNA here is from genome assembly GCA_030323885.1 of Branchipolynoe longqiensis. Classification (NCBI taxonomy): domain Eukaryota; kingdom Metazoa; phylum Annelida; class Polychaeta; order Phyllodocida; family Polynoidae; genus Branchipolynoe; species Branchipolynoe longqiensis. The sequence continues at coordinate 102,781,728 of CM059186.1, forward strand.
GAACACTGCTATTATTATTATTATTTAACGGTGATATTGTATTATTATTATAATAAACATATATTTCCATAGACATGAGACTTAATATAATTAGGACCGGACGCGGTGGCCGATTCGGTTGAGCGCAGGCTTCCCGTGTGGAAGGTCGGGAGTTCAAATCCCATCAGAGTCAACCCAATGACAATTTGTACTTGTCACTACCTAGCATAGCGCTTGGCATTAATAGGATAGGACAAAAACTGGCTAGCACAGTACCAGGGTGATGTGACTATGTGGGTCATGGTGCTGGTGGCCTGGTCTCTCAGTGGGCAGCACTAAAAAGTTGCAATAAGACCGTAGATGTTTCTAGGACATAAAAAAACAAGAAACAAACAATAATATAATTTGCTGCGAACAAAATTTCCTTTCCCTGCCCCCTAAAAGCCCCAAAGAGGTGTGTGTTCGAGTCCCGCCCTAGGCGCAATATTTCCCATTTTCATCACCCCCACGACACTGGTTGCCGTGACCATGATCCTGGTCAAGCTACGCGCTGTATAGTTGTTGAACCTGCCCTGTGCATGTATCTGTAAGTATATATATATATATATACATATATATATATACATATATATATATATATATATATATATACATATATATATATATATATATGTGCTCTATAATCTATTATCGGAATATAAACAAGGACACTATCTATCTTCAGTTCCCTATATTATAGGATACTCACTATATCCTATCTAACTGGCACCGTGTAGTTACAGTATTGGCCAAACTGGCGGCACCTGTGAAGGGTTCTAAGTACTGTATGCCAGCTGTGTCTGGCCGTTATCGCCTGCAGACCCGTTTGGACGGTCAAATTGATGTATGTGCTTATCATATATATATGCATATATATTTATATGCATATATATATGCTTATACATAAATATGACGGTGAGAGGGTAGGGTGGAGTGGGGGTGCTGTTTTGACCAGAAAGCTACGGTACTTACATATTGTAAAGCGCCACTCCATCAGGCTGACCTTGGTATGTCTGGTTAAGGCCCTGTCACATTACGGCGTATGGCGGGAGCGTATTGAAAACCTACGTAGGTCCTGCACGTGCCAGCCTATGATGACATTTGGTGACCTTTCGGATGGTTTTGAGCGTATGTGGAACCTACGAGGAGCGTACGAGGAGCGTATGAGGAGCATATGGGAGCGTATGGGAGCGTGCTGTGACATTTTTTGACAGTATGGGCCATACGCCCTCATAGGTCGCGTTTTTTTGAGCATGCACAAACAAAATTGGACGGACGGATTTATGAAAGCGTATGGCGGCGTATGCCTCATACGCTTCACATACGCCGGCATCTGGCGGCATCTGGTGGCGTATGAGTAGCGTATGCGTAGCGTATGAGTAGCGTATACGGCGTATGCCGACGTATATGACGTAACGCGCTTACGCCGCCATACGCTCCCGCAAAAAACCCTAATGTGACAGCCCCTTCACTGGCTTTTGACCGGATTATCCGATCAGTCAGGATGAATGGAGTCTTGTCCGGGCCTCAGTCAGAATTGAATCCAGAACGAAAAATGGACGCCAGTAGGCTGACGTCTCTGTCTGGAAGTACACAGGGCACCTGGAGCTTTGTTTATTAATCCTTCCCATGGAACCACATTAGTTTTTTTTTGTTTTTTTGTGTCCATTAGTTGTTTAAGCAGGGGAAATTTCAGTCATAGACGACTGGTCTTCCTCATTCCACTGCTGGTCAATAGAAAGCCCGAGCCTACACTTGTACCGACTCAAGGGATTTTTTAACCTCCCACACCACATAGACATGGTATTAGAGCAACGAGCCTTTGATGACGCTGTAAGTTATACACAGCGGTGGAAATCCAAATTGGCAGAGCTGGGGGCACGGGGAATCGAACCCCCGACCCTCAGATTAGGAGTCTGACCTAGAAAAAAGTCAGACACTCTAACCACTCTGCCACAGAGAAGTTAATAGTGATTGTTTAATGCCGTTAGTAGTGATTGTTTAATGCCGTTTCGGCAGCAAAGGCCATAATCACGGCGCAAAGTGTTCAAATCTTATTCTGTCGTATTATTATCAGGCCATCACTTTTACACAGAATGTAAAAGCACACAATCCACTATGTGTTGAGAGACACTTTTGAAGTCAAATGCTCGCAATTACTATGTCAACCAAATTGAGGCTAGGTAAAATTCCAGATAACTAACTGATTTTTTTTTTGGGGGGGGCCTCATTTAACTGTCCCTCCTATCACAGGACACCTGCCATGTACGAACCATCATAGGTCTGGATGCAGCGATGTCCTTTGAAGACAGCTGATGTTGTAATTTGTCGAAATAAGGAGTATTGTCCTTGAATTAATAGCTGTCAGGTTGTGTCATGTGTCAGCTTGTGGAATGATGATGATAGTGCTTATCGATTCGCTATTTACTGGTTTGATCCCTCCTTGAGATACACTGCTTTTTGTGTACAACCTCTGGGCTCTAAATGCCATCATACTGTAGGTTGTAAGGAGTGCTTTCTTTAAAGTTGCGTCGTCCGATGGTTTTGAGTTTCTGTCATTTTCTGAAATAAATGTATTAGGTTGATCATTATAATCTACCTTACTCTAATTTGAAGTAACTTTGATTTTAAATGGCTAACTTTTGAAATATTTGAAGTGCAACCATGCAAGATTAATGTTGGCATCCGTGTCAAAACTCGGGAAGGGAATTGGGGTGGGGGTGAGTGGTGGTGGTGTGGGCTTGCGTGGGGTGGGGGTTGGGGAAGGGAATTGGGGTGAGGGTGAGTGGTGGTGGCTTGTGGGTTTGCGCGGGTGGGGGTTGGGGGTTGGGGGAAGGGAAATTGAGAGGTGAGGGTGAGTGGTGGTGGGAGGAGGGTGGGGCGTTGGGTGGGGGTGGGGGTTGGGAAAGGGAATTGGGGTGAGGGATGAGTGGTGGAGGTGGCTGTGGTGGTGGGATTGAGGTGGAGTTGGGTGGTGCGGGTGGAGGTGAGTGGTGGTGGTGGAGGAGGTGCTTTGGGGGGGGGGGGGGCTGCGGATGAGTGGTGGAGGCGGGTGTGTGGGGTGGGGTGGAGGTGGAGGTGGGGGATGGTGTTGAATATGAAGGGCATACGGGGACTTGAAAGGGTGGGAGGGGGCTCAAGGTGTGGCGGGAAATTAGACGTGGATACTTAGGTGTGAAAGGCAGGTTCTACCGCTCTATGTACAACTACAAGGAATGAGGTAGGAGAAGGGAGAGCTAGAGGCTGAGTGTGTTACACACGTGGGGGGAGATCTGATAGGTGGGTGGGTGTATCTGTGTCTCTGTATGTGTCTCTGTGTATGTCTCTGTATGTGTCTCTGTATGTGTCTGTGTCTATATGTGTCTCTGTCTGTGTCTCTGTCTGTGTCTCTGTGTCTGTCTCTGTATGTGTCTCTGTCTGTGTCTCTGTATGTGTATCTGTGTCTGTCTCTGTATGTGTCTCTGTATGTGTCTGTGTCTGTATGTGTCTCTGTCTGTGTCTCTGTCTGTGTCTCTGTGTCTGTCTCTGTATGTGTCTCTGTATGTGTCTGTCTGTGTCTATGTGTCTGTCTCTGTATGTGTCTCTGTCTGTGTCTCTGTATGTGTCTCTGTGTCTGTCTCTGTATGTGTCTCTGTCTGTGTCTGTCTGTGTCTCGGCGCGTTCTGTTATATTAATTTGAAGACTGTCTCTAATCAGTCTTCAAATTAGAGTAAGGTAGATTATAATGATCAACCTAATACATTTAAAGAAAGCACTCCTTACAACCTACGTGTCTCTGTCTCTATCTCTGTCTCTGTCTCTGTGTGTGTGTCTCTGTGTCTATGTGTGTGTGTCTCTGTCTGTGTCTATGTATGTGTCTCTGTATGTGTCTCTGTCTGTGTCTCTGTCTGTGTATGTGTCTGTGTCTCTGTCTGTGTCTCTGTTGTCCATACCCCCACTCACAAGCCCCACACCCCAACCCCAACCCCCACATACCCACCCGTACTCCCCCCACCCTTACCCCCACGCTTACCCCCACCCATACCCCCATCACCAAGCCCCCACACCCACACCCCAACCATCCTCACACACTTGGTTAATTATAGAACCTATATCGGCGCCATGTTATTGATTAAAGATCTCTTTACCACAAATCGTTGTTATCCACACATTGTATCGAATTTCCAATTTGATTTATTAAGGTATGCTGAAAACTATCTCCAATGGGAAGTAAAGAAAGGAAGAAAAACAAAACCCACCTCTCAGTATCATCAGAACTAACAATCCCCACCGGGCAATCAATACAGATTGACAAAGTATGACTATCCTACGCACTACACACACACACATATACGTGATGTATAACGTATTATGCGAGTATAAAAATATGAAGGGAATTGTTTCCATTATATATTATATTATTTGATTACCATTGTTATTCTCCGTAAGACTCCACACTTGACCGGTGGCGCCACCTGCGCCCACCTCCCCTCCATCGGGTGTCGACAAGTGTCAGTCGCACCGGAGGATTTTTTTTCTTTTTCTTTTTGGGCAAGGGCCTATAATCCTTGCCAGACATTAGAAGCTACTCAACCACTATATTTTGTCTTCTCACATATGTACACAGTTATTATATATATATTATTATATATAATGATCACTATGCATACAATATATATTTTCCCCCATCCTGAAATGATCATAGATCTGCTGGGACGTTAAACAACAACAACAACCAACCAACCATGTACACTATACAACACTTTTATTGTTTTATGGCGGAGTCACATAGACAGGTAGGCATAGATAGGTGATTGCAACAGGGAGCCTAGATAGTCCAATGGTTGTGATTCTAACCCAGGAATGGTGTGAGGTAGGAGTTCGAATCCTGATCTAGTCGCAATATTCCCTGTATTTTCACCGCCTTGTGATTACTGTATCAAGATGCAGTGGTCACTGAAAAGTCTGTAATATGCTCAAATGATTGTTTATAGTGTCTTCTTAATTTGTTTGCCCTTTATTAATATTATTACATAAAACTAATATGAATGGTGATCACAAACACACACATGTAACCTCAGAATGCAGGCAGTGGAGTTGGCTGGTTGTTGGAGTTTTACATCCTGGCACCATCTAAGTTACTATTCTAAGGTCATATCAGAATGGGCACTACCTTGTGACAGTGCACAATAATTTTGTTGTTGTTGTTGAAGATTTATACTGCCTATCAATATCATGGATAAGTCTGAATAGGCTTGTTTTCACCATTAGACAGTTTGTCGATAGAAAGCCCGAGCCTACACTTTTACCGACCCAAGGGATTTTTAACCTCCCACACCACATAGACATGGTATGAGAGCAACTGGCCTTTGATGATGCTGTAAGTTATAGCCCCTGTCCACACTACGACGCTTCTCCCAGCGACCCGTCAGCGTTGAAAATAAAATCTTGCGCGTCGAGAAACGTTAAAGATAGTGGAAATATGGTGAAATTGGACGTTGCCACAGCGTGTCAGTAGCGCGCGGCCAACGTTGTGGTAATGTATATCGGCGCGTTCTCTCTGTGTCTCTGTCTCTGTCTCTATCTCTATCTCTGTCTCTGTCTCTGTGTGTGTGTCTCTGTGTCTATGTGTGTGTGTCTCTGTCTGTGTCTATGTATGTGTCTCTGTATGTGTCTCTGTCTGTGTCTCTGTCTGTGTATGTGTCTGTGTCTCTGTCTGTGTCTCTGTCTGTGTCTCTGTGTCTGTGTCTCTGTCTGTGTCTCTGTGTCTGTGTCTGTCTCTGTATGTGTCTCTGTATGTGTCTCTGTATGTGTCTCTGTGTCTGTCTCTGTATGTGTCTCTGTATGTGTCTCTGTCTGTGTCAGTGTCTATGTGTCTGTCTCTGTATGTGTCTATGTATGTGTCTGTCTGTGTCTCTGTGTCTGTCTCTTTATGTGTCTCTGTCTGTGTCTCTGTATGTGTCTCTGTGTATGTCTCTGTATGTGTCTCTGTATGTGTCTGTGTCTATATGTGTCTCTGTCTGTGTCTCTGTCTGTGTCTCTGTGTCTGTCTCTGTATGTGTCTCTGTCTGTGTATCTGTGTCTGTCTCTGTATGTGTCTCTGTATGTGTCTGTGTCTGTATGTGTCTCTGTCTGTGTCTCTGTCTGTGTCTCTGTGTCTGTCTCTGTATGTGTCTCTGTATGTGTCTGTCTGTGTCTATGTGTCTGTCTCTGTATGTGTCTCTGTCTGTGTCTCTGTATGTGTCTCTGTGTCTGTCTCTGTATGTGTCTCTGTCTGTCTCTGTCTGTGTCTCTATCTCTGTCAGTGTCTATGTGTCTGTCTCTGTATGTGTCTATGTATGTGTCTGTCTGTGTCTCTGTGTCTGTCTCTGCATGTGTCTCTGTATGTGTCTCTGTGCATGTCTCTGTATGTGTCTCTGTATGTGTTTGTGTCTGTGTCTGTATGTGTCTCTGTCTGTGTCTCTGTGTCTGTCTCTGTATGTGTCTGTGTCTGTGTCTCTGTATGTGTATCTGTGTCTGTCTCTGTATGTGTCTCTGTATGTGTCTGTGTCTGTATGTGTCTCTGTATGTGTCTCTGTCTGTGTCTCTGTCTGTGTCTCTGTGTCTGTGTCTCTGTGTCTGTCTCTGTATGTGTCTCTATATGTGTCTGTCTGTGTCTCTGTGTCTGTCTCTGTATGTGTCTCTGTCTGTGTCTCTGTATGTGTCTCTGTGTCTGTCTCTGTATGTGTCTCTGTATGTGTCTCTGTCTGTGTCTCTCTGTGTCTCTGTCTGTGTCTCTGTGTCTGTGTCTCTGTCGGTGTCTCTGTGTCTGTCTCTGTATGTGTCTCTGTATGTGTCTCTGTCTGTGTCTGTCTGTGTCTCTGTGTCTGTCTGTGTCTGTGTCTCTGTGTCTCTGTCTGTGTCTCTGTCTGTGTCTCTGTATGTGTCTATGTCTGTGCCTCTGTGTCTGTGTCTCTGTGTCTCTGTCTGTGTCTCTGTATGTGTCTGTGTTTCCTTGTCTGTGTGTCTCTCTCTGAGACACAGAGACACACACACACAGACACACCCACAGATACACATATACACACACAGATACACAGAGACACACACAGACACACAAATACACACACACATACACAGAGACACACACAGATACACACACAGACACATAGACACACCCACGTACACAGAGACACACACAGAGACACAAATACACACATACACATAGACACACACAGATACACAGATACACACACAGACACAGAGACACAGAAACAGACACAGAGTCACATACAGAGACACGGACAGAGACACATACACAGAGACACATACAGACACATACAGACACAGATAGAGACACATACAGAGACACATACAGAGACACATACAGAGACAGACACAGAGACACAGACAGAGACACAGACACAGAGACAGAGACATAGACACAGGCAGAGACACAGACACAGACAGACGCAGACAGATACACATACAGAGACACATACAGAGACACATACAGAGACAGACACATACAGAGACACAGACAGAGACACAGACAGAGACACAGACACAGACAGAGACACAGACAGAGACACAGACACAGAGACACAGACATAGACACCGACAGAGACAGAGACACAGCCACAGACAGAGACAGAGACACATACAGAGACACATACAAAGACACAGACACAGAGACACAGACAGACACAGACAGAGACACATACAGAGACACATACAGAGACAGACACAGACATACACAGACAGAGTCATATACAGAGACACATACATAGACCGACACAGAGACACATACAGAGACACAGAGACACAGACAGAGACACAGACAGAGACACAGACAGAGACACAGACAGAGACACAGACAGAGACACATACACAGAGGCAGAGACAGACAGAGACACATACAGAGACACAGATACAGAGATACATTCAGAGACAGACAGAGAGACACAGACAGAGACACACACAGAGACACAGACAGAGACACACACAGAGACACATACAGAGACACAGACACAGAGACACATACAGAGACACATACAGAGACAGACACAGAGACACAGACAGAGGCACATACACAGAGACACACACAGAGACACAGACACACACATAGAGACACAGAGACACTGGGGCGCGTGCGCTGTCGGTCGTTGGCTTTTTTTTGACATGCTTAAAACCTTGGGCGACCGGCAACGCGCGTCGACGTTGTCCGCCGACCATCAGCGTCAAAGATAGTGTACCGACGTGTACCGACGCGCGCATAACGCGCCCCCAGCGTATCTCGATATTTCACTAATTATCGCCCAAAAACACCACACGTCGCCGGGTCGCCGGCGAGAAGCATCGTAGTGTGACAGGGCCTTAATACACAGCAGTGGAAATCCAAATTGGCAGAGATGGTGGCACGGGGAATCGAACCACCGACCTTCAGATTAGGAGTCCGACCTAGAAAAAAGTCAGACACTCTAACCACTACACCACAGAGAACACCACCAATCATGGTGGCTTTATAGTGCTGCCCTAGTGGGAAATCAAGCCGTGGGCACCATGACCTGATATCCCACTCAGTCATACTATCCTGAGACTGAGCCAATCAGTCCTTGCCCTATCCTGATAATGCCGAGCGCCTGTCTAGGAAGCGACAAGTATCAATTTGATAAGTCATTGGTCTCTGGGTGAGTCAAACCAAAGACTTGCAAAGTTGATACTTGGCGGCACCTAACTTGCTCTGCTTGTTTTGGGGTGGTTCGTAACCTTGACGGTTACAGGTTGCAGGACCGCAGCAATTCATTGGTTTGACTCGACCAGGGTTCGAATCCCATGATCTACCCCCCACCCTTACCCCCGGTAGGACGCTCAACTCACCGGTCCAATCCTGTCTGGTCCAAACTCGACACGAATGCTGGTCACAAGCACACACATATAACCTCAGAATGGAGGCAGCGGGTAGTGTAACCAACAGTCATTTAATGGAGAGATCCCCCATAACCAGCCCGCCACAATTGGCCCGCACGCTCCATACAAAAGCCATAAGTGGTTATTGGGTAGAACTTAGAAATGCCGCAAGGTGGCGTGGCAGTGACCGCATTCACCACTCAGGCTATCTAAAAGGCGCACCGCGCATATATTCATGAACCAAGACATTTTACTTGTATGTCATGCATAGTTAATTGCTATTGTCTAAGCTCTATGGAAGGATAATATGGCTATTTATGATGCTCTGATCATCTTATGTATGTGTGCGGTGATCTGTGTGTATAGGTATATATATATATATATATACATATATATATATACATATAAAATTCCCCCAGTGTGTGTGGCGAGAGGGAGGCCCACCCACCAATTACCCCGACAGCTGGTGGAGGGGCGGGACACTCCACCAATGCGCCGTGGAGGAATAGATATATAAAGTATATGTTTCCCTTGCATTTATACTCGTATAATGCATTATACATTACATAAATCCTCCGGTGCGAGTGGCGGTTTGGCGCACACGATAGGGACGAAGAGCACCGGTTGTGGCACCACCAGTCATGAGTATACCAAGGAGGTGGCAATACACAGAATAATAATAATAACAACAATGATAATAATAAAAATAATTTACTTCCGCGCTTTTGTATTCACATAATGCGTTATGCATCCCATATATCCTCATTTTGGGCTATAACCGAGCCCCCCCCCCCACTATCCATTCATAGCCTGTGGAGCATTTCCCATCTGGGCTTATTAACATATACATTCTACTGATATTGTCCTAATATTTTTCTTTAATTTGTATTGATAATAAATATAATCTTAACTGATTAATTGCTAATGGTTTAAAGCCATGTCAGCAACCAACAAGGGCCATATTCATAGCGAAAACTTAGTGGTATCTATTCTGTCAGTCTGGTCAATTGCGTTCAGATGGCTCCCTTGAAATTTACACGAAATTCGGAAATAATCAGGTCCATGTCAAATGATACTAAAAACTATCGCTAATGTAATTTTGAAGTGGTTAGACTTGTGGCAACTGACAGTGGAATCTAACTTACAAAAAAATAGCCAAAATTACAGACGGCGATATATAAGCTTAACTAATAATTAGTACGCCCTTCTATGTAGCAAGCAACACATACTTACTAAGTGTACCAATATTTAAGTTGGATATTTAGGTTCAAATCTACATAAGTGTGAAATATGATGCTTTTAACGGACTATGCAACTTTAAATATATTTCAATTGGTGAGGGATTTTTACCCTTACTAAGCTCATATAAACACATGCATACAGACATAGATACATTGATACATTGATATATATCCTAGTGTACATGCGATACTATATGGATATGTATGCTGTATACTTAATTATGCGAATATAAATAAAGCTATAGTCTACCAGGCTTGCCCTCACATTATTATGTAACTCCTGCAGCATATCGTGACAGTAGCCTCACTATCAGCTGCTTACTACACCCGAGACCAGACGGGATGGCCGAATGAGTTGAGCATCCGTCTCCCGCTTTGGTAGATCATGGGATTCAAACCCACGGGTTCATTTGAACCTCGAGTCAAACCAATGACTTAAAAATGTATACTTGTCACTTCCGATCCAGGCCCTTGGCATTATTAGGATAGGACAAATACTGGTTGGCTCCATGTCAGGATAATGTGACTGAGTGGGAAGCAGTGGCCATGGTGCTGGTGGCCTGGTCTCTCAGTGGGGCAGCACTATAAAGTCGCCATGAGTGAGCACTGTTGCAAGTCAGTACCCGTCCAGATATGACCTTAGATGTGGCCATGACATAAAACTCCAACAACCAACCAACTTATTACAGTCGCGGCGACCATATATCTATATTATATTATATATTATATGACGTCAACGCAAGTATATATATATACATATATATATATATATATATATATATATAGATATATATATATACTTGGGTTGACGTCACTGACAAGCATGGTAAGTGTCAGAAGCTCGTGCAATACCCCTCACCTCCTTCACACTGCCACCGCTCGGCCACCCCCCCCCCCCACACACACACAAACACGCCCACACTGCCACCGCTCCGCCAACACCACACACTGAAAACCCATATAGCGGGTGTTTTGTGTTCATGCTGTATTTAATACAGAGACGGCGAGGTGTGGCTTCAGGCATGAAGCCTGGAGGTGGTGTGTGTGGTGTGTTGCTATGAGTATGGGATGGCGGTGGTGTGGTGGTGTGGTGGTGTGGGGTGACTGGGAGGGTAAGTGAGGGGGTGGGGGGCGTAGCGGGGTGTGCAGTATTTGGACAGGCCGCCGGCCGCCTGCCTTGTGTCAGGACCCCGGAACCACATCTCACCAGGTCTAACGAGCCACAAAACGGCAACCGCCGCTACTTCCAACCCCCCACCCCCCACCCCAACCCCCTACCCCCAGCCCTCATCCCCACCCCCTCCACCCTCACCCCCACACCCCGATACTCCTCCCCCACACTCCCTCCACCCCCACCCCCCACTCCCCACCCCCCTGTAAGCCGGCTCAGAGCACAACGACCACATCCCAGATCTCCCTCGATCCTGCCCTCCTTCCCACCTTCCTCTCCCCTTTTCCCCTCCACCCTCCTTTCCACACTTCCCCCTTTCTCACTCCTTCCCCATTCTTCCCCCTTTCACCCCCCTCTGCTCCTCCCCCTTCCCTCCTCCTCCCCCCTCTCTCCCCCCTTCCAATCCTCTCCCCTCATACCTAATCCTCTCTCCACTCTCCTCCCGTCCACATCCTCTCCCCTATTCCACTCTCTCCCTCTCCTCCTCTCCCCTCTCCCCTCCTGTCCCACCCCATCCTCTCTCCTCTCCCCCTATTCCCTCTCCCGCTCCATCCTCTCCCCTCCCCTCTCTCCTCTCTCCTCTCTCCTCTCTCCCCTCCCCTCTCCCCTATCCCCTCTCTCCACTCTCCTCTCACCCCCTCTCCCCTCTCCCCTCTTGTATCCCCCTCCCCTCTCGTCCCTTCCCATCCTACTCCCTCTCCCATCTCGCCTCTCCTTTCTCCCATCTCCCTCCCCTCCATCTATCCCAAGCTCGAGGCACCAAATGGTTACACGTGTGTTCCGCACCTTTGTCAGCACGAGAAAGGCTCGCAAAGTTTCAGGTTTTAAAGCAATTTTTATTTAATATTAACATAAAATGCTTCTATTAACATGCAGCAGAATATGAATTATTATGGTATGAAAGGGCCACGAGGGTCTATATTGACTCAGAATGGGCTGCTGGCCCCTCGTGGCCATTTCATACAGTAATAATTCATATTCTGCAGCATGTTAATAACAGAATTTTAGATTATGATGGTAATCAGGCCACGAGGGCCAGCTGCTACTTTGTTTTGCGGCTGGATACCTGCATTGTTTATTTTATTTAAAAAAAAATAAAGCATGGATTTGACTAATGCAATTTTTTGTTGCTATGGAGCTTTTATTTTCTTTTGTATGTGGCTCTTGAGCCTGTTTTACATGCTTCCTTGGATATATATTCTGGGGTTCTAGTGACCTCTACCATCCACATTGTTCGGGTACATGTCTTAATGTTCTTTGTGTGGTCTAATTGGGTCCCTCTTCCTCGGTCCAAATGTTCGGGATGAGGTTAGAGTCTTTGGTTCCCCCCGTGCTCAATGGTCAGTTGTAGAACCGCCTAAATGTTGTTTCACCTATCCAGTATGATGCCAGGATGATCGTTGCTAGCGGCACCTGTTTCCTAGCTGGGGCACTTGTGGAGGGGTGTCGGCATGAGTATGGTCTAAACTGGCTCATGTTGATCCCTGCCTCCGTCATGGTGGTTCGCACATATCTTGACAGTGTCTCCTGCGACACCATCACGTGCAGGCTTCTGGTCATCGCAAACACCCCTCGGTTTGCCGCTGCCAGATCCCCTCTTCCCATGTAAGTTTTAGGTGTGAGCACACGCATAGTTCACTCACCCTGAACTCACGGGATGCTAAGATCAGAGGGTTTTGGGCAGGATCGTTGGATTTCATTTTTGTTGAGTATCTCAACGTGCATCTGTTCTGTTCCCACCTGAAATCTTCCCTCTTCATCAAACTCAATGCCTGCAGCCTCTGTCCCATCATCAAGAGGAACAGACATGTCGGTCTCCTGTTTAGTTGATCAACATTTAGCAGGTCTGTAGGTCCGCACCCCTTAGATACCTCAGTAACTGTTTGGGGTCCCAGATTGCCTCGTATTTTGACAAACTGGGTTTTAGGTTCCCTATGCCCCTTAGTAGTCTGCTCACGAACGGATGTTCTCCGAAGGGGTCCCACCTACAGTCACAAACGTTGATAAAAATGATTTCACCGTGTTAATCGTGGTCTTTGCCGCCCCTTCTGAGAACAATTTCTCCAGGTATTCAATTCCTGCTCTGAGTGTGGGCTTTTTGGCGTCAATGCCTTGGCTGTCACAATGTTGTGCCCACCTCCTCAGGATCAGGGTGTACTGCCTCCTCGTTGCTTTGGCCCATGAGGCCGTTAGGAGTTCTGCAGTTGCTTCATTCATGACCAGCGAGTGGAACATGCCCATAGAGTTTCACTGCTATGAGGTTCATTTTGTCGGCTAGTGGGAACGATTTCCCCACCGTGCCCTTGATAGTGAGAGTCGTTGATGTCCACAGGATCCTGATCCCCTTCTGATAACCCGGTAGCAGTCGTATCAGCGGGAATCAGGGTTGTGTCGGCCAGTCTGGTGCTATCAGCACCCCCGTAGGCCACTCTCCCCTCACTTTGAGCAGTACTATGGACAGGCAACTGAAAGGTGGAAAGAACAAGCCATTAAGGTTGTGCCAATTTAGTGATTCCGCATCTGTCCCTTCTGCCTGTCTATCGAATGCCCTCGTGATATATCTATTTAGTTGGTGGTTTGTTCGTGAGGCGAACATGTCAATATCTGGGTTGCCTAACTCTCTGAAGATCTTTTTGATCGTGTTTTTGTTGAGTGACCATTCCCCGGCATCCGTGAATGCTCAGGACACCCAGTCCACGTCTATGTTCTCTACCCCTGGACAGAACCTTACGGTTAGCAATATGTTAAGCTTCTCCGTTAGTTCCCAGATGTGCTCTGTTTCTTCATGGCATGTCTTTGATCTTGCCGATCCCCCTTTGCCTATGCAAGCCACTGTTGTTGTGTTGTCTGCAAACACTCTGATGTGGCTGTTTCTCAGCGTGTCCCCTGAGTGTTCTAGCATGCACCATACTGCTTGCAGTTCTAGTACATTGATATGAGTGGACTCACTTACTGTCTCATCCCATTGCTCCCCATAGTGTGTGTTGTGGGTCTGATCGTGGTAACCCCACCCATGCAAGGAGGCGTCTGTATAGATACAGACATCCACCGGTCTCTGGCCATACTCCCTCTCAGTGCTTGTCATGTTTGCCACTCAGAATTGTAGACACTCCCGAACGGGTCTAGTTAGTGTGCATGGGGCCTCATAGCTCCCTCTGGAGTTTCTAATGTTCCAATTAAGTGCCCTTACCATTACCTTTGATCTGATTTTGGCCCATTTGTTGCCTGGATCCATTGCTACTAATTTCCCCACCAACATCAGTAGATCTCTGACCATTAGTTTGTTATTGGCTAGTGCCCCCACAATGTGGTCGTTCAGTTTGTATGTATACCCTTATTCTTAGTGTGTCGATCATGAACCCTAGAAATTGTAACTCTTTCATTGGTGTGAGTACCGATTTCTCCCTGTTTATGGCGACACCTAGCTCTGTCAGCAGATTTAACGTTATATTTACTGTGGTGGTTACTTCTGCCTGTGTTCTCCCTATCATGGTAGTATCGCCTATATAGAAACATAACAGGATGTTGTGACTCGTTCTGAGGTGACTCATGACTGCCTTCATTATTTTTGTGAATATGCTGGGTCCCAAGCTCAGCCCGTTTGGTAGTACTCTGAACCTGAATCTCTTCTCCCCGAATATGAATTGTAATAGGTCTCTGTCAGCCTCCCTGATTTCCAGGCTATGGTAGGCTTGTGAGATATCTATGCTGGCTAGCCAAGCCCCCCTGTGAACTAGCTGCATTACCGTGCTCATCTGTTCCATTTTAAAATGTCTGTATGTTACCAGTTCATTCAGTTTAGACAAATTTAATATTGGCCTAAAATCACCGTCTTTCTTCGATCTGAGGAATAGGTGTAAAACGAAGCGCGTGCTGGTCGCCGTTGCTTCCTCTACCATGCCTTGCTTCAGCATATCCCCTATTTTTTGTTTAGTATCACCTCAGACACTTTGGCATGGAAAGGTATGGGTGATGTACTTACTTTGGTTGTTACATCCTCCGGTCCCCTGTGCGGCCTCTGTAGCTGCCTGTTCCCCTGCCACGCCCCCCCCCCCCCCCCCCCCCCCACTGGGGGCGTGCTTGGCTTCCACCGCTTGGCCGGTGGGAGTAGGACTTCGGCTCCTCCCTGTGTCGTGGGGTGGTTTGTGGTGGGCGGCTCCTACCCTGGGCGCCTCTGAACTCCGGTTATGCCGGTTGCCATGTGATCTCACTATATCGTGCGCCGCCTTCCTGTCTGCCTCCAGTGAGGTTACCTGCGCATTCAGATCTTCCCCTAGCACATACTTGAAACCTTGGTTGCCATCCTTCTTGGCCAATGGCTTCAGCTGTGGTTGGAGGGTTGGTCTTATATTGGCTCTCCTCATACCTTTGAGCGTGTTGCTCTTTGTGCCAGTATTTTTAGGGTTGTCACGAGTGCCGTGACTAGGTCATTGGTGGTCAGTGCCTTGTTCGTTTCTATGCCGTCCAGTGCTCTGGCAATCGGCCTGGCCGCGAACTGCACACCCCGCTGGGCGGCTACCAGAGCCGTGTCATTGTCCTTAATCCTGACTGGGAGTGTCAACTCGATTTCCGGGTTCATCCGGGTTTTGTGGAGACTTTCCTTGGTAGTGTGGCGTACACCTCGGTGGTTTCCACCCTGGTCATTGGATGTGCCCACAGCGTGTTTATTAATTTTGCCGTACTATCCGCCAGTTTATCTCCTTCCACATCTAGTGGTGTTCCAAAAATGACCCCGAGGTTGGTGTTGCCACCGGTCCCGGTGGTGCTGGCAGTGCCATACTAGCGGCGCCGACGTTGTCCGCGCTGACTGGCCATGACCCCTACCCCGCCTGTGGTGGCCATGCTGCTGGGGTCACGGCCCGGGACGTGTAACACGGCGGGCCGTCCGTGCTGGCCCCCACCCCTGTGCATCTTGGTGGGCTGAAGGCGGTTGGCGGTCCTTTTGCTAGGGGCGCCTCGCCTCCCAATGCCGGAGGTGACGGTCCCTGTGAAGGCGGCCCTTTCGACCAGTTAATCGAGTACCCAGTCATCCTGTCTCGCATCTCTGCCTCCAGCTCACGCTTGCGCGCTTCCAACCATTCCAGCCCCGCCACTGGCATGGGGACGTAGGTGGGACCTCTCCATTGATCTCTGCAGGTTGGGTTTTGTGGGAGGCTGAAGGTCTGTGATAGATCAGCTACCACCATCCTCAGCCCACTGCATAGTACGCCCAAGGGCGGCGGTGTGTAGGTGGGCGAGGTAGATGCCAGTACTAGCCTCCTCCCCGAGCCCTCTGTTGTGACCACTGCACCGGGGGAGGGTCCCCTCTTAACTGGTAGCATGTTCCCCATGGGCCCGTCTCGTTTGTCTCTGGTGGCTGTGTCTGCTCCGACCAGGTCTCTCTCCTCCATATCCGCCTCCGAGCTTCTGTCCGATTCGTGTGGGAGCGGTATGTAAAGCGGCCCTCCATGGGGGCTGTCTCTCTGTCGCTCCGCGACTTCGATGAAATCCGAGAGTAAGCTGGGCAGCCGGCCCTCCGCACTAGAGGGGCCGGATGAGGACGGTACCGTGGACGGTGTACATGGCATGTAGTTAGCCATTGCTATCTAGTGAACAAGTGGCCATCATCTCCGCCGGTGCATCCATGGCGGTTAAACAGGTGATTAGTTCCCTTAGGTCACACTTGTGTGTGAGGGTCACCTACGGTAGTGTGGTGCCTAATTGAATTAGGTGTCAGCGAGGCCAGCCTTGAGGTCTTTGGCAGCGCGCCAGTCACTTGCCCCTAATTAAATTGGGTATCTACCCCGTGTTAGGCCTCGGTTACCCAAGGATCCGTGGGTTCACCCCCCTTACCCCCCCTAGCGCGGTGGTCGTGCCAGCAGTCAGAGTGGGGGGGGGGGGGGAGGGTGAGAGGAGCCCGAAGCCCGTCCTCTACCCCTCGGCCTAAGCCCCCGGCAAGCGGGATGGAGGGGTTTTTGAATCTACCAGATCCCAGTTGGTGTCAACACGCCACTCCGAGCGGCGCAATGCCGTCGGGGGAGACCTCCGGGGATGCCATAGCGACCTCCCGAGTGCAAGCATGAGGTTCCCAGCCAACTCGTGGTGGTAGGCTCACAGCCTGAGTTCGGTGAACATTGTGTTCAGCCGTGACACCTCCCAGTCCCTCCGATGTCGTATCTCCGACACCGTAGAGTTTGAGGGCCGGCGCAGACAGCCGAGGCCCGGTCCCGCAGAGCTACTTACCTCCCTCGACTGTGACCACGTCGCCACCGTTCGGTCCGGCCCCTCCCTTCCCCATCTTTCTAACTGAGGCGGCAGGTGGAACCAGACATGGTTGGTTGTTGGAGTTTTACGTTCTGGCAACACTTAAGGTCATATCAGGACGGATACCGACTTGGGAAGGTGGAAGCAGACATGGAGGTGGGATCTACTCCAGTGGATGAATACATCACCGATGGCGAACATGGAAAGGAAAGGTTGGTAGGTTGTTGGAGTTTTACGTCCTGTCAACATCTAAGGTCATATGAGGATGGGTACCGATTTCTGACAGTGCACACTCATGGCTACTTTATAGTGCTGCCCCACTGGAAAATCAGGCCACCAGCTCCATGACTTGATATCCCACTCAATAACATTATCCTGACACCTAGCTAACCAGTCCTTGCTGTATCCTATTAATGCTGAGTGCCAAGCTAGGAAGCGACAAGTGTCAATTTTGTAAGTCATTGGTTTGACTCGACCGAGAATTGATTGGTTGATTGGTTGTTGGAGATTTATATCCTGGCAACATCTAAAGTCATATCAGGATGGGTGCCGACTTGTGACAGAACACACTCACGGCGACTTTAGATAATAGTGCTGCCCCCTGGGAAATCAGGCTCCAAGCATCCTATTCTATTAATGCCGAGCGCCAAGCTAGGAAGCAACAGGTATTGATTTTGTAAGTCACTGGTTTGACTCGACCTGGAATTTGAACTCTCGATCTCCCGCATGGGAGGTCTGCGCTCTACCGATTCGGCCACCGCGCCCGGTAGGAAAGGACAAGGCGGGGAGTGAAAGTTGAGGTGCAATCTGAGGGCGACCGTTGGCTAGGAGAGAAGCACGGCAGACGCTGGATCTGTGGCAGGCATGGACATAATTGGATCTGTCTGTCAAAGCAAAGCCTTCTCCAATTTTCATTAGGTGGCAGTCCCAATATCTTAGATTAAGTGGTGGATGGTGAAAGGGGCGGTGGGGGTGGGGGTAGTGGGATGCGCAATCATGATTACAAATAAAAGCGAGGCTGTAACTTGTAAGCAAAGGCAATATGTCAGTTCCGAGTTACCGTCCGCTGGTCACTAAAGGACTGACTGAAGCTCGGATCTGGTGTGCTGAGACACCGGCAGTAGGGCGTTGTCCCCGGCAGCCACAGTAGTTATAGTCTTAGCTATAGGCTATGTGTCTTAAACCTACTTTTGACCTCATAAGCACATGGCTTCGGATCCAGTGGCCAAATCAGTAGAGCACAGACTTCCCGTTGCGGAAGGTAGAGGGTTTGAATCACAGTCGAATCAAACCGATAACTTGCAAAATTGATACTTGTCACTACCTAGCCTCTCGCTCGGCAATAATAGGATGGGACAAGGACTGGTTAGCACAGTATCTGGATAATGTGACTGTGTGGAATATCATGTCATGGTGCCAATGGCCTGGTCTCCAGCACTATGAAGTCACCATGAGCGCGCACTGTCACAGGTCAGTACCCATCCTAATATAACCTCAGATGTTGCTAGGATCTAAAACAACAACAAACAAATATGGTTCCCGGTGACCTAACTTAGTAGTGGTGACTTTGGTGCCCCACTGAGAAATCAGGCTGCCAGCACCATGACCCAATATCCCGCTCAGTCACATTACCCTGACACTGAGCTAATCTGTCCTTGCCCTATCCTATTATTAATGCTGAGTGCCAGGCTAGGAAGCGACAAGTATCAATTTGGTAAGTCATTAGTTTGACTCGACCGGGAATCGAACTCCCAATCTCCCACATGGGAGGCCTGCAGTCTATCGATTCGGCCACCGTGTCAGGTCACAAATCGGCACCCATACTGATAGTGATATAACGTTAAATATTACTAGGATGTAAAACCCCAACAAACCGATGCATTAAGCAAACTGTAAGCGGTGTTAAATTGACAGCGTGGAATATTACTAGGATGTAAAACCCCAACAAACCGATGCATTAAACAAACTGGAAACGGTCTTAAATTGACAGCGTGGAATGGCGCACCCCTTTCTCGTCCCCCCCCCCTAGCACCTTACCCCCCCCCTCCCCCAGCGCCCTCCCCCCACCCTCCCCCCACCCTCCCCCCTCCACCTCATCCAGCAGGGCAGAGCGGGCCATTGATGGAGCCGGACAGTGGGAGCAGACTGCAACTTAAACGGTGTTAAGTGCTTCACGAGAAGAAACCAGTGCGCTACAAAGGTCTCCGACAAAAGTCCACATTAGGGGGTCGTCACCCGCGTCACGCCGCCATTACCGCCGCGTCTGAGGGACCCACGTCCGTGACAGCGTTCCCAGACACCTGCGTCTGGTGACAGTTGACAGTTGACAGTTGGCACATGACAGCTGCTCTTTGTTTTGGCACCTCCTACACACTGCTACTGTTACTAACCACGCAGAGACAGTAATGCTAAATACAATCTAATTGCCACAACCCAACATTGACCAGACGGCTCAGTATCAGGATAATGTGACCATGTGGGATATCAGGTCATGGTGCTGGTGGACTGGTCTCCCAGTGGAGCAGCACTATAAAAGCACATTGAGTGCGCACTGTCACAAATAGGAAACCGTCCTGACATGACCTTAGATGTTGCTAGGAGGTAAAACTAACAAACAAACAAATAAGTTGGCAATTTCAGAATTCTGCATGGTGACCATCTTCCCACTCCTTGCACATTGACGGCCTACCACTACAATATTACACAATACCTCACCAATGATCTAACACCACCACCACACACAACCACCACAGCCCCCCCCCCCCCCCCCCCCCCACACACACCCCTCCACTACCACCGACCAGAAGGCACGTGACCTACACACGCCGTTATCCGTGCAGTGATTGCCTGGGCTAACTGAGCCTGACTTGGGTCCCGGCTCTCATACAAAAGCCCTGCATCCTCATCATTCGCAGACACAGATGGAGCTGGGCGCACAACCAAGCATTGCGCGAGATGCGCGCGCCGTCTGGCGGCGGCAGGGGGAGCAGCGCGCCGCTAAAAAAGGCCATTAGTACGGCCTGTCGCCACCAGGTGGGGCGATGCTGAAGGCGGGGATCTCAATGAGGATGCTGTCAATGAATAGTTAGTGCACAGGAACTCTGTCCTCTGGCAACCCACACTTCCATCTCCCCCACCCTGCTAACCCACCCCACCCCCACCCCCATCCCCCACCCCCATTCGTACATGGAATGTTGCGACCTCCTCAAGACACAGTCCTGCCCACCTAGGGGCCCGGGGCGGGGTGTGTCGGGTTGGGGGTGCGGGGAGGCGGAAGGGGGAGGTTCGCCTGTGTCCCGCTAGGTGTCACCCTCTAGTCATTTCTGCGGACTTCTGGTCGTGAAGCCAACCAAGATGGCGACCCCGCCCAAATTACACCAGGAATAGAGTTCTGATAATTTTAACTTAATATCACGTGCCCCCCCCCCCCCCACACGCCCTTGCAACGGTAAAATGTTCACCAACAAAAATTAAATGCACATTCTCTAAGCTATAGCCAGATTATACTATCGATTTTTGTTATCTTCTTTTTACTTTAATGGTCGGTGTCCATGGCAATGCTTTATTGCTGATTTAATTAGACCACCTAGGCAGTGTGGGGTGAATAACTTAAAGTTGCATAGTCCGATGAAAACATCAAATTAAAAAAAACCAAAACAGTTATCTAGATTTGATTCTACATATCTACCTTAGATACTGATGCATTTATTAAGCATTTGTTGCCAAATAGAAGGAAATACCAAGGCAAATTAATATAATATGTGGTGTTAGTTCTGAAGCCTATTGTGTCAGAGTGTTGGTGTGCTTGCCAAAACTAATTTGACGCATTTACGTTTCAAATATCTCAAAAGGTAGCCATTCAAAATAAATGTTACTTCAAACTAAAGTAAGGTAGATAATAACAATCAATTTACAATATTTATCTCAGAAAAATTACAGAAATTCAAAACCATCGGACTATGCAACTTTAACGTTGGGCATTGTTTGAGTGCAATTGTAAGCCAGCTACTCTACGAGGAGTAAGGGATTTTCGCAGGACAAGAGGTTTAGCTTTCCTTTAGATCAGACCAGTTCGATTGGCCGAATGAGGCGAGCATCTGTCTCCCGTTTTAGTAGATCGTGGGTTTCGAACCCACGGGTTCGAACCCTGGTCGAGCCAAACCAATGAAATAAAATTGATACTTGTTGCTTCCTAGCTAGGTGCTTGGCATGCATGATTAGGATAGGGCAAAGACTGATTAGCTCAGTGTCAGGATAATGTGACTGGATGGGATACCTGTCATGGTGCTGGTGGTGTGGTCTCCCTAGTGGGGCAGCACTATAATTAATATAGTCGCCATGAGTGCATACTGTGTCAAGTCGGTACCTGTCCTCAGATGACATTAGATGTTGCCAGGATGTAAAACTCCAACATCCAACGATTAGATCATTTTGTTAATTTGCTTATCTAGTTTATTCGAGGTGATTCTGTTGTGTGTGATGGTTTTTCGCCATGCGCATTGACCCCCTGCAATGAAATGGGAAATATTGCATCGTGGTCAGGATTCGAACCCACCCTTTCTGGTCCCTGTCTATCAGTATAACGCCTATCTATCTATGGGACTCCTTGCCTGAGACGTCAGTGCAGACTAATACACTCAGCCCTGGGATTGTAAATATATATATATATGTTTAAACCAACACCCCCCCTCCAATATCCCACCCCCGGCTATTCCATCCAACTCACCCCTACCAAACCCAAGACAAGCTCTACTCCAACCCAACCCAACTCCCCCAACATATCCCAACACTCCGCTCCAATCCCATCTTATTCAATTCACCCCTCCCCACCTCACCCCGACTACTCACCCAACCCTAGCCCACTCCACCCACCCCACCTTCACCCCCACCTCAACTCACCCCAGTCCACCCTAAACCGGAAAACCTCTTCAACACCACCCTCCCTCACCCTCCCACCTCACCCCGACTACTCACCCAACCCTAGCCCACTCCACCCACCCCACCTTCACCCCCACCTCAACTCACCCACTCCACCCTAAACCCGAAACCTCTTAAACACCACCCTCCCTCACCCCTCCCCACCTCACCCCGACTACTCACACCAACCCTAGCCCACTCCACCCACCCCACCTTCACCCCCACCTCAACACACCCCACTCCACCCTAAACCCTAAACCTCTTCAACACCACCCTCCCTCACCCCTCCCACCTCACCCCGACTACTCACCCAACCCTAGCCCACTCCACCCACCCCACCTTCACCCCCACCTCAACACACCCCACTCCACCCTAAACCCTAAACCTCTTCAACACCACCCTCCCTCACCCCTCCCCACCTCACCCCGACTACTCACCCAACCCTAGCCCACTCCACCCACCCCACCTTCACCCCCACCTCAACTCACCCCACTCCACCCGAAACCCGAAACCTCTTCAACACCACCCTCCCTCACCCCTCCCCACCTCACCCCGACTACTCACCCAACCCTAGCCCACTCCACCCACCCCACCTTCACCCCCACCTCAACACACCCCACTCCACCCTAAACCCTAAACCTCTTCAAACACCACCCTCCCTCACCCCTCCCCACCTCACCCCGACTACTCACCCAACCCTAGCCCACTCCACCCACCCCACCTTCACCCCCACCTCAACACACCCCACTCCACCCTAAACCCTAAACCTCTTCAACACCACCCTCCCTCACCCCTCCCCACCTCACCCCGACTACTCACCCAACCCTAGCCCACTCCACCCACCCCACCTTCACCCCCACCTCAACACACCCCACTCCACCCTAAACCCTAAACCTCTTCAACACCACCCTCCCTCACCCTCCCTCACCCCTCCCCACCTCACCCCGACTACTCACCCCAACCCTAGCCCACTCCACCCACCCCACCTTCACCCCCACCTCAACTCACCCCACCTCAACTCACCCCACTCCACCCGAAACCCGAAACCTCTTCAACACCACCCTCCCTCACCCCTCCCCACCTCACCCCGACTACTCACCCAACCCTAGCCCACTCCACCCACCCCACCTTCACCCCCACCTCAACTCACCCCACTCCACCCTAAACCCGAAACCTCAACAGCACCCACCCTCACCCCGACCTCACCCCATCCCACCCTTAACCTCCTCAACATCACCTCACACCACCCTCACCCCATCCTAACCCAACTCCCACTCCATTTCACCCTCACTCACCACCCCACCACACACCCCTAGCCCAACTCTACCCCCCTCCACTCCACTTCACCCTCACTCCCACCTCACCCTCACACCCACCTCACCTCACCTCACCTCACTCCACCCCACCCCACTCACCCCACCCTCACCTCCACCTCACCACCTCACTCCACTTTCGACCTCCTCAACACCACCTCACCTCCCCCCCTCATCACCGCACCTACCCGCCTCCCCCCTACCCACCTCTCCCCCGGACCGGTCACCCCCCCCCCCCCCCCCACACACACACATACACACATACCGCTGACAGCAGTATGGCGGCGGTTGTCGCCGGTCCCGTTGCGTCCTGGCGAGCCTACATCTCAGGTGGGGTGGCGTGTAAATGCGGAGGCTGTCATCACTCAGACACACCTACATACACCTTGACGGGCGGCAGCGGCTCCCGGGGCGGGCCGGGGAGTCTCCCGGGGCAGGTCGGGTTGAGGGCCGGGGGGCGGGCCGCCGGGGAGCCTCCCAGGGCAGGGCGGGCCGCCGGGGAGCCTCCCGCGGCGGGCGGGGGAAGGTGGGGGCGGGACTGCGACGAGTATTAGGTGTGTTCAGCTGTCGGGACAGGCATGTGAGGGATTCATCACCAGTACATCACCCAACACTCAGCACCACAACTCTCCTCCACCACCCACATTGGATCTACCCACGTGAACGTTGGAAAACACAGCGTGTTCATGTTATATACCAGAATCCGTGACCGAATCAGTTTCCCCTGCGGAAGGTCTCGGTCGGTCGAGTCAAACCAATGACTTGTAAAATTGATACTTGTCACTTCCCAACCTGGTGCTTGGCATTAGTAGGATAGATCAAGGACTGGTTAGCTCAGTGTCAGGATAATGTGACTGAGCGGGAAAGTGGGTGATCTCCCAGTGGGGCAGCACTATAAAGTCAACATGAGTCGGTACCCATCCTGATATGATGTGAGATGTTGCCAGGATGTAAAACCCCAATAAGCAAACAAACAGTGCCCAAAATGAGTTCCACCATTAAAATAGGAGCTCATCACACATTATTTCTCACCTGCATACATAGTTCCCGTCCTGATATGACGTTGCTAGGACGTAAAACAACAAGAAACAAAAAAGCACACATAGTTATATTCACACGGTAAATGACTATATATGTTAATGTTATATAAGATATACACTATATTAAAGAATCTCATTCTCTATAGTAAAAATAAGAAGCTCATTTTTTTACAGACCGTCACTGTTAGTATTCTTTCTGAAATTTCATGTCAAACTTGCTAAATTCCTTAATTTCCAGCGACCACCAATAATAAATTCAGTAAAATATAGAAAAATAGCATAACTCCCGTTCTAATTGTCCTATCACAGCAATCTTTATACCAAAATAACCAGAATCAAAAGCTCTACATGATGACATAATTTTCTAACTGATCAGAGAAAGAAAGACAACATTCAATTTTAGGCATCGCGAGCTGACAATAAAATTAAGAAAAATAGCATAACTCCCATTCTAATTGTCCGATCACTGCACTCTTTATACCAAAATAACCAGAATTAAAAGCTCTACATGATGACATCATTTTCTAACTGATCAGAGAAAGAAAGACAACATTCACTTTTAAGCATCGCGAGCTGACAATAGCCAAATTCTTGCAGCAGTCACTTCTCAGACCAAGCTTGATGCGCATGATATAAATCTCAACCAAATATTGTTCTGGTTAGGTAGAGCAAGACTTAAGCTTTCTGATGATATAATTTTCAAAACGATCCTGATCAATTTTCAAGGAGGATTAATGTCTTAATGTTTTCACTCCTTCAGTTCAATCAAATTTCCCACTCAGAAACACTCATGCTAGATATGCTAATGAAGCCTAGATTCTTCTCTATCTTTTATTGGTGGTTATTTTTAGCTCAGGTCAATGTATTCACCAAGCGATCAAGTTTAGGGAAGGGAGTAGCTCAGACTGGATGAAAACAAAATCGGCGAGCATGCTCAGAGCTGCCGATGGTACCCGCCAACAAGTGTCCATTGACTGTGATTTCTTTCATAATGATGATTAAAAATCAGACACCCTAAAAGGCAAAAGAACAAGCTTTAATTTGATATAATTTTTTATTTCAAACCAAGCAGAATTAGTGGAGATTCAAGCCTTTTTAAAACGGTTAAAATATGTCAAATTTCGCTCTGCGGACACTGTATACGCCGACTTTGGAGTACCTACTATAACATAGCATATATACATATACAGTAAAACCTCTCTAACCGACCACCTCCACAGATCGACCACTCCCCTATATCGATCGCTTTATTTGAATCCCAAACGATTGCCTATTCAATACCATTGTAGTGATAAAAAGAACACCCTAAGCCGACCACCTCCCTAAATGGACCATTTAAAATCGGTCCCATGGTCGGTCGATTTAGAGAGGTTTTACTGTATAACCCATATACTAACACTAGTAACAGCACTGGGTTACTTCCTGTGTAGAATGCCATGGGTTCGAATCTAGGCTGAGTCAAACCAATGGCAAACCAAATTGATACGTGTCGTCACATAGCCTATGGATCGGCAATAATAGAATAGGTCAAAGACTAGTTTGTTCAGCATCATGATAATGTGACTGAGTAGGGTATTGGGCCATGGTGCAGGCGGCCCAGTGCCACAGTATACGCAAGACTTAGTTTAAAATCACCATGAGTGTGCACTGTCACTTAGATGTAAACCGGACGCAGTGGCCGAATCAATACAGCGGAGGCCTTCCGTGCGGAAGGTCTGGAGTTCAATTCCCAGTAGAGTCAATGATATACAAAATTGGTACTTGTCGCTTCCTAGCCAGGCACTCAGCATTATTAGGATAGGACAAGGACTGGTTAGCTCGGTGTCAGGATAATGTGACTGAGTGGGATATCAGGTCATGGTGTTGGTGGCCTAGTCTCCCAGTGGGGCAGCACCATGAAGTCGCCATCAGTGTACACTGTCACAAGTCGGTACCCGTCCTGATATTATTATTATGACCTTAGATGTTGCTACAACATTAAACTCCAACAACCAACCATCAAACTTAGACGTAGAACCCCAACAAACAGCATGTTCAGTCTATATAGGCTATACAGTAAAACCTCTCTAACCGACCACCTCCACAGATCGACCACTCCCCTAGATCGATCGCTTTATTTGGGTCCCAACAATACCATTGTAGCCATATTCTAACTCCCTAAACCGACCACCTCCCTAAATGGACCACTTAAAGTTGATCCCAAGGTCGGTCGCTTTAGAGAGGTTTTACTGTATATAGCCTGTATTGGCTGAATCATGAATGGCGTCTTTGTGTTGGAAACTTCAGACTACACAATCCGCCATGACTCCCTAAGTGCACCGATACACATAGGCCCTTTTATCGGTCCATGTAAATAGAACATTTGTATTCGTCACAGTTTGCTTGACAGTTTGCCTTCCTTTTCTAACACCTTTTCACAAACAATGCACACGGCGAGTGTGTGTGTATGTGGTGTGTGTTGTGAAAATCCGGGATCGGGCGGTGTGTGTGGTGGTCGGGGTTGGGGGCGGGGTGCGGGGTGCGGGGTGCGGGGTGCGGGGGGGTGCGTTGGGGGTGGGGTGGAGTTGGGGGTGGATGGTGAAACATGGCGTGGGGGGGGGGGTGACATGGAGGTGGAGGGTGTGAGGGTGGGGGGGGGGGTGATGTTGTTGGGAATGGGGTGGGTGGAGGGGGTTTGGGGTGGGTGGAGCGGTATGGGATGGGTGGTGGGGTTGGGGCTGGTGTGGGGACGTTGTGTGGAGTGGAGGTATGGTTGGTGGTTGGGTGTCGGTGGGGGGGTGGAGGTTGGGTGGGGAGTGGGAGTGCGGGATCATGTGGGGGTGGGGTGGAGGTGGATGGGTTTGGGGTGGGGGTGGGGGATGTTGTGGGGAGGGGAAGGGGTGGGGGTAAGGGTGTGTGGTGTGGATGTTGTGGGGGTGGGGATGGGGGAGGGGAAGGGGTGGGGGTAAGGGGGTGGAGTGTGGATGTTGTGGCGGTGGGGTGGGGGTGGGGGTGGGGTCCCCCAAACCCTATCAGAAGGCACCGGCTGGTTCGGTTTGTCGGTGCAGGAGGTCTCCCTAACCAAACACGAGTGTCACATGCGTTTCTATAATAAAGACAGAAATGTGTCACAATGAGAACTGGCAAGGCCGCCGTACATGACACCGCGCTGGTGGTGGTGTGGTGGTGGTGGTGTGGTGGTGGTGGGTGTGGTGGTGTCAGCGCCACCTACCGTGACACTTGCACCACCTCGGGACGACCATCTAACCCCCACCCTCCACCCTCCGGCTCCCAGCTTCCAGCCGCCAGTCTCCCACTGCCAGTCTCCAGTCCCCCCCCAGCTTCCAGCCTCCAGCCCCTAGCCTCCAGCCTCCAGCCTCCAGACCCCAGCCTCCAGGCTCCAGACCCCAGCCGCCAGCCTGCACCCTCCCGCCTGCACCCTCCAGCCCCCAGCCTCCCACTGCCAGCCTCCAGCCTCCAGACCCCAGGCTCCAGACCCCAGCCGCCAGCCTCCACCCTCCCACCTGCACCCTCCAGCCCCCGGCCTCCCACTGCCAGCCTCCAGCCTCCCACTGCCAGCCTCCAGCCTCCAGGCTCCAGACCCCAGCCGCCAGCCTGCACCCTCCCGCCTGCACCCTCCAGCCCCCAGCCTCCCACTGCCAGCCTCCAGCCTCCAGCCCCCAGCCCCCAGTCCTCAGCCTGTGGGTTCGAATCCCACGATCTACCAAAACGGCTCTTTCGGCCATCCCGTCTGGTCGATTCATCATCTGATTATTTTGTTTATGTCAGAACGTGTGTGCTCCGCGAGAATACCGTACCAATTACCGAGCATATCAATTATATAACACCTCCTTAATGCATGTCTGTGGAATCTTAAAGGGCGCATTCCATATACGCGTAATGCGTAATGCGAATGCGAATGCGACAAAAAATCGAAATGCCTTGAAACCTATGAGGTACATTCCATACACGCGTAATGCGTAATGCGAATGCGAATGCGTCAGAAATTCATTATCCCGATCGCTCCATGTAGCGATCGGGTGCGTAATGCGTTATGCGTCAAGCTGGATGTGAATAGAAACCTGAGTCTGATGTGTCCATTAGTTTAACACCAGGAGAGGCGACTGAGCATTACGGAACAGTCTCACAGAGGGGTGCTAATTGGAAACACATGGTGAGCTGGGCACCAGGGAGACATACGGTTAGGGGAAAGCTAAAAATGCTACCATATGCACAGAAATATGAATACTTATCTATAATTTGGTTATAATAAAGGTAGGAACCCCCATGTGACATACAAAAAGTTACATAGATATACATGCAATATTTGGTCACATACAGAGCAGTATGGAGAATAATTGTTTATTTTTATTTTTTAAATATAGCCAGTCGTGCGCCACATAACGCATTACGCATTACGCGTATATGGAATGCTGGCATTCGCATAACGCATAATGCGTAATGCATAACGCATTACGCATTACGCGTATATGGAATGCGCCCTTAAGGCTGCATTCCATATACGCGTAATGCGTTATGCGTTACGTGTTATGCGTTATGCGAATGCCAGCATTCCATATACGCGTAATGCGTATTGCGCTATGTGTTATGCGTTATGCAGTGAAGTATATAAAAAGTACACACACACAGAAACAGGAAGACTGCTTCCTAACAGGTCCGCCGCATAAACCTACATGTTTGCACCGTCCCATTCTTCATATTTCTCATGAAGACCGTAATTATCAGTTGCCTCCTCCAGCCTTATATCAATGGACAAATGCGACTGATGCTTTTCTGTTCGCACCACCTTGTCCCGGCTGTCCGTAATTATCAGTCGCCTCCTCCAGCCTTATATCAATGGACAAATGCGACTGATGATTTTCTATTCGCACCACCTTGAAGACTGCTTCCTAACAGGTCCGCCGCATAAACCTACATGTGATATATGAAGAAATGGGACGGTACAAACATGTGTATTAGACTATGCGGCGGACCTGTTAGGAAGCAGTCTTCATGAGAAATATGAAGAATGGGACGGTGCAAACATGGCTCATGATAGTGAGTGTGATAGTGAGTGTGTCACTTGCTATCCGGACCGCACTTTGTCCACACCTCTCTCTATCTCCTCTCCGCTGGCCTTGCTCCTTCCTCCTTGATATGTCTGAAAAGAGTTCAAGGAGGGTGAGCCCATCAGCATTTCACTTTCTACCCTTACTCTGTCCGTGTCTTTGGCTCGCTGGATGGTCGCTATCGAGCAAATAGACACGGTCCTTTGACTCAACTCTCCTCATTTCTCTTTCCTAGACTCTACCCTTTTCTTTTCCTCACAGGCATACTTCTCCCCCTGACCAAGGGAGTTGTGTGCTTGGGTGGGGCCCTTTACCTTTAGGTTTCTCTCGCTTTCTTCTCGTTGCTGGAGCCGCTGGACCCATCTTTACCCAACCTTCCTCGGAAACCCTTGCTGCTGTCTGCTGGATACAAGTGCTGTGCTACCGCCGGACCGGAGATTCTGGACCTCCCCAACGACTCGTCGTTTAATCGTTGTAAAGACATCCCCCAGCTTCTACAACCGCCCCACCGCCGCCCCACCAGAAGATTATTCTTCAACCAAAGATTGGGCCGATTTATCGGAGCCTCTCTATAATGTTGCAGTTCTGCAACCGGTAACCGTCGTAAGGTTACAAACAACCCAGTATCTATCTCTAGTGAGTGTGAGTGTCATAGTGAGTGTGAGTGTGATAGTGAGTGTGATAGTGAGTGTGATAGTGAGTGTGATAGTGAGTGTGAGTGTGGTAGTGAGTGTGATATTGAGTGTGATAGTGAGTGTGATAGTGAGTGTGAGTGTGATAGTGAGTGTGAGTGTGATAGTGAGTGTGATAGTGAGTGAGTGTGATAGTGAGTGTGATAGTGAGTGTGATAGTGAGTGTGATAGTGAGTGTGATAGTGAGTGTGATAGTGAGTGTGATAGTGAGTGTGAGTGTGATAGTGAGTGTGAATGTGAGTGTGAGTGTGTGTGGTTTATCGCACACACAGAGACACAACAGAGACACACACACAGACACACACACACACAGACACACACACAGAGACACAGAGATACACACACAGACACACACAGCAACAGAGACACAAAGACACAACACAGAGACACACACACAGAGACACACACAGACACATACAGAGACACACACCCAGACGCAGAGACACACACAGAGACACAGAAATGAGAAATATGAAGAATGGGACGGTGCAAACATGTAGGTTTATGCGGCGGACCTGTTAGGAAGCAGTCTTCATATTTGGGACGGTCCTAACATCCCTCAAAGCAAGCTAAACTTTGAAGACTGCTTCCTAACAGGTCTGCTGCATAAACCTACATGTTTGCACTGTCCCATTCTTCATATTTCTCATGAAGACCGGCTGTCCGTAATTATCAGTCGCCTCCTCCAGCCTTATATCAATGGACAAATGCGACTGATGCTTTTCTATTCGCACCACCTTTACGCATTACGCATTACGCACCGATCGCTACATGGAGCGATCGGGATAATGGATTTCTGACGCATTCGCATTCGCATTACGCATTACGCTTGTATGGAATGTAGCTCATAGGTTTCAAGGCGTTTCGATTTTTTGTCGCATTCGCATTCGCATTCGCATTCGCATTCGCATTACGCATTACGCGTATATGGAATGCGCCCTTTATAGTGTACCATTTTATGTGTCCCATCATAATTGCTTACAATGTATTGCACATTCTTCTGTGCATGCATACATATGCAAAAGCAAAAGACAGGCCAGAAAAAGTGGTAGGCACTAAACAGAAAAAATAGGAAAATTAGCCCTCCTAAGTATAAAGGAAATCAGGAAAGCTCTCACCACATGGTGTAGTCCACCTGGGTATGTGTAATGACACAAACCAACACAGAAATGGACAGGCCATGGTCATGCAACTGATCCACCCTGAAATACAAAATGGCTAGTCAAACAACACAGCCATCCCACCTCGCCGCAGTCCTAAAGGGTCCGAGTATGTTCTAGCACACAAGTGCACTATCTAAGGTTTAGGTGAAAGGATGCTGTAACAAATCAAAAAATCAAAAAATCTGAATGGAACGGGCTCCTCTCCCGCAAGCCTGCATGTCACCCAAGTAGATGTACCTAGTAGGCTAAGGTATCATACTCAGACTAGACAAAAATACTGGAAAACTACAAAAAAAACTAACATAGGCTATTACTAACAACCAAAATTGCAGAAGGCTGACCTGAGCAGACACAGGTAAACACTCCTGGGCAAAGGAACTGATCAAGACAGCACCACCGTTGTCCAGCGTTGAAAACAAGCACCCTCACAGGAGCTTATACGTTATGGGCAGAGTAAATACCCCGTCAATAAAAAAATACAAAAAATGTGGAGCGGGACATAGCTCAGGCGGTAGAGTGTCCACCATGTCTGTGGAATCTTATAGTGTACCATTTTATGTGTCCCATCATAATTGCTTACGATGTATTATACATTCTCCTGTGCATGCATAAATATGTGGAGCGGGACGTAGCTCAGGCAGTAGAGTGTCCCCCTCTGAAGGTGTGGGTCATCCGATCAATCCTGCTCAGTGGACACATTTGGAGTTTGGGCTATTTTTCATTCCAACCAGTGGTCCACAACTGGTTCATCAGAGGCTATGGTATGTGCTGTCCTGTATGTGGGAAAGTGCATATAAAAGACCCCTTGCTGCTTATCGGAAAGAGTAGCCTATGTGGCGGCAGCAGGTTTCCTCCAATGAAATATGTCAGAATGACCATATGTTTGACATACAATCTGATGATGAAAATAAATGTGCTCTAGAGGCGTCGTTAAATAAAACAAACTTTCCTTTGCATTATGTTGACTTTTATTGTGGTCTGTTATTGGGACACAAAGGACTGAGCTGAATATTGCAGTAGTCATATATATGTATAACCGCAGTGTTATTGTGCGGAATCAGCAATTACGCTCGCACATATGGTTCTACCCTTTATCACACACCAATGTGTTCAATAGAGTAGAATGCGACAATAGCCACAACACAAAACATTTTATTTAAAGGCGCCTCTAGAGCACATCGATTTTCATCATCAGCTATTGGATGTCAACCTTATGGTCATTCTGACATGTCTTTGAAGGAAACCTGCTGCCACACACAAGCCACTCCCCCCGACAAGCAGCAAGGGATATTTTATATGCACTTTCCCACAGACAGGACAGCACATACCATAGCCTTTGATGAACCAGTTGTGGACCACTGGTTGACAACACAAAATAATGCCAGACCATATTTCTCTATTGTGGGTATTTCAGAAGTCAATTCAAATACAATTATATTAACTGGCTTTTGTGTTTTTACTACTTTTCATAAGTTCATGTATTATTTATATGAATGCGCTTAAGTAGCACAAGACGCTCAATTTGCTGGATAGGACGCCGAAAGGCTCTCCATTTAAAACTGCATAGTCCAATGGTTTTGGGTTTCCATAATTTTCTCAGATAAATATATTAGGTTGATTGCTATAATCTACCTTACTTTAGTTTGAAGTAACATCGCTATAAAATGACTAACTTACGAGATATTTGAAGTGCAAGCATGTTAAATTAATTTTGGCATGCTTGTTGTATGGAGTTTTGTAAGTCATTGGTTTGACTCGACCGGGAATCGAACTCCCGTTCTCGCGCACGCCTGCATTTAACCGATTCAGCCACCGTGTTTCATCCTACATAGGCCTCTGTGTGCACTTGAAGAGGCATAGCACATCGTAAGCAACTATGCCGGTGTAGTAAGTTCAAAACACTACCCCACAAAAAGACTACGGTAGTGTTTTCAACCTAGGTTAAAAAAACGATGGTAGTGTTTTCAACCTAGTTGAAGGTAGGTTCAAAACACTACTGTGGCCACGCTAAAAACACTAGCTTTAAGTTCAAAACACTACTCTAAAAAAATGCATATTCATTTTCGTTTGTAGCAGTGTGAGGCAATATGCAGTAGCGAGGGGCAGTAGGCCTATATAGCCTCGTAAGGTGGGGCAGTAGAGGTTGTTGTTGGTTGTTGTTTTGTGTCCTAGCAACATCTAAGGTCATATCAGGATGGGTACCGACTAATTTGTGACAGTGCACACTCATAGCACCCTTATAATGCTGCCCCACTGGGAAATCAGGCCACCAGCACCATGATCCGATATATCCCGCTCAGTCACAATATCCTGACACTGAGCTAACCAGTCCTTGCCCTATATCCTATCCTATTAATGCAGAGTGCCAGGCTAGGAAGTGACAGGTATAAATGCCGAACTCCTTACATTCCACATGCTAGGCCCACCTCTGCGTTTCTGCAACACGATCACCGTATAGGCCCTACTAATATGTTGTTAAAATGCTGCAGCACTATCAATGTATACTAATACGTTTAAATGACACAGCACTATCAGCGTATACTAATACATTGTTAAATGCTGCAACACTATCAGTGTATACTAATATGTGGTGCAGACGCTGCAGCGCTGTCAGCCTATACTACTAGCATGTTGGTAAATGTCACAGCACTATCAGTATATACTAATATGTTGTTAAACGCCGTAGCAATATCAGTGCATACAAATACACTGTTAAACGCTGCATCACTATCAGTGTATACTACTAACATGTTAAACGCAGCAGAACTATCAGTGTATACTACTAATATGTTGTTAAATGCCATTGCACTATCAGCGTATACTACGAACAGATTTTTAAATGCCGCAGCACTATCAGCGTATATTAATATGTTGTTAAACACCGCAGCACTATCAGCATATAATAATATGTGGTGCAGATGCCACAGCACTATCAGTATATACTACTAACACATTGTTAAATGCTGCAGCACTATCAGCATTTACTGATCCATGGTGCAGATGCCACAGCACTGTCAGCATATACTACTAGTACTAATATGTTGTTAAAAGCTGCAGCACTAACAGGGTGGGGCTGTATAAAGGAGGGTGGGGCAGAATGTAGTAGGGTGGGGCAGTATGTAGTAAGGTATGAAGAATGCAGTAAAGTTGGGCAGTAGGGCCTATGCAGTAGGTTAAATTTTGCGGCCCTACAGTCCACCCACTTCTGTCTCATGATAGTGTTTTGAACTTGGGTAGTGTTTTGAACATATATAGGGGTAGTGTTTTGAACTTAACGGTAGTGTTTTGAACTTAAGTTCAATACACTACCATAGTGTTTTGAACGGGGTAGAGTTCTGAATGTCCTACACTGGTTCACTTGTACCTCGTTCAAGATGCACTGCGTGAGTTCGTGCTTGCATTATCTAACATATCCATCCTGTGCAATTATACAATTATACTGACGGTTGACAGTATCTGCACACCCACCACCACCAGCAGGTTGGAGTTTTACGTCCTGGCAACATCTACTTGTAACAGTGCACACTCATGCTGACCTTATTGTGCTGCCCCACTGGGTGACCAGGTCACCAGTACCATGGTCTGATATCCTACTCAGTCACATTATCCTGACACTGAGCCAAGCAATCTTTGTCCTATCCTAGTAATGCCGATTGAACGGATGCAGGTCCCTGTAGTGGACAAAGGCGAGGGGTGGAACATGGAACAACAACCTCTCTGACAGCGGTTTTAAAAACAAACACACTCATACACTCACACACACTCACACACTCAGACACATTCACGCCTACTCACACCCACCCACACACTCACACCCACACTCAGCCACACTCACATACACTCACACAGATTCACAAACACACTCACAAACACCCACGCCCACACACTCACACAGTCACACTCACACACATTCACACACTCATATACACTCACACACACTTACACACACTCACATAGTCACACTAACCCACACACTCACACACACACTCACACACATACTCACACACAGTCGCACAGCCACACCCACCCACACACTCACACACACACACTTACACACACACTCGCACACACTCACACACGCTCACACACACTCACTCACACACTCACACACAACACTCACACACACTCACACCCATACTCACACACACACTCAAACACACACTCACACACACGTTCAGTCACACACCCACACGCGCACACACTCACACACACTCACAACTACACTCACACTCACACACACTCACATACACTCACACACCCACTCACACCCACACTCACTCACACACTCACACACAACACTCACACACACTCACACCCATACTCACACACACACTCAAACACACACTCACACACACGCTCAGTCACACACCCACATGCGCACACACTCACACACACTCACAACTACACTCACACTCACACACACCCACATACACTCACACACCCACTCACACCCACACTCACTCACACACACACACATTCACACACACTCACACACACTCACAGACACATCCATGCTCAAATCCACACTCACACACACTCACATACACTCATACACACCCACTAACACTCACACCCACTCACACCCACATTCACACACACTCACAAACACATCCATGCTCACAGCCACGCTCACACCCACTCACAAACACTCACACACTCACAGCCACACTCACACCTACTTACAAACACTCACACACTCACATCCACACTCTCACACACACTCACGCACACACATTCACACACACTCACACAAACGCTTCTGTACGCCGGTTAAGGCGCGTGAATGTAGCTGTAATAGCCTACGTACCAGCATGAGCGTTTGTCATTATCAATAGTCGACAGGCTGATTGGTCCAGAGGACCTGAAATTATCTCAGGCAAACTTACTTAGGAGTTTTCTTTCCGCTTGGCGAATTCGCTTCAGGGCATATGAAATTAAATATTTGTTGTTTTTTCGTGTTAAATACAGGAAGACAACATATCAACTGTTATATATACTTTTTTTTTTTTAAAGATAATTTTGTTGGCGGAAAATACAGGAAGACAACAAAACAATAACTGTATGGTATATATTTTGTTTTTGAAAAAGAAGACAAAGTTTAATTTTGTTTATTACAGGAGGACAACAAAACAATAACTGTGGTATATATTCTGTTTAAAAAAAAGACAAAGATCAATTGAATATATCTATTTTTTAATACAGGAAGACAACAAAACAATATAAATATATTTATCGAAGACAAAGATCAATCTGTTTAAATATAGGACGGCAACAAAACAATAAATGTGGTATATATATGTTTTCTTCTTTTAGAAAAGAAAACAATGGTAACAAAATAATTAAAACATTTTTTAAACAAATGTCATCATGGTACTAATCTGTGCTGGCCTCCAACTCTCACCGGCTCAGTGTTCCCATTGTATGTTTTTTGTTATACCTGTATAACTAATGTGTGGCGTTCTACTTCTATGTGTCAACAAGGGATGCCTCAGGCCGAGGATTACGTGTAATGTATGTGCAATTAAGTGGCCTGCCAATTGAAGTGCCACACAGGGGTGATTTAAGAACACTGTATGACGTAGGTAATAAATGGGACTGATTTTTCTCTCCCTCCCTCTTCTCTTCCCACAGGAATCTTGTTTAAAAAGACACCGTGTTGATGATAACTAATATAGAGGTGGCTGGAGTAAGTGGGTAATTTCGGTACAGTCGCATCCTGTGTTTAGATAGAACCCTGTGTGGAGATAACACATGGCTCACATAGACGCAACCACCACACAGCACCGCATCGCACCACACTGCCACGCTTCACAACATACAGCACCACCCCACACTGCACCACTCAGCACCACACAACACCAAACGACACTGCACCACGCAGAAGCGCTTCGCAGCACACTGCAACGCTACACAACATACTGCACCACCCCACACTGCACCACCCAGCACCACACAACACCAAACCACACTGCACCACGCAGAAGTGCTTTGCACCACACTGCAACACTACACAACATATTGCACTGCCCCACACTGCACCACCCAGCACCACACAACACCAAACCACACTGCTCCACACAAAAGCGCTTCACACCATACTGCAATGCTACACATCATACTGCACCACCCCACACTGCACCACCCAGCACCACACAACACCAAACCACACTGCACCACACCAAACCACACTGCACCACACAGAAGCACTTCGCACCACACTGCAACACTACACAACATACTGCACCACCCCACACTGCACCACCCAGCACCACACAACACCAAACCATACTGCACCACGCAGAAGCGCTTCACACCACACTGCAATGCTACACAACATACTGCACCGCCCCACACTGCACCACCCAGCACCACACAACACCAAACGACACTGCAC
This sequence comes from Branchipolynoe longqiensis, assembly GCA_030323885.1. Taxonomy (NCBI): domain Eukaryota; kingdom Metazoa; phylum Annelida; class Polychaeta; order Phyllodocida; family Polynoidae; genus Branchipolynoe; species Branchipolynoe longqiensis. The sequence continues at coordinate 102,819,836 of CM059186.1, forward strand.
CACGCAGAAGCACTTCGCACCACACTGCAACGCTACACAACATCCTGCACCACCCCACAGTGCACCACCCAGCACCACCCCACAGTGCACCACCCAGCACCACACAACACCAAACCACACTGTTCCATGCAGAAGCGCTTCGCATCACACTGCAACACTACAGATCATACTGCATCGTGCCACACTGCACCACCCAGCACCACACAACACCAAACCACACTGCACCACACAGAAGCGCTTCGCACCACACTGCAATGCTACACAACATACTGCACCGCCCCACACTGCACCACCCAGCACCACACAACACCAAACCACACTGCACCACACAGAAGCGCTTTGCACCACACTGCAACGCTACACAACATACTGCACCGCTCCACACTGCACTACCCAGCACCACACAACACCAAACCACACTGCCCCACAGAGAAGCGCTTTGCACCACACTGCAATGCTACACAACATACTGCACCGCCCCACACTGCACCACCCAGCACCACACAACACCAAACCACACTGCACCACACAGAAGCGCTTCGCACCACACTGCAATGCTACACAGCAATGCTCCACACCACACTGCACCACACCACACTGCACCACACCACACCACACTTCAATGCTCCACACCACCCTGCAATGCACCACATCACACTGCAACGCTCCACACCACACTACACCACCCCGCGCCGCACCACACTGCAACGATCCACATCATACTGCACCACCCCACACAACAATGCTCCACACAACACTGCGCCGCTTCGCACCACACTGCAACGGCCCACACCACACTGCAACGCCCCATACTGATATGCCCAACACCATACCGCACCAACCCACCCAATACCACACAAGATCACACCATGGCACCACACCACACTGCACCCCACCACACAGCAATGCACCACACCACACAGCAACGCTCCACACCATACTGTGCCGCACCTCACCCCACTGCACCACACCCCACTGCATCACACCGCACCCTACCACACCACACTGCACCACACCACACCCCAACGCAACTCATCACACCCCACCACACCCCACCACACCCCACCACACCAAACCACACCCCGCAACACCACACCTCACCACACTCCACAACACCCCCCCCCCCCCATGACACCCCACTACCCCCCACCACACCCCAGCGCCCCACCCCGGGGCAGCCCGTCTGTAATTACGGAATCTCTGCGCCATTACGGTGTCAGCGAGGCGGGGTGACGTCCCGTCAACCTATCTGTGGAGACTCCGCAAATTAAATTGATTTCACCGACTGTGTCGACGCCACCCGGCATGTCACCACACCTCCACCCTCCCCACCCCCTCCCCTACCCCATCCCCATCCACTTATACACACCAGACGCGGTGGCCGATTCGGTAAAGTGAAGGCTTCCCATGCGGAAGGTGGGGAGTTTGATCCCCGGCCGAGTCAAACCGATGCCTTATAAAATTGATACTTGTCGCTACCTAGCCTGGCACTCAGAATTAATAGGATAGGGCCTGGACTGGCTTGCACAGTATCAGTATAATGTGACTGTGTGGGATATTGAGTTATGGTGACAGCGACCTGGTCTCCCAGTGGGGCAGCACTGTGAAGTGGCCATGAGTGTGCACTGTCACAAATCGGTACCAATCCTGATATGACCTTATATGTTCCTAGAACATAAAACAGCAACGAACACAAACAAACAAATCCACTCATCCACATAGTTCCCGCGATCAGTATAATAAATATTTAGAATACACCAACACCCGCTCCTCAAGAATTATCGGCGATATGGGATTCGGATCCAGTTTTTGCTGTTTTTTTAGGAAAGAAAAAGTAATTTAAAAAAAGGGAAAAGTTGGTTGGTTGTTGGAGTTTTACGTGCTGGCAACATTTAAGGTAATAACAGGATAGATGCCAACTTCTGACAGTGCGCACTCGTGGCAACTTTTATAGTGATGCCCAACTGGGAGACCAGGCTGCCACTAAAGTGCCAGCACCATGACCTGATATCCCACTCAGTCACATTATCCTGACACTGAGCCAACCAGTCCTTGCCCTATCTAATTAATGCCAAGCGCCATGCTAGGAAGCCACCAGTGCCAATTTTGTAATTCAATGGTTTGACTCGACTTGGAATCAAACTCCTGACCTTCCGCGCTCTACCGATTCGGCCACTGCGCCCCGTCCATAACAAAAAAGTAATTTAGTTAACGAAAAAAGGAGAGAAAAGAAAGCTAATCGAGCGCTACGTGATCCTGGTCCCTGGACAATTAGTGCGACGCGCCCGGCGCCCATTAGTACGTGAACGCCGTGGCAGTGACCCTGGCGGTGACCCCGGCGGTGACCCCGGTCGAGTGGGACGTCGTCAATGGGTCGGGCGAGGCGGCTGGATGAGGCGGCAGGCGGGGGGCTCTCAGCGGCTTGCCCCGCCCCGCCCCGCCCCGCCCCGCCCCGCCCCGCCCCCCCCCGCCCCGCCCCGCCCCGCCCCGCCCCGCCCCGCCCCGCCCCGCCCCGCCCCGCCCCGCCCCGCCCCGCCCCGATCCGCCCCGCCCCGATCCGCCCCGCTCCGCGCACTGAGCCTTTTGTGAGCACACGACGGCCGTGAAATGGCTATGTCAACACAGGGCGGGCCCTCTTAAAGAGGCGGCCCGGGCAGGGTCGGACTATGTATGTATGCATGTATGTATGTATGAGACTGAGAGTGGAGGTGAATGAGTGAGTGGGTGGGGGGAGTGGCTGAGTATGAGTGAGTGGGTGAGTGAGTGGGTGAGTGTGAGTGAAGGTGAGTGTGAGTGAGGGTGAGTGTGTGTCTGAGTGTGTGATTTCGTGTGAGTGTGTGTGACTGTGGGTGTATATATGAGTGACTGTATATGAGTGTGTGTGAGTGTGTGACAGTGTGAGTGTGTGTGAGTGTGTGTGACTGTGATGAGTGCGTGACAGTGTGAGTCTGTGTGAATGTGTGTGACTGTGATGAGTGCGTGACCGTGTGAGTGTGTCTGAATGTGTGTGAATGTGTGTGACTGTGATGAGTGTGTGACAGTGTGAGTGTGTGTGAGTGTGTGTGACTGTGATGAGTGCGTGACAGTGTGAGTGTGTGTGAGTGTGTGTGACTGTGATGAGTGCATGACAGTGTGAGTATGTGTGAGTGTGTGTGACTGTGATGAGTGCGTGACAGTGTGAGTGTGTGTGACTGTGATGACTGTGTGACAGTGTGAGTGCGTGAATGTGTGTGACTGTGATGAGTGTGTGACAGTGTGAGTATGTGTGAGTGTGTGTGACTGATGAGTGCATGACAGTGTGAGTATGTGTGAGTGTGTGTGACTGTGATGAGTGCATGACAGTGTGAGTGTGTGTGTGAATGTGTGTGACTGTGATGAGTGTGTGACAGTGTGAGTATGTGTGAGTGTGTGTGACAGTGATGAGTGTGACAGTGTGAGTGTGTGTGAGTGTGTGTGGCTGTGATGAGTGTGTGACAGTGTGAGTGTGTGTGAATGTGTGTGACTTTGATGAGTGTGTGCCAGTGTGAGTCTGTGTGAATGTGTGTGACTGTGATGAGTGTGTGACAGTGTGAGTATGTGTGAGTGTGTGTGACTGTCGTCGTCTCCCTGCCTTCTTGCTTGTTGGATGCCGGTCACTATATATGTACACATATATTTTATTTTTATATGCAAATTCAACAGAGGAATATTGGTCTTCCTCATTCCGCTGCTCCTCACCCTATCCTAGTAATGCAAAGTGCAACTCCAGCTAACGACACACATACACTAAAAAGTCGTTGGTTCGATTCAGTTAGTGTTCGAACGCAGGGGGCAGGAGGGGTGAGCGGGAGGGCGAGAGGGCGGGAGGCGGGAGAGTGGGTCGTGGGGTGTAGGGCGGTAGGCAGGGCGGTAGGCAGGGGTGGGGGTGGGAGGCGGGAGAGTGGGCGACAAGGCGGGAGGCAGGGGAGGAGGGGGTGCCAGGGCAGGAGGCAGGGGAGGGGGTGTCAGGGGAGGGGCAGCAGGGGAGTGGGCAGCAGGGAAGGGGCGGTGGGACGAGGTATGGGAAGGGGTTGGGAGGGCGGGAGGCAGGAAAGGGTTGCAGGGAAGTAGGCATTAGAAGGAGGGGGAGGCAGGGGAGGAGAGGCGGCAGGGCGGGAGGTAAGGGAGGAGAGGCGGCAGGGCGGGAGGTAAGGGAGGAGAGACGGCAGGGCGGAAGGTAAGGGAGGAGAGGCGGCAGGGCGGGAGGTAAGGGAGGAGAGGCGGCAGGGCGGGAGGTAAGGGAGGAGAGGCGGCAGTGCGGTTGGGTGTGAAGCTCCTTGCTGAAAAACACGGGGGGGGGGGGGGTCGTGGAGGGTAGAGGGGGCGCAGGGGGGGGGGGGGGGGCTTTATTCAAGGCCCGTCGCGGTGTCCCGGCGAGAGAAAGGAGATTTGCCCACGTTTTGTAGTTCGGCGATCTCCCGCCAGGCTGTCGTGTCCAGGCTTTAAGGGGGACCGGGCGGCGCCACCAACCTCTTCATATACGTCACGGTGGGACGCGCGCGAAGTGGGCGCCGATTAGCATACGAACAGGGTTTGGGTAACCAGATTTAGCTGACAACGCGGCCGCTAATTAATTGTGAGGGTGGGCATAGGGGTGGGGGATAGGGGTGGGGGATAGGGGTGGGGGATAGGGGTGGGGGAAAGGGGTGAGGGGATAAGGATGGGGGGATAATGGTGGGAAGAGGGGTGGGGGATATGGGTGGGGGATAGGGTGAGGGATATGGGTGGGGGATAGGGTGGGGGATAGGGGTGGGGGATAGGGGTGGGGGATAGGGGTGGGGGATAGAGGTGGGGGATAGAGGTGGGGGATAGAGGTGGGGGGTAAGGTTGGGGATAGGGTGGGGGTATGGGTGGGGGGTAGGGGTGGGGGCTAGGGGTGGGGGATAGCGGTGGGAGGTAGGCGTGACGGATAGGGGTGGAGAATAGGGGTGGGGGATAGGAGGGGATAGGGTTGGGGATAGGGGATGGGCATATGGATGAGGGATAGGGGTGGGAGGATAGGGGTGGTGGATAGGGGTGGGGGTATAGCGGGGGATAGGGGGTGTAAGGGTGGGGTTGGAGGATGTTGGTGCAGGCCTATGTCAGAGCGGGGGGGGGGGGGGCGCAAAATGGAGCACTGGGAGAGGTCACGTGGATTCATGGCATTTGGTGATTGGCTGACGGGGTTGGAGCTGGTGTCGGCGGGCGGGTGGACAGGGAGGCTTACTTTGCAGTGGTTGCGAAGTGGACTTGATGTTGTGAAGTATTGACGTGCAAGGTGTTTGTTGGCGGAGGGGTAACTCAACATAACTGTAAATTATATATCCTGCTTTTTCCAGTGGATGTATATTATGATGATGCAGCAATTGTTACACATAGTAGGTAAACATTAACGTTGCTCTTATTTGTTCTATAAATATGTGCGAATGTAACTATGGAAATAATGAAAAAGAATATTGACCGCGTTTTTGTCATTCACTTAAGACTAGTATCGGTCTCTTTGGTTACATACATGTGCGTGTATCCCGTTTGTGTGTATGTCTGTGTGCATGTGTGTCCGTGTGTGTATATATCATATGTGTGTGTATGTGTGTATGTGAGTGTATGTGTGTGTGTATGTGTGTATGTGTGGCTATATCTATATTTATATATAAATGTGTGCATTCATTTCTCTTTTCAGATAAACACTAGGGATACAGTGACGCCCCCTGCTTCCCACCTGTAAACACTGCTCCATCCGGTGTGTTTACTGCGCAGGCGCTTTCATTCCACACATCCACCTGCACCTTCACGCTCACCTTTACACTCACTCTCATCCTCCACCATCACACCCATCCGTCACCCAATACTCGCGCCCCTCAACCTCACCCCCACCCGTCACCCTCACTCGCACCCCTAACCCTCACCCCCATCCGTCACCCAATACTCGCACCCCTCACCCTCACCCCCACCCATCACCATCATTCGCACCCCTCACCCCCACCACCACCCGTCACCCTCACTCGCACGCCTCACCCTCTCCCCCACCCGTCACCCTCACTCGCACCCCTCACCCCCACCGTAACTCTCAACCCCACCCGTCACCCTCACTCGCACCCCTAACCCTCTCCCCACCCGTCACTCTTACTTGCACCCCTCAACCTCACCCCCACCCATCACCCTCACTCGCACCCCTCACCCTCACCCCCACCCGCCACCCTCACTCGCACCCCTCACCCTCACCCCCACCCGTCACCCTCACTCGCACCCTTCACCCTCACCCCCACCCGTCACCCTCACTCGCACGCCTCACCCTCACCCCCACCCGTCGCCCTCACTCGCACCCTCACCCTCACTCCCACCCTCACCCCCATCCGTCACCCTTACTCGCACCCCTGACCCTCACCCCCACCCGTCACCCTCACTTGCACCCCTCACCCTCACCCCCACCCATCACCCTCACTCGCACCCCTCACCCTCACCACCACCCATCACCCTCACTCACACCCCTCACCCTCACACCAACCCGTCACCCTCACTCGCACCCCTCACCCCCACCGTAACTCTCAACCCCACACATCATCCTCATTCGCACCCCTCACCCTCAGCCTCCAACCTCACTCTTCCCCTCACCCCTCACCCTCACCCCGACCGTAACTCTCACCCGCACCCTCACCCTCACCACTAAATCGCTTCTCAATCCTGTTGTTAGCTGCCGTCACCACCACCACCGCCACAGCACCAGTACCACCACACACCACCACCAGCACCACAACACATCAGCACCAGCACACACTACCACCAGCACCACCCCACTACCCCCTCCCATACCTAACCACCACCACTAACCCCCTTCCCCACCCCAACACCACCACACCCCACCACCCACACATCACCCCACCCCACCACCACTACCCCCACCACGATCCCACACACCACCATCCTTCAAACCACACACCACCACCACCACCACCGTGGAATCCATCTGCCTGTCATCCGGGCCGGGACTCAGCGAAATCGATCCCCGGCACATCCGGGATCAATGTGGATATTCCCAGGATCAGTCCGGCCACGCCCTGGAGTAGTACTAGTAGTATGCGGACGTGCCATATGTCCCGGATACATAACCGCCAAACTGCCGGCACTGATTTCCTAAAACACTTAGCTCTCAATATGCTCGCCTTCCCAAAGCTGGGAGCGGCTCGGAGGAAGGGAGCCATCGCCAGAACACAGCTGACCAGTGTATTAGCGACGATATCATAGAATCCACCGGAACCGGAAGTAGAACCGGAAGTGGTTGACGATGGGGTGGAAGAAGCGGTCGCGGCGATGGCGGGGCCCGTCGCTCCTGTCGGCCGGCTGCATCTCATGCGGACTCGTGTTCGTGCTCGGGAACCTTTACGTCCTGCACTCGGGGTTCTCTCAGGCCTACAGGGACCTGGCCGTCGCGCAGACTGGTCCCCAGCACCGCGCACCGGAAGTGTGCGGCGACGACGACGAGGCATGCCGGGGCGGAAGTGAAGACGCCCGGATGCTGGACGGGCTGCCTCTACTGGCCCTGGAATCCATTGGGTACACTGTCGGGGGAGCGCCGCGGCCGGGGCATGGGCATGGGCCGAGGGCGGCTGAGGGGGCGCGTGGCGGTGGAGGCGGCCGGAGGGACGGGGAGGTGGTCGGGGGCGCGGCGGGGTTGTTGGTGTTGTTACCGGCGCCGCCGAACGGACGGACACGCGGGTTCGGCGACGCTCGACTGAGGAAGTTAATGGGGAACCGTCGGGACTGGGGATCGGATGCCCAGCAGAGCTTCCAGCGAAATCTACAGCTGCAGGAGCAGCAGCAGCAGCTGCCGCCGCCGGCTTCAGCGGCGCGTCTCCCGGCACCCTCGGCAGGAAACACGGGCAGGAAGCAGCGAAATAGTACTAATAGTAATAGTGGCCACGACCGCCCGGGAACTACCCCGATTATCGCCCACCGCGATCAGCATCATTCCAGTAGCTTTAGCAACAACGCCGATGGCGACGGTGACAGTAGAGCGAGTGTGTTACTGTTAGACCCACCACGTAAGATTGCGTCCACAAGGAACACAGAACACCACGCTCGGACCGCCAGTGTTGAAGCAGGCACGCCGGGACCAGGCGACCCCGACCACGAGGAGGCCGGGCGCCGGGCCGTGTTGGCGGCGGTTGTGGACGTGTCGGCGGCCGAGCTTCGCCGCCTGCTCTCGGGCGGGTCCCGGTGCGGGTACGTGCGCAGCTTGGCCGGGCGGGAGTACGTGGGCTCCGGGTGGACCAAGGCCGTGTACCGGGCCGATGACCCGGGGCGCGGCGAGCCCGTGGCCGTCAAGACCGTCGACCTGGCCGGGCATGACATGGCGACGTGCGGGGAGAGGCCCGGCATGGGCCCCGTGTCCTGCTACGTTAAGGCGAGCCATAAACTACTGAAGGAAATGTTACTGCTGCAGGCATTCAACGATCCGCATATAATCAAGGTAGGCAAGTCCTCGATGCTTTCAGAACTAAGATCTGCATATTATTATTAGTCAAAATCTTAATTTGTCATTAATGAATTAATTTTACCCATCAGCATTATTTTTCTATCTATCTATCTATCTATCTATCTATCTTTCTTTCTATCTATATATCTATCTGTCTGTCTGTCTGTCTATCTATCTATCTATATATCTATTTATCTATCTATCTATCTATCTGCCAACCTACCTACCTATCTATCTATCTCGATCGGTCTATAGGTCTATCGGTCTATCAGTCCATATGTCCATATGTCTATATGTCTATCTAGCTATCTCGCTATCTAGCTATCTATATAACCTATCTATCTATCTATCTATCTATTTAATATATCTATCTATCTATTTTAGCCAATAATAGGGCCTATTCAATATCATCCAATAATCAAAGTTGCATAGTCCGATGTTTTTGAGTTTCTAACATTTTCTGAGATGAATATATTAAGTTGATCGTTATAATCTACCCCACTTTAGTCTGAAGTAACTTTCATTTAAAATGACTAACTTATGAGATATTCGAAGTGTAAACACCCAAAATTAATGTTGGCATGCTTATCGAAACTCTAACCCCATAGGCTTCAGCAGTAGCAGGTTCTATTAACTTGACTTAGTATGCCCCTCTATGTAGCAACACATACTTATTGAGTGCATCAGTATCTAAGTTGGCTATACAAGTTCAACCCTAGACAAGTGCTTCGATTTTGACAACGTGATGCTTTTATTAGATTATACAGCTTTAAACAAACAAATCCCACATTGAATATAATTGAGACAACACAGGAAAATATATTTGGATTGAGTCAATCAAGGTTTATTTATTTTTGATCCAATACTAACTAAGCAATTATTATGTAAGGCTAAACATGAATACTTATAAATGGATGTGGGTGATGATTACTTTGGGGTATTTAGTTGCCTTATATGCGCTGTGAATTAATTGTATATTAAATTATTGAATAATAACCACAGTTACGGTGAGATCGTCAGGGTGTTCACTTTCACCCCATCAAAGGGGCGTAGCTAGGTGTACGCGCATACGCGCGTACGCCAAAACGTTCACATCGTTTTGTCCCCAAAAAAATAACTAAAAAAATAATAAGAGAGAGAGAGAGAAGGCATGAAATAGTCCGGAGTGTCGAAAACTCAAGTCTAAAATGTGTAAAATCCGCCAGCTTAAGCTTAAATTGCCCCCTAACCCCCCTGCCAAAATTAGGAGCACACATCATTAAAGGTCTAGCTACGCCCCTGCATCTCATGTAAAATCATCGACAGGTATGAAGGTTTTTAGCATCAACAATGCATTCAATTTGTGTGTCAGAAGTGGCTCATGTAGACATTGCAGAGATGAAGTTGGTCCATGATACAATCTTCCCCCTAACCCCTTATTATACACAAAGAGATGCAAGGGAAAATCTAACATTACTCTTGCCTTGTTAGATTTTAAAATCTCCCGTAGACTTACCTATGTCCAAATGAGTGTTTCTATGCCCATTTATAGCTATATGAATTTATATATGTGTGTGCATGTGGGTATGTGTTGGCGCGCATGCGGAGTGGGTTCAAATACAGTTAAAAATAGATTAATATTAGAGTTGCATATTCCGATAGTTTTGAGTTTCTGCAATTTTCTGAGATGAACACATTAAAGTAAAATCTGATGTACTTGGGTGTGGGGAGGTGGGGAAGGGTGGTTGGGAGTAACGGGGGAGGAGTGGCAGGAAGGGGTGTGGCCAAAGGGAGGGGGTTGTGGAATGGATGGCGGGAAGAGGGGGGGGGGGGATGGAGGGAAGGGAGAATGGGGGTGGGGAGGAGGTGGGGAAAGGGAGGGGTGGTGAGTGGAGGTGGGGAAGGAGGGTGGGGAATGAGGGTGGGGACAGGGAGGGGGCTGGGAGGGGAGGAGGGAGGGGAAGGAGGGTGTGGACAGGGAGGGGTGGGGAATGGAGGGCGGGGAAGGAGGTTGGGGAAAGGGAGGGGGCTGGGAGCGGAGGGCGGGGAGGAGGGAGAGGAAGTAGGTGGGAAAGGGAGCGGGTGGGGAGCGGAGGTCGGGGTAGAGGGAGGGGAAGGAGTGTGGGGAAAGGGAGGGGGTGGGGAATGGAGGGCGGGGAAGAGGGATGGGAAGGAGGGTGGGGAGAGGGACGGGCTGGGGAGTGGGAGGAGAAGGGTGGGGAGTGGAGGGAGGGGGGGAGGGAGGGGACGGGGCTAAAAATTCCACCCTTTTTCGTCACTCCTTGGCTCCCTTCAATCTCCCTCCACCGATCTCTATGTCCCCCCCCCCCTCCTTACCCACCCACCAACCATCACCAAGCCCCATGGCAATACCCATGCACCGGTCATGTACTTGGTGTGTGCGACTGCGAGTGTGTGTGAGTGTGTGTGTGACGGCCCGGGACCGACTCCAGCCGGCACCTATGAACGCAGTGACAACAACTGAGTATCTTGCTTTGTCAAAGCCTCGTTTTCAACTGCAAACTGTTTCTAGCCCAGGCTTAAGCGTCTCACCACAAATGGATTGAAGGTTGGGTTTGGGGTTGGGGTTTGGGATACGGTTGGGGATTGGGGTTGACGAGAGGGGGGTTGGGGTTGTTTTCTGAGGCCTGGTCACCTGGACTTTGTTTGTGGGACCTTTACATCCTGGCAAGATCTAAGGTCATGTCACGATGGGCATAATGCATTGGTAAAGGTTTGTAGTGTTAGGTAACAATTGCATAATGGGGTGAGGGGGGGGGACAATGATAGTACTAAAGGGCGCATTCCTTACACGCGTAATGCATAATGCGAATGCGAATGTGAATGCGACAAAAAATCTAAACGCCTTGAAACCTATGAGCTACATTCCTTACATGCGTAATGCGAATGCGAATGCGAATGCATTATCCCGATCGGTCCATGTAGCGATCGGTGCGTAATGCGTTATGCGTCAAGCTGGGTGTGAATAGAAACCTGAGTCTGATGTGTCCATTAGTTTAACACTAGGAGAGGCGACTGAGCATTACTGAATGGTCACACACAAGGCTTCTGAGTGGAAACATATGGTAGTGGTGGTGGTGGGGGTTCGGGTTGGTAAAAATGCTACCAGAGCCACACAAATATGAATACTTATCTATAATTTGGTTATGATAAAGGTAGGAACCCCCATGTGACGTACAAAAGGTTACATAGATATAAATGCAATATTTGGTCATATACAGAGCAGTATGGAGAATAATTGTTTATTTTTATTTTTTAAATATAGCCAGTCGTGTGCCGCATAATGCATTATGCATAAAGGGCGCATTCCATATACGCGTAATGCGTAATGCGTTATGCGTTACGCGTTATGCGTTATGCGAATGCCAGCATTCCATATGCGCGTAATGCGTATTGCGTTATGCGTTATGCGTTATGCAGTGAAGTATATAAAAAGTATATAAAAAGTGTGTGTGACTCTGTGTCTCTGTGTGTGTCTCTATGTGTGTGTCTGTGTCTCTGTGTCTCTGTGTGTGTCTCTGTCTGTGTCTCTGTGTGTGTGACTCTGTGTCTCTGTGTGTGTCTCTATGTGTGTGTCTGTGTCTCTGTGTCTCTGACAAAGAGACACACACAGACACATATACACACACACAGACACACACAGAGACACACACATAGACACAGAGACACAACACAGAGACACACACACAGACACACACACAGACACACACACAGACACACACAGACATACACACAGACACAGAGACACACACACACAGACACAGAGACACACACACAGACACACACACAGACACAGAGACACACACACAGACACACACAGACACACACAGCAACACAGAGACACACACAGAGACACAGAGATACACACACAGACACACACACAGCAACAGAGACACAAAGACACAGAGACACAGACACACACAGAGACACAGAGACACAACACAGAGACACACACACAGACACACACAGAGACACACACAGACACAGATACACACACAGAGACACACACAGAGACACAACACAGACACACACACAGAGACACACACACAGACACACACACAGACACACACACACAGAGACACACACACAGACACAGAGACACACACAGAAACACACACAGAGACACACACACACAGAATGGGACGGTCCAAACATGGCTCAGTTTAGCTTGCTTGGAGGGATGTTAGGACCGTCCCAAATATGAAGACTGCTTCCTAACAGGTCCGCCGCATAAACCTACATGTTTGCACCGTCCCATTCTTCATACTTCTCATGAAGACCGTAATTATCAGTCGCCTCCTCCAGCCTTATATCAATGGACAAATGCGACTGATGCTTTTCTGTTCGCACCACCTTGTCCCGGCTGTCCGTAATTATCAGTCGCCTCCTCCAGCCTTATATCAATGGACAAATGCGACTGATGATTTTCTATTCGCACCACCTTGAAGACTGCTTCCTAACAGGTCCGCCGCATAAACCTACATGTTTGCACCGTCCCATTTTTCATATTTCTCTGTGTGTGTCTCTATGTGTGTGTCTGTGTCTCTGTGTCTCTGACAAAGAGACACACACAGACACATATACACACACAGACACACACAGAGACACACACAGAGACACAACAGAGAGACACACACACAGAGACACACACACAGACACACACAGAGACACACACACAGAGACATACACACAGACACAGAGACACACACACACAGACACTGAGACACACACACAGACACACAAACAGAGACACAGATACACACACAGAGACACACACAGAGACACACACACAGAGAATGGGACGGTCCAAACATGGCTCAGTTTAGCTTTCTTCGAGGGATGTCCCGGCTGTCCGTAATTATCAGTCGCCTCCTCCAGCCTTATATCAATGGACAAATGCGACTGATGCTTTTCTATTCGCAGCACCTTTACGCATTACGCATTACGCACCGATCGCTACATGGAGCGATCGGGATAATGGATTTTATTCGCATTCGGATTCGCATTACGCATTACGCGTATATGGAATGTAGCTCATAGGTTTCAAGGCGTTTCGATTTTTTGTCGCATTCGCATTCGCATTCGCATTACGCATTACGCGTATATGGAATGCGCCCTTAACATGTGTAAGGAATGATGGCATTCGCATACCGCATAACGCATGACGCATAATGCATTACGCATAACGCGTGTAAGGAATGCCACCTTTATAATACCAAATGGCATTACTCTATCTATACAAAAATGCATAAAAAGTGAATCCCTTGTCAAATAATCCTAGTGCTGAATGTAAATTAACAGTCCTCTATTTTTGTGTGGCATTTTATTTAATAATACAGACCAAATACTATGGGTGGGGCCAGATGTAAATAGTCGATGACAAGGCGAACTGTTGTGTTAGCTGAGCTTAAAGTGGCATAGTCCGACTGTTTTCAATTTCTCCAATTTTCTGAGATAAATGCATTAAGAATAAGGTTTGAAGGATGATTTTAAATGGCTAATTTTTTTAAGAGATATTTGAAGTGGAAAGATGCCAAATTAATATTGACAAGCTTGTCAACATTTTGACACAATATTCTTCACTAGTATCAGCTTTATTTATTTTTATTTAGATAAATTAAATCGGCTGAGTATTCCTTTGTAACCAGCAACAAATGCTTAACAAGTGCACCAATATCTAAATTGGACATGTTGCATGAGATCTAGGTACCGTATATGTCCCAATAGAAGCACGCTACCCAATTGAAGCACAGCCCCCATTTCAAGATTGAAAGCACGCACAAATTTATGATCATATTCAGACTGAATGGACATAAAATAAGACAATCCCACTTTCTTTCAGAGGCACGACAAAAACAAATAAAAATTTATGATCATATTCAGACTGAATGCACATAAAATAAGACAATTCCACTTTATTTCAGAGGCATGACAAAACAAATCCATAAAATTCTTTAACTTTGAATAGACGTGCATCCATGTGTCTGCACTCGTGCAGTGTGCAACTATTGGGACATATACGGTATGTGCTTTAGTTAGGAAAAGTTGATGCTTTCATCAGACTATGCAACTTTAATGTGGTGTCATTGTTGGGTAGCAAAATGGCGGACACATCCATAGTGCATTGCAAAATTTATGTTGTGACGTCAAATGGCAAACTATTGCTATTATAATAACAAATGAAATATAATTGTCAGGTTGTCCTGTATAAGCCCATACAGCGAGTCAATTAATTTTGTGACGTCACATGTAAACAAACCATTGCTATAATAATAATAATAATAATAATAACAAATAAAGCATAATTGTTGGATTGTCCAGAGTAATTCCGTTCAGCGGGTCAATAAATATTGTGATGTCACATGAAAACAAACCATTGCTATACTAATAACAAATCAACAAATTTTGTCAGATTGTCCCAAGTAAGCCCCTTCAGCAAGTCGATTAATGTTGTGACGTCACATGAAAACAGCCAATTGCTATAATAATAATAACAAATTAATTCCCCTCCAGATTGTCCAGAGTAAGCGCCTTCAGCAAGTTGATTAATGTCACGTCATATGGAAATAAACCATTGCTATAATAATAACAAATAAAAAGAAATTGTTGGATTGTCCCAAGTAAGCCCCTTGTTAATAATAATACATTATTTGTTTGGATTTTTTGTGTAAGCGTCTTCAGCGAGTCGATTAATGTTGTGACATCACATGAAAACAAACCATTGCTATAATAATAATAACAATTTTTGTGGGGTTTTTAATTGTTGACTTGTCCCAAGTAAGCCCCCATAGCGAGGTTGTGACATCACGTGAAAACAAGCCTTTGCTATATTAATAACAAATGAAAACAATTATTTCGGATTTTCGCGAGGAAGCTCCTACAGCGAGTCGCTCCACTCTATGCTCTACCCATGATCCTCCTGGGCAGCTCAGCTGTGATGCTGAGCTGCTCGAGCCTAGTCCTGCTCACCACGCCCCCTGTCGGCCTCTGTCGGGATTAATTAAGGCCGATTAGGACGCAGCATTGATTAGGGCCTATTGGTAATCTCGCGAGACGTAGCGAGACAGCGCCGGCGGTCACGTGAGGGGCAGAAGGTGGGCATTCGGGGATGTGTGTGTGTGTGTGGCGGAGGGGGGGGGGCGTTGTGAGGGGGGTTGGATGTGGGAGGATTTGTGTGTGCGCGTGTGTGTGGAGGTTGGTTGGTTGTTGGAGTTTTACGTCCTGGCAACATCTAAGGTCATATCAGGACCTGAGGACGGGTACCAACTTGTGACAGTGCACACTCTCATTCTGACTTCATAGTGCTGCCCCACTGTAAAGCACCATGGCACCATGGCATGATATCCCACTCAGTCATATTATCCTGTCACTGAGCTAACCAGTCCTTGTCGTATCCTATTAATACCGAGCGCCAGGCTAGGAAGTGACAGGTATCCATTTTATAAGTCATTGATTTGACTAGACCGGGAACCGAACTCCCGATCTCCCGATTCGGCCACTGTGCCCGGTGTATCCAGGTGGTGGCTTGTTAGCAGCAGCTTGGAGTTGGGAAAACCAGACCTGTATGCACGAGGGGTCGGGGGTGGTGGTGAGGGTGCACCCCCCTCCCCAACACACACACACACACAGTTCGGATCTCCTCATGCATAGAGGCATGGCGTCATTAGAGCGCTCACCGAGTCATGTCGATCCAGCCTCACCTTGTCCTCTTTGCTCCAGCTGCATCACAACCCTGCACGTGGGAGCCGAGTCAAACCAATGATTTT
Organism: Branchipolynoe longqiensis; assembly: GCA_030323885.1. Taxonomy (NCBI): domain Eukaryota; kingdom Metazoa; phylum Annelida; class Polychaeta; order Phyllodocida; family Polynoidae; genus Branchipolynoe; species Branchipolynoe longqiensis. The sequence goes on from CM059186.1 coordinate 102,836,072, forward strand.
TCAATTTGATACTTGTCTCTACCTAGCCTGGCGCTCAGCATTAATACTAATAGGATAGGACAAGGACTGGTTAGCACAGTATTAGGATAACGTAACAACCGTGTGGGATATCAGGTCATGGTAATCTTTACTTTGAAGTAACTTTGATTTAAAATAACGAACTTAGGAGATAGTTGAAGTCTAAAAATCCAAAATTAATTTTGACATGCCTGTCAAAACTTTAATCACATAGGGTTTGAACAGTAACAGGTTCTATTAAATATACTTACCTTCTCTGTAGCAACAAATACTTAAAGCTGCATAGTCCGATGGTTTAGAGTTTGTGTAATTTTCTGAGATAAATACATTAGATTGATCGCTATAGACTACCTTACTTTAGTTTGAAGCAACTTGTATTTTATATGGTTAACTTTGGAGATATTTGAAATACAACCATGCAAAATTAATTTTGGCAAGCACGCCAAAACTCTGACACCATAGGGATCTGGAGTAACAGCTTCTCTTAAATTGCATCTGTATTCCCTTCAGTGTGATGACACAGCATGTTTGTGATGACAAGTGCACCAGTATCTAAGTTAGATATGTAGAATCAAATCTAGATAATTGTTTTGGTTTTGAAAATTTAATATTTTCATTGGACTATGCAACTTTAATATATGAACCAATATTTAAATTGACCATGCAGGTTCAAATGTAGGTAAGTGTTTTGATGATTTCATCAGACTATCCAACTTTATCCACTGCTGATGACGAATTTAAAGTTGCCTAGTCTGATGGTTTTGAGCTTCTGTCATTTTTCTGAGATAAGTCTGTTAGTTTGATTGTTATAATCTACCTTACTTTAGTTTGAAGTAACTTTTATTTTAAATGACTAACTTTTGAGATATCTGAAGTGCAAGCATGCACAATTAATTTGGCCAAGCACGCCAAAACTCTGACACCATAGTCTTCAGCAGTAACAGGTTTTACTGAATTGATACATTATGCCTTTCTATTTCTATGTGACAACAGATGCTTAATAGCTGCATCAATATCTAAGTTAGAAACTAGTTTATTTGATTTAACGACACCTCTAGAGCACGTTGAATTTCATCATCGGCTATTGGACATCTAATGGCCCTGTCACACTACGACGTGACTACGTCAGCGTAGGCAGAACGTGAAAATAATTATATTACGTCGACGTTATGGGCGTAATATGCAAATTGTGGACGTGAGCGTAACGTGAAAGTAACGTCGGTGTACGTCGTGACCTTAGCTGTAACGTGACAACGTTAGGGGGCAGGGGTAATTGGCGACGTGACCGGGCGTTAGTGTAACGTGAGCGTAACGTCGCCGTAACGGGTGCGACGTGGACGTAACGTGACCGTAACGCCACCGTAACGTGACCGTAACGCCACCGTAACGTGACCGTAACGTGACCGTAACATGACCGTAACGTGACCGTAACCGTGACCGTAACGTGACCGTAACGTGACCGTAACGTGACCGTAACGTGCAAAACGCTGCCCACACGTTGCTCCCACCCGGGCCGTCGGTCTGATGTGACATAACGTGACTCTAACGTCATTTACGCTGCTATAACGATCGCGGAACGTCTACCTAACGTCATTGTCACGTCATCCCGACGTAACGGCTTCACGTCGAGATACGTCGAAAGTTTTGAACAGGTTCAAAACCTCGATGCGCGCCGACGTAACACGACGTAACATGACGTAGCTCGACGTCACTCTAACGTCATTATGACGTCATCATAACGTAACCCAACGTACGGCAACGTAATGACGAAAAATCTTCACATTAGGCTCACGTTGGCTCATTACGTCGTAGTGTGACAGGGGTATAACATAGGTCATTCTGACATATTTCTTTGGAGGAAACCCGCCACCGCCACATAGGTTACTCTTTCCAATTAAGCAGCAAGGGGTCTTTTATATGCACTTTCCCACAGACAGGACAACACATACCACAACCTTTGATGAACCAGTTGTGGACCACTGGTTCAGTATCTAAGCTAGATACGCATACTTAAATCTAGGTGAGTGTTTTGGTTTTGAAAATCTGATGCTTCATCGGGCTACGCAGCCTTAAAGAATCAGCTTCCTCGCTATTCCCAAGATGGCAGCTACATCCATATTCCTAACCAACCAATCTACTCAGATTGTACCAGCTTGGGATCTAGAATGACAGTGACAAAGACACAGACACTGACAAAGAAAGAGGGAATGAGTAAACAATTTCCGAGATATTTCCCAGGCCTGACCCAGTGGAATGGGCACGCACCTGCCGAATGGGGCCACCTGGGGGGTGCGCGCGCATGCTGAGTGACAGTGACAGCAGTGGGTGACAGCGGAAGAACAATGGCCTAGCGGGTGGCAGTGTCAGGCGCATTGGACATGACAGCACCAACAGACGTCCAGATAACTTAATTACCGACTACACGAATCGACAATTAGAAAGGTTTGTTGGTTAGTTCTTGGAGTTTTACATCCTGGCCACATCTAACGTCATATCAGGACGGGTACCGACTTGTGACAGTGTGCACTAATGGCGACTTTCATAGTGATGCCCCAGTGGGAGACCAAGCTGCCAGCACCATGATCTGATATCCTGCTCAGACATATTATCCTGTCACTGAGCCAACCAGTCCATTTCATATCCTATTAATGCTGAGCGCCTGGCTAGGAAGCAACAAGTATCAATTTTGTAAGCTATAGGTTTGACTTGACTGGGAATTGAACTCCCGACCTTCCGCATGGGAGGCCTGCGCTCTAGCGATTCGACCACCGCATCCGGTGGCATTAGAAAGGTGTCCCCTGGAGACCGGGGTGTATGATTCAACCTCCCCGTCACTGGCAGAATAATGGGGGATGGGGGGGGGGGGGGGGGAGGAGCCAATTGATAAAGCTCCATGGATATTGGGTTCTTGAATAATTGCACATCTGCCTATCCCAAATTTTTCTATTTGGGAAATCCAGTAAAGGAAAGAGTGTACTTTCCAATTATTTTTTTTGCATATAGAACTGCAATTTTGCATATTAATTATTAGCATACTCAGGCTATAAAACACCCTAAAATCGTAATTTTCCTATTTGGGTACTGACGTGAAAGAAAAAGGTGTATTTTCCAATTATCTTTTTCATATAAAACTTTAATGTTGCATATTGCCATACTCTGGCTTAACACTTTGTACAAAACACGCAAAGATCACACTTTTCCCATTTGGGTACTTCAGTGTGAACAAATTGTATACCTTAAAATTGTCTTTTTGGCACACAAAACTTTAATTTAGCATATTTGCATTCTCTGGCTTAAGCTTTTGTACAAAATACGTAAAAATCATCTGTGTAGGTTAGTGTTACCCCCAACTTTCCTATTAGGGTTCTCCAGTGAAAAAATGGTGTACATAAAAAAAAAACCAAAAACCAAACAGAAATTGTGTACTTTCAAATTTTTGTTTTGACATATGAAATTTAAATCTTGCGTATTGGCCTACTCCGGCTTAAAACAGTGTAATCAATAATATCTTGCTTGAATTTGTTGTGTGTGTTAAAATGATGATATGGATGGATGTTACACGGTTCATTTAAACACCTTTCTCTATTTGTATAACACCAAAATCAAAGAGTGAAATTAATTTTTCCCAACTCTGACATAAGCAGAAAATGTAACCCTATGCATGAATATGAATTCTGCTTTTGCGTGGAATGTTTTCTGCTATTATTTGGAATATTTTTACCTTTGGTTTCATGTCACAAAAGTGGTACACAGTTTCTGATAACTACTTACTAGAATATAATCATGTAAATCCATAGTGATTAGCAAATAGCTCTCTATACATGTGGCATATAAAATAAAAGACACTGTGCATATTTGCAACCATCATATTCATCGTACTCCTCGTGGGGGTTGGTGGGGGTGGGTGGGGTGGGTGGGGTGCTCCAAATAGGCCCCAATCTTTAGTTTGACCCATTTGGAAAAGGAAACCTTGTTTTATTTAACGACACCTCTAGAGTACATTGATTTTTATCATCGGCAATTGGATGTCAAACCTATGGTCATTCTGACATATTTCTTTGGAGGAAACCCACTTCCACCACATAGGCTACTCTTTCCGATAAGCAGCAAGGGGTCTTTTATATGCACTTTCCCACTGACAGGACAGCACATACACCTTTAATGAACTGACCCATTTGGAATGACTCCACAAACCCACGCAGACCATGACATATGTGCTGTATGTATCCCACATACAGCTTATCAAAGATACAAATGTGCAATAATACAATTACACATCATGAGAGCCGGACGCGGTGGCCCAATCGGTAGAACACAGGCTTGCCGTGCGTTAGGTCGAGAGTTCGAATTGCATCCGAGTCAAACCAATGACTTACAAAATTGAGACTTGTCACTACTTAGCCTGACGCTCGGTAGGATAGAACAAGGACTGGTTATCTTAGTGTCAGGATAATGTGACTGAATGGGAAATCGGGTCATGATCCCAGCGGCCTGGTCTCCCAGTGGCACAACACTATGAAGTCGTCATGAGTGCGCTCTGTCACAAGTCGGTACCCGTCCTCATATGACCTTAGATGTTGCCAGGATGTAAAACCCTAAATAAACAAATGTTTAAAGCAGGTGACGGTATCCTTAAATACCACTTCCTGTATGTATATGTCAAAGAGGTGATGATAATGAGGAATATTGCGCCTAGAGTGGGAACCAAACCCACAACTCTTGCATTCCAGGCCAGTGTGCTATCCATTACTGATGTCACCACCCTACCCACGCCCACCTATCTATGTGGCTCCTTGCCTAAGAGGTCAGTACAGACTACTACACATCCATAGCCTTGTGTAATATTACTGGATGCCCGGCCGTCAGAGCACCAGATATACCACAAACTCTCCCCCAGGTGCGTTCTGACAACCGTCTGTCAGTTCACACCTGATGCCCCTCTCAATCAAACTCATTAGGAAGAAAGGGAAGACAAGTCACGCAAGATTGACAGTGAAGAAGTTGTGCTTCATTGGCATCAACTCCTGTTCACCTAGTAGTGACCTATCACCCTGACCCCTTGCCTTCTGTCCACACAGAGTCTCATTACCTCTTTAGTATGTCTATCAGAATCAGTGCCTACATCCCATTGAACCGGAGTCCCATGGTTGTTGCACACAGCTCAGTTTGTATATATGAAAGGCGGAGCATCAGACAGAGTGTGTGGGTCCCTGCCCAAGAGAGAGTGTGTCTCACTCAAGAGTCAGGAGTAGAGTGTCCTGCCCAGTGTGTCTGGAGCAGTGTCTAGAATAATCAATATCAACATGAGGCTAGTGTGGTCAGGTGGGGCAAAGGGGTGCAGCTGACTGGGCTCCCACAGCCAGCCAATCAGGAACCCTCCACAGCCTGGGAGGTGCCGCCCCCCCCCCCTTCCCCCATGGGCAGCGGTCACCCAACCCAGCTGCAGGGGGTGTACATAATGTATGCGGTGCTGGCCCATCGGCCCCATGGTAACAGGTAGTTGCAGACAGTTACAATAAATATATATATTAAAAATGTCCATTTCCTCCACTTGCACCCTTCCTGGTGCATAGAGGGAACATTTCACCAATAATTAACTGTCTTTTATATAGGAAAATCTCCTCACAATCTCGGGCACTATGTATTAACATATATGTCCCATAGCTTAATATTTCACACAGTGAGTGGGGCACGCGTTGCTTTTCTATTACATAACCTTGGTCCCCACTCCGTCGCCCGGGGATAATAATGCTCTCTGCCAATATATAATTCCGAACCGAAAATCCATATATTTTTACACGTCTGTAGTGCTGCAGTGTGCTTCACCCCACACCTTGACTTCTGGGGTGTTTGTAACCTTATGACAGTTACCGGTTGCAGAACTACAGCAATATAGAGAGGCACTGATAAATGTCTTTACAACAATTAAACGATGAGACATTGGGGCGCCCCTGAATCACTCCGGCCGGCGGTAGCACAGCGCTTGTATCCAGCAGACAGCAGCAAGGGTTTAGGAGGAAGGGGTGGGTAAAAGTGGTCCAGGGGTTCCAGCAACAAGAACAAAGCAAGAGAAACGATAAGGTAAAGGGCCCCACCCAAGCAAACAACTCCCTTGATCAGGGGGAGAAGTAAGCCCAGGAGATAAAAAAGGGTAGAGTATAGGAAAGAGATATGAAGAGGATTGAGTCAAAGGACCGTGTCTATTTGCTCTATGGTGACCAGCTGGCGAGGCAAAGACACGGACAGAGTAAGAGTAGAAAGTGAAATGCTGGCGGACTGCCCCTCCTGGAACTCTTTTCAGACAATATCAAGGAGGAGCATGGCCAGCGGAGAGGAGATAGAAAGTGGTGTGGACGAAGTGCGGTCCGGATAGCAAGTGACACCCCACACCCCGCCATGTAGGCCTGACTACTGACTGGGTTGACACCAACGCTGGTGTCCTGGAAGTGATAACTTGGTGCAGCAGGTAGTTAGTTACCCAGAACCAGCTGGCGGGGCCCGGTGCTGGACGCAGGGCATTCAGTACTGTTCATTATTGTTCACTATGATCTGAATTAACAGCAATCTGGTGGCCATTGTCCCCACCACCTCGCACGTCCTCACTGCCAGGGGCGACCTCTGGTGAGCGCCACATGTCAGTGAGGATTCCTGAAACTGCCTATTAAGTATTTTCGCAATCATGACCCAATATCCCACTCAGTAACATTATCCTGACACTGAACCAACCAGTCCTTGCCCTATCCTAATAATGCAAAGCGGCTGACTAGGAAGCGGCAAGTATAAACTTTTACGTCATCGGTTTGACTCGACCATGGTTCGATCCTACGATCTACCAAAACGGGAGACGGACGCTCAACTCATTCGGCCATCCCGCCTAGTCTATATATATGTATAAAGGGCATGCTCCAGTATAGTAAAGAGATAAGACGAGGTGGATTGAGATGATATATTCTCTGGCATAGGGAATATGATGCCCTAGCCTAATGACAAACATTTCCAATGCGCGAGAGACAATATGCGCGCACTGGTGAACTCGTAAGTGGGTGGTGGCGCCACCAGTAATAGGTGTGAGCCACCCATAGAATAGTACACAGCATAAAGGCCCGTTTATACTTTTGACGCCATCTGACGCCATCAACTTTAAGCCGGTTAGCACCGTGTGATGGCACAAAATGGTGGGCAGTGCTACAAGTGGAGCGTCACTGTGAAAGTCTGAATGCTTTGATGCACACAGTCACTAGCGTCGACCTATTTTCCAGGCTCCATGGAGAAATCATAATTTTACTACATGAGTCCACACAGTCACAAGTCGGTATCCATCCTGATATGACCTTAGATGTTGCCAGGATGTAAAACTCTAACCACCAACAAACCAACCTTGCTGATTGGCTGAACTGTCGACGTGTGGAAGTGCTGACCTTGAAAGTTCAACATAGTTGAACTCTGGCCAAAGTTTGCACCATGTTGCACCGTCTAACACCGTCAAGCGTCGATGTAAAGTTTAAATGGGAGCATTGGCTTGCGCCATATTGCGCCGTCTAACACCGTCTAGCGCCGTCACACGGTGTCAAAAGTATAAAAGGTCCTTAACAGTGGTTAATTAATACAGTAATAATTAATGGAACGTCCCTTGCATGCCTTTATACATGCATAATCCTTATACGTCACATATATGTAGTACTAATCAACTGAAGCCAAACCGTCCTAGACGAAGGCTATATAATGTCCAAACACTCTATATGAGCTAGCGAGTACTGTTTTTTTTTAGTGTGCTGTTTATTCTATTTAAAAACAAAAGAAACAAAGAAAAAGAATGTCGCTGTTTAGAAGAAGAAGAAGAAGAGAGGAATAAAAAAGGTCTGACGCCAGTAGGAGTATTGTGAATTAGGGTCAGAGGGCACACAAGGTGACGTCTGCTACCGCAGTGGTCTGGTAATGGCCGCGCAAGCGCAGCACACCCCTATAAACGGGATCACGGTTCCGACTGCGCATGCACTGAAAACGGCGTTGGCAGCAAAGCAAATGCGAATGGCTATTGAGTTTGTCGATACATGTAGGGAAAAACTTCCATTTTATTCAAAATGAATAGAAATACATAACAATTTGGCATAAACATTTATGCACACATGCATTTATGCACACATATCTTATGAATATAGCTAAGACAAAACTAGCCATAGTTAAACATTTTGAGATAAGAAAATACAATTCCACACAAAATAATCAGTGATATCCACATCACCATTATTAATTTTTGTTCTAAATATTAAAATGCCTAATGTGTCAACATACACTTGTTTCAGAGAAATATATAACCACTATCTGATTAACAATACTAATTTTCTAGTTCTACATATGTCATTAACCATAGGATATAAATAAAAACATGAATAAAATAAGTAAAACTGATGCTGGCTATGGTTAGTCTGAGTGCCCAGATTTGTCTAAATCTAAATGCACATGGCATAAGATGTGCTGATTATATTGATGTAAATACAATGCTGGATAAAAGATTAATATCTTAATTTATTATATATATTTTTTTAGTTTGTGTTCTATGTTTCAAACAAGAGCTGAGATGAGCTGAAACTAGCACATTTCATAACTGCACCCAGTGTATTAGCATATGCCATGTGCTTCTCGTGGGTTTGTTTTGCTCTGATGCATCCCACAATGCACCGCGCCGCTGGAATGGTGATGTAGTCTATTCAACATAGGCACTGGCGCCCCCTAGTGGTGTGGGCGTGCACCACAGACCTCACTCTCCACCCCGAGGCGGCGCGTTCCCAAAGGCGTTCTAATTAAGCGTACAAAGTCGCCGATTTGCAACGGGTCGCCGTTTATTTTGTTATCAAGCGTCATTCTGTTAGCGCTGCTAATCACCGACCTCAGCGCCGCCGCCGGCCACCGCCGGAACTACTGTGGGAGCCGGGAATGGCGGAATGCCGGGTCTGGGTACGGGGTGAGAGCAGGGTAGTGTGTGTGCTGGTTGGTGTAGGGGTAGGACGGGTGGGTGGAGATTCACCATTCAAATGTGCAATGCCCATGGGTAGGTGGGTTGAGGGATGAGGAAGGGGAGGGGAATAGGGGAGGGGAGGGGAGGGGGAGGCGGATGGAGGGAGGGTGAGGTGTGGATGGAAGGCGTGAGAGAGAGGGATGGGAGAAAAGGGAGGGGGAAGGGAGTGGATGAGAGAGTGGGTGAGAGAGGATGGAGGAGGAGGGAGTGGTGGAGAGTAGGGGAAAGGGAGGAGGGAGGAGGGAGGAGGAAGGAGGAGGGAGGACGGAGGTGGGAGGAGGGAGGAGGGAGGAGGTGGGTAGGAGAGGGGGGAGGGGGGACGAGGAGGGAGGGGTGAAGAGTAGGGGAGGGCGAGGAGGGAGGAGGGAGGAGGGAGGGGGGAGGAGGGGGGAGGGAGGAGGGAGGAGGGAGGACGGAGGTGTGAGTGGAGGGGGTGAGATAGAGGTATGGGGGAATGGGACTGTTGACTGAATTGGTGAGAGAGAGCGGGATGGGGAAAGGGAGGTGAGGGTAGCGGGTGAGGGAGGAGGGATGAGGACGGAGAATGGAGGGGAGAGGGGAGAGAGAGAGGGGTGGGTGAGAATGAGGGGAGGGGAGTCGGGAAGGGGGAGAGGGGAAGGGAGGAGAAGGAAGTGAGGGATACAGGAAGGGGGTGGAATAAGGGAGAGGGAGTGGAAGGACAGAGAGGGAGAGAGTGGCAGAGAGAAAGACAGAGATAGGGGAGGGAATGGGAATGGGGGAGGTGATGGAGGGGTAGATACATTACATTCTAGAACATGGGACTGGTATGGGTATGTAATGAGGGCGGACAAGTCTACATTTGACACATGTGTGTCTGCAACTTGACTGTCCTACATTGAACTGATCTGATTAAATTTCACCCATCCCATAACTGTAACTTGTAATGCAGATCAACAAGATGTGCATGTATTTTGTCTGGGTATATTTTCTTGTGAAAGTTCTCGTTTTGGGCTCTTGCTGTATTTGCATATTCTTGGTTATTGGTGTTGTAGTAAATATACAATAAAACCTCTCTAAGCTAACCACCTGCACAGACGGACCACTCCCCTATATCGATCGCTTTATTTGGGTGCCAACAATACCATTGTAACCATATTCTAACTCCCTAACCCTCCCACCTCCTTAAATAGACCACTTAATGTCGGTCCCAAGGTCGGTCGGTTTAGAGAGGTTTTACTGCAGTTTCATTAATCAAAACGAAGTCTTTTGTCAGCACTGGGGCATTGTTCATCGGGTCGTGTGGCAGTGCGGTTATTCATTTGACTAAATAAAACGTGACGCTGCCAACAGGAGCCAGTCAATGGACAGGAAGGCCAGGACTTGTGCCATAAGAACACGTGATGCAGAAGAATAAAACCCGTAGAACAATGAATGGTGCATGCATATATATATCACCAAGTCAGAATGTGGATGTCCCCAGTGTCATATTTGGTTGGTTGTTGGGGTTTAACGTCCTGGCAACATCTAAGGTCATATCAGGACGGGTAAGTCAGAATGTGGATGTCCCCAGTGTCATATTTGGTTGGTTGTTGGGGTTTAACGTCCTGGCAACATCTAAGGTCATATCAGGACGGGTACCGTCTTGTGACAGTGCGCACTCATGACGACTTTATAGTGCTGCCCCACTGGGCCACCAGCACCATGATCCGATATTTAACTCAGTCACATTATCCTGACACTGAGCCAACTAGTCCTTGCACTATCCTAATAATGCTGAGCGCCAATGTAGGTAGCGACAAGTACACATTTTGTAAGTCATTGGTTAGACTCGATTGGGGCTCAGTGTTAGGATACTGTGACTGGATGGGATATCAGGTCATGGTGCTGGCATCCTGATATCCCAGTGGGACAGCGCTATAAAGTCACCATGAGTGTGCAGTCACAAGTTGGTACCCGTCCTGATATGAGCATAGATGTTGCCAGGAGGTAAAACTCGAACAACCAACCAACCAGACTCGGCGGGTAATTGAACTTCCGACCTTCCGCGCGGGAGTTCTGCGCTCTACCGATTCAGCCACTGCGTCCTGTTCCTAATGTTATAAATGCAGTGCTTCCTTTGGGCAAAACACGTGTGCTATTAGTATTACTACTACTAGTGCTCATCCCGGAACTGCAAATAACAGACAGAGATGGATAGGCAGTGGTGGTGAACATGCAATTTATTCGGCCAATCTAACCTTCGTAACCTCTCCGCCGTCACCTAGCCTGGCGCCGAGTCTATCACCTGTCAGTTCTTATCGTCTTATCTCTAAATTCTTTTTTCTCCTTCCGTTGGGGACGTATTCTGTGACCCGCCGCCTGGTTCTTTCCCCGCGCCCTCTTTCGGCCTGGCCGACCTACACGCTGATGGGGTTCCAATCGAGGATGTCTCTCCCCCCACTCCCCTCCCCCTCCGCCGCCTCCCTCCCCCGTCCTCCCGTCGCACTCCCCTCCAACTCGCTCCCACATCCTCTACTTTCGCCCGCCCTCCCATCCCCGCCGCCCCATTCCGTTACCTTCCCTTCAGACCCCCCTTCGGTTCCCTCCTTTCCCCCCTTCCACTCCCGCTCCCCCTTCCCCCTTCCCCCTTCCCCCTCCCCATACCCTATTCCTCCCTCTTCTTCCCCCTCCCCATCCTCCCCTCCCCCTTCCCACCCGACCCCCCCCTCTCTCCAGCTCCCTCCCTTCCCCTCCCCGTGCCCTATCCCCTCCCTCCCCATTCCCCACTCCTCTTCCCTCTCTCCCCTCTCCTTTCTCCCACCCCTTCCCTAGCCTGCCCTTTCCCCTCCCCCCTTCCCTCTCCAACCCCTTCTCTCTACTCCCTCCTCTCCCCCGCTCTCTCCTCTCCCCCTCCCGCACCCTCCTCCCTCTCCTCGCCCTCCCCTCCCATTGCTTTCCTACCCTTCCTCCTCTCCCCCTGCCCCTCCCCTTCCCCTCCTTTCTCCCTTCCCCCTCCCCTCTGTCCCACGATCTTCCTCCTCCCCTCTCTCTCCTCTCCCTGCCATGTCCTTACCCGCCCCTCACCCTCCAATCTCCACCCATCTTCCCCCTCTCTCCCCCTCCTTCCCCCTTCGCTCTTCCCCCATCTCTCCCCACTCCATCTCTCCCCCCCCCCCCCACCTCATGCAGTCCTGCCACATCACCAGCCCTCCCCCCCCCCCCCGCCGCCGCCCGCTGATACCCGGCCTGCAGCTCGGTCTGTGCCGACGGATGCAGTGCGGGTAACAACCGGTGCCAGCGACGCCGGATTAGGCACAGGAAGTTCGTACTGCGCATGTACAACACCGCCACCCGGCACACCGGAAGCAGTGCCACAGGACGCAGGGGGCAGTCGGGCCTCTAATCCTACCGGGAGTCGTGGTGTGTTTAATAATGCACAGTCAGCCTCGTTTTGATCCACCCGGAGGACACTGGGAAGTGGAACTTAAAAGTTAAAGCTGCATAATCCGATGGTTTTGAGTTTCTGCCATTTTTCTGAGATAAATATATTAATTCGATCGTTATAATGTACCTTACTTTAGTTTGAAGGAATTTTTCATTTTATATGGCTAATTTTTTTAGTGATTTGAAGTGCAAATATGTCAAATTAGTTTTGGCATGTATGCCAAAGCTCTGACACCATGGGCTTAAATTTGCATAGTCTGATGCTTTTGATTTTTTGCTATTTTCTGAGATAATAATCGTTATAATCTACTTGACTTTAGTTTGAAGTAACTTTAATTTTAAATGGCTAAGTTTGGAGATATTTGACGTCAAAACATGCCAATATAACTTTGGCAAGCACGCCAAAGCTCTGACACCATAGACTTCAGTAGCAACAGTTTCTATTAATTGACTTATTATGCCCTTCTATGCAACTACAAATGCTTAATAAGTGCACCAGTGTCTAAGTTGAAATATGTAGAATCAAATCTAGATAAGTGTTTTGGTTTTGAAAATTTGATGTTTTCATCGGACTATGCAACTTTAAGCAATAACAGATTCTATTAAATTGACTCAGTATTCTATACTGCAACACATTTTCAATAAGTGCATCATTATAAAATTTGATATAAAATTGTTTTGGCTTTGATCTAAATTACAATTAATTATGAATGGAAGAGATCTCCAGTTGAAGGACTGAAATAATTCCATAATAATACGAGCACTGACGGAATGAACTCACTCACATTCTACTAAAAAGTAACATTAGACCAGCACAACCCCCAAAATAAAGCAAAGTTACAAGGCTTGTATTGAGATGTGTTGGGGTTACAAGGTTTCTCATCTTTTGCCACATTATAGTTGTTTCTTGAGTTGAACAAAGAAGTAAGAACAAAGTGAATGACCCTAATATTTCAAATGCGATATAATGTGGGTGGGCGGGAAAAACTCAAACACAAAAAAGGTATGTGAGTGCGGGGTGGTGGCCTGGTAGTGTTGTGGGCCCGTACATATAAGGGACTGGTCACCATGTGTTGGGGTGGCGATGGGTGGGTGGTGGGTGGTGGGTTGTGGGTGGTGGGTGGGGTTGAGGGTAGGGCAGTGGGGTGAGTGACCATTCGAGAGCAATACAAGAGTGGGGCGGTTGTCTGGTGATTGAAGAGTCGTACAAAGGCAGAATGCAGACTGATGGTGTCTGTGGATGCGGATGTGGGTGATAGTCGGGGCAGGGGGTAGGGTGTGGGGGGTGGGAGGTGGGATGTGGGGGTGGTGGTGGTGGTTGGGGGTAGGATGTGGGGGTGGGCCTGTGGGCCCATTGAGTGTGAGTGGGGCAGTATCTCAACTCTGACCAGATGCGGTGGCGCAATCGGTACAGCACAAGCTTCCCATGAGCAAGGTCGCGAGTTCGAATCCTGGACGAGTCAAACCAATTACTTACAAAATTGATATTTGTCGCTTTCTAGCCTGGTGCTCGGCATTACTAGGATAGGGCAATGACCTGTTTGCTCAGTGTCAGGATAATATGAATGAGTGGGTTATCATGTCATGTTGCCAGTGGCCTGGTTTCCAGTGAGGCAGCACTATAAAGGACCCCTCACCGTCCTCCCCTGTCCCTCACCGACCACCCCTCCCCTTCTCTCCCCCGATCCATGAGTGCGCACTATGACAAGTCGGTACCCGGCCTGATATGACCTTAGATGTTGCTAAGATGTAAAGCCCCAATCGATAACAACAATCGCCCACCTCTGCGTACAATAATAGTATTGTAGTGGTCTGCACTGACCTCTCAGGCAAGTAACCACATAGACAGGTAGGCGTGGGGAGTGTGTTGATATCAGGGAGCCTAGGTGGTGTAATGGTTAGCACACTGGCCCGGAATGCAAAGAGATGTGGGTTCGAGTCCCGCTCTAGGCACAATATTTCCCATTTTCATCACCCCCACGACACTGGTTGCCATGATCAGGATCCTGTACAAGCTTTGCGCTGTATGGTTGTTGAACCTACCCTGTGTATGTATGTGTTACTGTTAGTACATTGCCTGTATGTATGTAATTGTAAGCATTACAAGACTTACAATTCCAGGGGGACGAGTGTAGTGGTCTGCACTGACCTCTCAGGCAAGTAACCACATAGACAGGTAGGCGTGGGGAGTGTGTTGATATCAGGGAGCCTAGGTGGTGTAATGGTTAGCACACTGGCCGGAATGCAAAGAGATGTGGGTTCGAGTCCCGCTCTAGGCACAATATTTCCCATTTTCATCACCCCCACGACAGTATTATTAACAATAATTTCCCTTTCATGCCTTTTTACTCGCATAATTCGTTATACATCACACACACACACACACACACATATATATATATATATATATATATATATATATATATATATATAGGCACATGTATTTGCTTTCATCTTTTAGTTTACAACATGACACAGAGTGTGCGTGCAGCTTTGGGTTTAACTAATATTTCAGAACCCCGCCATCTGACAGCAATATGAGGGCTCTCTCTGGCCGAGATGAGCTGTCACATTCCGAACCCATTTCATTTATGAACTACCCTCCCATGGCCTTTTCCCTCACCGACAAATCTCCTATTGATCACCCCCTCCCTACCCCCCCCCCTCCTCTACCCCATACCTCCCACCTCCCACCTCCCACCCCGACCCCCTTTTGATGGCACCCTTTCCCGGCCCAGATGAAATGGCCAATAGACTAGATCACCGTTCCGGCTGCGAATGCGCTTAACACGGCGTTGGCAGCAAAGCAAAGCCATACAGCCATAGAATTTGCCTATATGCAGTGGGCAAAACTTCGGTTTTAGTCAAAATTAATTTAAAAAAATACATAACAATTTGGCACAAACATCGATGGATGGATGCAATATAATAATATAATGAATATGTTTAAGACACAACTCTCCATATTTAAGCATTTTGAGCACAGAAACATACAATTTCAGTCACTTTACACTTACACTTTACAGGCTGATGTTTACGTCACTATTGATTAGACATAAGTAATTCTTGTTCTAAATATTACAATTTCAAATATGTCAACAAAAACTTGTTTCAAAGAAATCTGTAACTGATAATCTGGTTAACCCTACTCATTTTCTATTTCTACATATGTCATTAACCATAGGATATAGATTAACCATAGGATATAGATAAAAACATGAATAAAATAAGTAAAACTGACTCTGGCTATGGCTCTAAAACTAGTCTGAGTGCCTAGATTTGTCTAAATCTAAATGCACTTGACATAAGATGTGCTGATTATATTAATGTAAATGCAATGCTGGATAAAAGATTAATATCTTAATTTATTATATATATTTTTTTAGTTGGTATTCTATGTTTCAAACAAGAGCTGAGATGAGCTGAAACTAGCACATTTCATAACTGCACCCAGTGTATTAGCATGTGCCATGTGCTTCTCGTGGGTTTGTTTTTCTTCCATGCATCCCACAATGCACTGCGCCGCTGGAATGGTGATGTAGTCTATTCCATGTTCAGCCCGTGGAAGTCAATGGAGTTTCATCATAGGACGCCCGTAACCAGCGCCTGCCCGGATTTCCCGCGCAAAAAGCGGGTGGGAGTGAAAAGACGTCTGCGCCGATTGCGTGCCGTCTGTGTGTCCGTCACGGCTTCATAAATCGCCGTCTGGCATTGTTGGTGCTATGGACATGTAGGATTTAGGTTCATGAGGCACTGCTGAGGGAGTGCTGGGATGTTCCTTGTTGATGGTGTTTCAGAGCTTGTCTTTTATCTGGGTCACTGTGGACCACTTGATTGTGACATTTTACTTCGAATCTCTCTTGTCAACAGGTTTTGTGCTGGCTGACAATATCAGCTCATCCCATAATGCAGTGGGGTTTTAACAATTTAAATATTGCATTCGGTAATGGAGGTACTTAAAAACATCAATAGTAGAAAAACCATAATACTCTAATAGTAATACTAATAGTAATAGGAATGCTACAGTTGTATGCATAGAATTCTTTGTTTGTTTGTTTGTTTAAAGCTGCATAGTCTGATGAAAACATAACATTTTCAAAACCAAAACACTTATCTAGATTTGATTCTACATATTCAACTTAGACACTGGTGCACTTATTAAACATTTGTTGCCGCATAGAAGGGCATAATAAGTCTATTAATAGAAACCGTTATTAATGAAGTCTATGGTGTAAGGGTTTGAGCGTGCTTGCCAAAATTAATTTGGCATGTTTTGATATCAAATATCTCTAAACTTAACCATTTAAAATTAAAGTTACTTCAAACTAAAGTAAAGTAGATTATAATGATTAGTATAATATATTTATCTCATAAAGTCTCAAAAACTCAAAAGCATCGCACTATGCAACTTTAACAAAATGCAGACATAGGCTATTGGTGGTTATATATATGCATGTCCATTATAATTTATATGTAACATATCTGTATTGTATATATAGCATATATATATGATTATAACACATTATGCGAGTATAAAGATACATAAGGGAATTGTTATAATTATTTATTTGATTTATATTACTGCTATTAATATTATTGATATTACCGATAGTTTTATACTCCGTAACTTCCATGAGACTCCACACTTAAAGTTGCATGGTCCGATGAAATATTTATTTTCAAAACCAAAACATGTATCTTAATTTGATTATATATATCCATCTTAGATATTGGTACATGAACAAGTGATTTGGGACAGCATATATAGAATAATCAGTGAATTTACTACCTCATTCTACTTTGAGAAACCCATCACACAAGGAAGCCATTAATCAATTAGGTCAATCTCGTGGCCTAATTAGCCAGACTCTCATTCCAAGTACCATACATATCATGGTGATCGCGAGATATCAATACGCGTCATGGCTCGAGGACTTTTGGAAAGCTTGTCAACAGTATTTTGGGTTCTTTCAGCTCAAATTGCTTCAAAACTAGCCATTTTTCATCAAAATTACTCCGAAGTAATGATTAGTAGCTTATAACGATCAATTTGATATATTTATCTAAAAAATAAAATAAAAATTCAAACGCCATCAGACCATGCAACTTGAACCGGTGGCACCACCTGCGGCCCATCTCTCCTCCACCGGATGTTGGGAAGTGTCAGTCGCACCGGAGGATGAATGACCCTTGACACCCACATGTAGTTTTAGGATAGCTTTTCTCTGTCCATTACCCACGAGTACTGACTGGTATTGTTGATGTTCCAGTCTCATTTTAGTAACAGTATGAGTTGTTATACAACACTCCCTTTTATAATACTCCCCGAGCAGCGTGTCTATCTATATGTACTGTCGGTTTTTGATTTTATCACTAGATAGCCACTGAAGTCCCTCTTCTCCCCTCCACCCCTCCACCCCACACCCATCCCTCCCCCACCCACAAGGTGGGGGTGTTGACCAGTGCCTCCACTATCACCCCCCACACCTGGCCCCCCACCCCCTCCCCCGCCCGACCCCACCCCCAGGTGGCCGACATTAAGGCCCTTCAGGCCCTTCTGCCCATGTCCACCTCAGCCGGACCTGAGGGCATCTCGGGGCGCCTTTGCTTCGCCAAAGCCGGGCGACCTTCACCTCCAGTAACCTTCATCTTCAGGCCTTTTTATTAGATTCTGGATTTGATGGAACTGCGTCCCAATAGCGCTGAATGTGGCTTCCACCAGACACGCCCCCCCCCCCCCCCTCCCCCGGCCAACCCCCTCAACACCAACACCAAAATCACCAACACACCAACCAACATCACCATCACCATCACCACCGCCACCACCATCACCACCACAGCCCCCCCCCCCCCCCCCCCCACCACCACCACTCATGCATCGCGCCGTGCCCTACGCGTTCACCCTTTGACACAGAGGGCTGCACGCGCTTTGCTTGCGCGATGCAATTTTCTGGCCGCGTACATCGCTCAAGGTCCCCGTCCCAGAATCCAATTACCGCCCACCGCCCGACGGGCGGAGAGGAAGGGGAGGGTGGGGAGAGCTGGGAGGGCGGGGAGGGGGGAAAGGATGGAGAGAGCGTGTGTCGGAGGGCTAAACGATGGGCGAGGTCAGCAGCCGTGGCGGGGGTGGGGGGTGGTGGTGTGATGATTGGTGTGGTGGTGGTGATGGTGGTGATGGTGGTGGGGGCGGTGGTGGTGGAAGGCTGTGGTAGTACTGGTGGTGGTGATGGTGGTGGTGATGGTGGTGGTAGTGGTGATGGTGGTGGTAGTGGTAATAGTGGTGGTAGTGGTGATGGTGGTTGGTGGTGATGGTGGTAGTGATGGTGGTTGGTGGTGGTAGTGGTGGTGTGGTGGTGGGGCGGTAGTGATGGTGGTGGTGGTGGTGTGGTGGTGGTAGTGATGGTGATGGTGGTGGTGTGGTGGTACTGGTGGTAGTCTGGTGGTGGTGGTGATGGTGGTAGTTGGTGGTGGTGGTGTGGTCGTGGGGCAGTGCCAATTGTAGTTATAGTGGTGGTGATGGTGGTGTTTGGTGGTGGTGGTTGTGGTTGGTGGTGGGGTGATGGTGGTAGTGGTGGTGGCAGTGGGGATGGTGGTGGTTGGTGGTGGTTGTTGTTGTTGTTGGTGGGGTGGTGGTGGTAGTGGTTATGGTTATGGTGGTGGTGGTTGGTGGTAGTGCTAGTGTGGTGGTGGTGTGGTGGTGGTGATGGTGGTGGTTGGTGGTGGTTGTTGTTAGTGGTTGGGTGGTGGTGGTGGTTATGGTGGTGGTGGTGGTTGGTGGTAGTGGTAGTGTGGTGGTGATGGTGGTAGTGGTGATGGTGGGTGGTGGTGGGGTGGTAGTGGTGGTGGTTGGTGGTAGTGGTGGTGGTGGTTGGTGGTGGTGGTAGTGTGGTGCTGGGGTGGTAGTGGTGATGGGGGTGGTGGTGGTGGGGTGGTAGTGGTGGTGGTGGTGCTTGGTGGTAGTGGTGGTAGTGGTGGTTGATGGTAGTGGTAGTGTGGTGCTGGGGTGGTAGTGGTGATGGTGGTGGTGGTGGTGGGGTGGTAGTGTGGTGTTGTGGTGATGGTGGTTGTTGTTGGTGGTGGTGGTAGTGGTTAGGGTGGTGGTGGTGGTGGTTGCTGGTAGTGGTAGTGTGGTGCTTGGTGGTAGTGGTAGTGTGGTGTTGTGGTGGTGGTGGTGGTTGTTGTTGTTGGTGGGGTGGTGGTGGTAGTGGTTATGGTGGTAGTGTGGTGTTGTGGTGGTGGTTTGTGGTGGTTGTTGTTGTTGGTGGTGGGGTGGTGGTGGTAGTGGTTATGGTGGTGGTGGTGGTTGCTGCTAGTGGTGGTGGTTGCTGGAAGTGGTGGGGTGGTGATGGTGGTGGTTGCTGGTAGTGGTAGTGTGGTGCTTGGTGGTAGTGGTAGTGTGGTGTTGTGGTGGTGGTTGTTGTTGTTGGTGGTGGTGGAGTGGTGGTAGTGGTTATGGTGGTAGGGGTAGTGTGGTGTTGTGGTGGTGGTTGGTGGTTGGTGGTTGTTGTTGTTGGTGGTGGGGTGGTGGTGGTTGCTGGTAGTGGTGGTGGTTGGTGGTAGTGGTGGGGTGGTGATGGGGGTGGTGAGGAGGGAAGTCGTGCTTTATTATATATGCTATATAATGCATCATGTGTAATATAAGCAAGTAAATCTGTGCGATCTCTCGCTCCAGTTATGATGCGTGTAGTTATTCCATTGTGCTTTAGTTCTTTAATCGGCCACTGCAACGCCAACTGTGTCTAGACACTTCCGGTTCCGGTAATTGCTGTACAACAGTACATATATATTTATATTTATATAAGTCAGCGTTGCTAACCTGGAGGTACTGAGAATCCTTGAGTTTTTGTATTGTAGGTGTAGAACCTAAGTGGTTGCAGCAGCAAACTTGCTATGGGGTGTTCTGGGGCATTCCCCCCCCCCCCCCAGAATATTTGTGAAAAATGGCTTTGAAATGGGACTTTTTTGGGCCATTTCCACGACGTTATAAGTTGATATTTTAGCATACCATGATAATTGACATTTACTTGTATTTAATCAAAAATACAGAAATTCGTACATAAATTAAGAGATTCCTACAAAAGCACATCAATTCGTGATATTTTGTACAAAAGCACAGAAATTCATGCCATTTTGGGGTTGATCCATGACACATGAGGTGAATCATCAGAACCTTCAATTTCCGTGACTCTCACAGGAATTTCGTGTGAGTTGGCAACACTGATAAGTCTGAACATTTATTATATATAAATGTTAACGAGCAGGTGACGAACAGGTGACGAACAGCTCCCGAGCAGCTCCCGAGCAGCTCCCGAGCTGCTCACGATCATCTCCTGAGCATCTCCTGAGCATTTCCTGAGCAGCTCCCGAGCAGCTGGTCACCGCCTGTGTAAGTGCATGTAAGTCCGCCGGCGCCACTCACCTGACCCCCCCCCCCCCCCTCCCCACTCACCTGTTTCAGATGCTCGGCTACTGCGTGCCGCGAAAGGCCTACAACGGAGACGTCGACAGTCTGGTCGTCATGGTGACGGAGCTCGGGGAGACAATAGACATCATCAGGCTGCTCCAGATGTCGTGGGAGGACCGGCTCAGGGTGAGTTTGATCGCGTGCAGGGCCCTGCAAGGCCAGCGGTGGGATATTTTGTGTTTTTATTTATCTGACAGTCCATGCGCCATACCCGATTATTATTAATAATACGCGTGTTATAATTTATATCAAACCTTCTTTGAAGTGGACGTACTACAGTAAAACCTCTCTAATCGACGACCTCCACATATCGACTACTCCCCTATACCAATCCCTTTATTTTGCTCCCAAACGAGCGCCCATACAATACCATGATAATGACGAAGAAAGCTCTCCAAACCGACCACCTCCCTAAAAGGAACATTTAAAGTCGGTCCCATGGTCGGTCGATTTAGAGAGGTTTTACTGTAATATATTCACCATTCGCTAGTTCCTGCGTTTGCCATCGAATGGGCCAAGTGATATTTATACATGGAACCCTCCGGTGATGGCAGCTTTCTAGAGCACCATTTTCAGGGAAATTAACATAATTAACTTATATTGTGAGCAACTATGAGGGTGTAGTGCACTGGATCATTTACACACACAACAACAAGTTATCTCATGAGAAATGTTACCAAACAGCATGTCCCTGCAATCGAGATCAGAAATAGATCTCACGTAGAGAAAGAAAATCTATTCATATAATGTTAATTTCTTTTGATAGTTTAAAACTTTATTTTTAATTATATATATATGGAGAGTTCAGGCGCAAAACCACGTAAATGCCAATCCAAAAATGGAGATAAACATTGTAATCGAACCACCAACAAAATGAAATTTGTATATTATATTTGTTGTCCATTGCTCCATAAAGATGTGAATTAGTGGGAATTTTAATTATTTTCATCTGTTAAAGTGTTATTTAAACTATATTTTTGGATTGTCGTTTACATGGGTTTTGCACCTGAACTCTTCATATATACATATATGTATATATATATATATATATATATATATTAATATATTAAAGAAAAGGGTAAATCACCCGTTGGATTCGAACCCCATAACTACAGAGTACAGAATCAGTACAATACAGAAACTGGGTCACTTGGCTTAGTGAGTGAGTGAATGACAGCCAAACTACATCTCCATAAAAGCCAAACTGGATCCCTGGGATGGGTACAAATTAGTAGGTGCCATGCGCCACCTGTGGAAGAACTTGGAACCACTGGAACATGCCATGCGCCACCTGGTGTAGAATTGAGCATAACTAGCAAGACCAATACCAGGAATGTTCGGTAGAAACTAGCAGGGAAATGTCCTTGTTTATATTCACTATTATTAAGATTATTAATAAACTTAGATAAAATATAGCAGCAGAAATCGAATCAAACTTCAACGACAATCACATTCGGAAGTTTGCGTTGTCACTTTTAATTACCCATTTATGTGGGAACAACATTTGGATTAGAGAATGATCCTTTATTATTTTGTGTAAGTGAATCTGCGGGGTTCATAGGTTAGGTCAGATGGTGTGTGCGTGTTCTCACAGGAAACACTGCATATCACTCGGGCACTGGTTGTACCAGGGGTTTGTCGACCAAACCCTCTGAAATAGATTGGTGCGGATAAGATAGGCCTGATGGCACGCGCTGGCCGAATCGGTAGAACGCACACTTCCCGTGCGGGAGATCAGGAGTTCATTCCTGGTCGAGTCAAACCAATGACTTACCAAATTGATACTTGTCGCTTCCTAGTTTGGCAACTCGACATTCTAGGATAGGGCAAGGACTGGTTAGCTCGGTGTCAGCATAATGTGATGGTAGGATATTGGGTCACTGTGCTGGCGGATTGATCTCCCAGTGGGGCAGCACTATAAAGTTGCCATGAGTTCGCACTGTCACAAGTCGGTACTCATCCTGATATGGCCTTTTTTTTGTGATGATGTATTTATGCTGCCCATAACGGTTAAGTCTAATGACTTGTTTTCGCCACTAGACAGTAAATAGTCTTGTGACTCCCCTTCTTTTTATCACTTTCAGTTGTTGTGTAGCTATCTACTGCATGCATCCTTGTACATCCTTGTATGTGCCTTACATATTGCTAGGAGGTAACATACTAAAATAACACCCCAAAGTTGTCCTTCTCCCCTCTCACTCCACTCCCTTTCCGCCGTACAACGACCGCGCTGACAACATTGCGATGTGAGTGCATTGTGTGTGCTTGGGCTTTAGGGTTTTGAGTGGATTTTTTTCCGGGTGGGGGGGTGGGGGGTGCATTAGTTGATTAAAGTTGCATAGTCCGATGGTTTCGGAGATTTTGACATTTTCTGAGATAAATAAATTAGATTGATCGTTATAAAGTACCTTACTTTAGCTTGAAGTAACTTTTATTTTAAGTGGGTAACTTTTGAGATATTTGAAGTGCAACCATGCTAAATTAATTTTGGCAAGCTTGCCAAAACTCTGACCCCATAGCCTTCTGCAGTAACAGGTTCTATTCAATTGCCTCACTATTCTGATATGTGTGGCAACAAATGTTTAATAAGTGCACCAGTATCGAAGGTAGATATTTAGAATCCAATTTAGATAATTCTTTTAGTTTTGAAAATTTGATGTTGTCATCGGACTATGCAGCTTTAAGCAGCGGAGATTTTCAATCACGGAAATTGGTCTTCCTCATTCCACTGCTCCTTGCCCTATCCTCATAATGCTTAATTCCAGGCTAGGTAGTGATTGGTATACACTTTTAAGTCATTGGCTTAACTTGACCGGGCTTTGAAAATGGGAATTCAAATTCCATGACATACCAAAATGGGAGATGGGTGTTCTGTTAGCTTATTTTGGGACAGATTTTTTCGTTGTGCGTGACCGGACGTGGTGGCCGAATGCGTAGAGTACAAGCTTCCCGTGCGGAAGGTCGGGAGTTCGAATCCCATCCGAGTCAAACCAATGACATACAAAATTGATACTTGTCGCTACCTAGCCTGGCGCTCAGCTTTAATAGGATAGGACAAGGACTGGTTAGCGCAGCATCAGGATAATGTGACTGTGTGGGATATCGGGTCATGGTGCCAGTGGCCTCGTCTCCCACTGGAGCAGCACTATAAAGTTGCCATGAGTGCACCCTGTCACAAGTCGGTACCGGACCTGATATGACCTTAGCTGTTGCTATGATGTAAAGCAACAACAAACTAGCAAACAAACAAATCTTTGTGTCTGTTGTAATTGTGTCGTGGGGGGGGGGGGGGGTGATGCAAATGGGAAATATTGCGCATAGACCGGAAATCGAACCCACATCTCTTGTATTCTGAGCCAGTGTGCTAACCATTACACCACCTAGGCTCCCTGATGTCACAACCGTACACACGCCTACCGGTCTATGCAGCTCCTTGCCTAATGCTAGGTACACACCTACCGTTTTTCCGCACCCACCTACCGTATACGATCTAAACCTGCCCAAAAGTTGTGAGGTGTGCACTCCCCTAGCACACCTACCGATTGCGATTCACGACTAAAAACTAATTTTTAGGGCTAAAACGGTAGGTGTGTACCTAGCATACGATTGCGATTTGCGATTCGAAAAATGAATCGGCCCGTTTTCAGTTTTAAGCGGGTCGGGTCGAGTCGCGAGTTTTAGTGCGCGAATCCTATACGGTAGGTGTGTTCTTGGCATAAGAGGTCAATGCAGACTACTACTCGTCCCCCTGGAATTGTACCTCTTTTAAATGTCCATTTAATGCTTACAATTACATATATATACAGACAATGCACTTACATATATGCATACACAGGGTGGGTTCAACTCATACAGCACATAGCTTGTACAACATCATGGTCATGACAACCAGTGTCATGGGGGTGATGAAAAATTAGAAATATTGCAAATAAAGCGGGAATCGAACCCATAGCTCTTGCATTCCGGGCCACTCTGCTAACCATTTCACCACCTAGGCTCCCTGCTGTCACCACCCCACCACCGGACGCTGTAGACGAATCGGTAGAATGCAGACTATGGGAGATCGGGAGTTCGATTCCCGGTCGAATCAAACCAATGACTCTTGTCGCTTGCTAGCCTGGCACTCAGCATTAACAGGATAGGGCAAGGATTGACTCAGTATCAGGATAATGTGACTGAGTGGGGTATTGGATCATGGTCCCGGCGGTCTGATTTGCCAGTGGGGCAGCACTATAAAAGTCGCCATGAGTGTGCACTGTCACAAGTCGGTACCTGTCCTAATATGACCTTATATGTTGCCAGGACGTAAAACTCCAACAACCAACCAACCAACTACTACAGTAGTAATATTACTAGTAGAGGTGTGCTGGTTAAGTTTATTGCCACCAGGTGTCGCGTGCTCTCCCCGCTGTGACCCCTCGTGTGTGGTACACATGGCATGCTGCTTGCAGGCATGCACGTACTGCACATTGCATGTATGGATGGAACATGTTTGCAAATACATTATTCTGTACGCAGACACACACAACCCGTCTACCTGTTCAACAAACCACAAATTCACTGCTTCTCCGCTTCTCATTTGTACTGCTGCTATCTTCTTAAAGTTGCATAGTCCGATGTTTCTGAGTTTCTCTCATTTTCTGAGATAAAAATATTAGGTTGTTCATTATAATCTACCTCACTTTAGTTTGAAGTAACTTTTATTTTAAATTGCTAACTTTTGATATATTTGAAATGGAAACATGCTAAATTAATTTTGGCAAGCTTGCCAAAACTATATCACCACAGGCTTCTGCAGTAACATGTTCTATTAATTGACTCAGTATCCCCTTATATGTGATGACAAATGTTTAAGAAGTGCACCAGCATCTAAGTTAGATATGTAGAATCAAATCTAGATAATTGATTTTGTTTTGAAAATGTTCTGTTTTCATCAGACTATGCTGCTTTAACTGTTGCTGGGATGCTAAACCCCAACAACGAAACAAACAATTGCCCTGTCATTCTCTTTTGCCGACAAAGTGCTATAAATGTCTGTCACATAACCACATACATTAATTACATTTGAACCCCTAACCATGAACATATTTTTGTTTGTTTAGTTTTTTTTAATGCTGTGTTTATACTGTCCATAGCATGTAATGGGGCTGTCACACTATGGCGTATGGCGGCGGCGTATGCATAACGTGGCGCAATAATTTGAAAAACATTATAGCTCGACGCGTGCTGACCTTTTTGCACTGCGGGAGCTTTTGAAGCATATGCATAACCTATGCGGAACCTATGCGGAACCTACCCCTAGCCTATGGTAGCATATTCAAAGCATATGACGACGTATACTTGGCGTATTGGGACGTATTTTGAGGGTTGGAGGCGACAGGACCAGCATATGAGTAGTGTAGGCCGGCGTATACCGAGCTTGCTCCTAACATATTCTGACAGACCTCTAACGTACACATAGCGTATGAGGAACATATGAGCCACACGCCGGCATAGGTTGAACGTTTTGAACATGTGCAAAACCTTTTGTGGCGGCTCGGCGTATGACGATGTATGAAGAGCATATATGGCGTATGCCCAACCTCTGCATAATGTACATCGGTGTATGATGGCGTATCGGTCGAAAATCAAATACGTTGGTATACGCTGAGGCTATACGCCGTAGTCTGACAGCCTCTTTACAGAATGTTGTGAGTACGCCAGAGACACCTGGAGGGTGTCGGTTCAGTGTATGCCTAACCTATGCCGACATACCCTTAACCTATGCGTAACCTATGCCAGCATATGCCTAGCGTATGTCTAGTGTATGAGCAATGCCTGAGGCATACGCTGGCATACGCTGCAAATATTGAACATGCACACAACTTTCTCGGCGGCTCGGCGTATGACGACATATGAAGAGCGTATATGGTGTATGCCCATCATATGCCCAACCTATGTGTAACCTATGACGGCATATGACGATGTATTGGTCGAAAACCTCATACGCCGGCATACGCTAACGCCATACGCCGTAGTGTGACAGCCCCATTAGCTCGAGTGCTGGGGCTGGTTTTCAATGCTGGCCAGTTGTAGTACTGGTTTAATCTTATCACACAGAAGGAGGTGATAAGATGTTTTTGTTTATCACACAGTACCAGGTACATGGTGATTATCTAGTAGCTGTATATATCTGAGCTTGTTTTGTGTTGGGGTTGGCTATCCAAGGTCAATCCGAAATAGGGAAAGACTGCTAGGTATCTGTTAGGCATGGCAGTTAAGTGTGTTCTTGGCTTGTAGATGTTTGAGCTTGTTTTATTTGGGTTTGGCTATCCAAGGTCGATCCGAAATAGCAAATAATAACACCGACCTCCCCAAAGAAGGCCTCTGGTTTAAATACAGATATAGCCCTATGATATGAATCTGCAATCTAATATGCTAAATATATTGTTCACTATTTTGGAATGAAGAATTGATGAAAGCTTGTTGATAAATCATACTGTCTGCCCGATGCACACTCACCTACATATATATCGCACTGGACACGCTGAGCGAATCGGTAAGAGCACAGGTGTTGAAGGTCGGGAGTTCAAAACCTGGCCGAGTCAAACCAATGACAGTACTATAAAGTCGCCATGATTGTGCACTGTCACAAGTCCAAGACCTTGCGGAGCGGGACGTAGCTCAGGCAGTAGAGTGTCAACCTCTGAAGGTGTCGCTCATCCTATCGATCCTGCTTATTGGACCAATTTGCTGTTTGGGTTACTTTCCATTCCAACCAGTGGTCCACAACTGGTTCATCAAAGGCTGTGGTATGTACTGTCCTGTCTGTGGGAAAGTGCATACAAAAAAATCCTTGCTGCTTATAGGGAGTAAGTAGCCTATGTGGCAGCAGCAGGTTTCCTCCAAAGAAATATGTCAGAATGTCCAAATGTTTGATGTCCAATAGCGGATGAGTGGAGGAGAGAGGATGTGAGGAGGGGCAGGAAGGGGAGAATGGAAGGAAGGAGGGAGAGGAGGGGGGGGGGGGGAGGAGGGGAAGAGGAAGGAAGGGGAGCATGGAGGAGAGGAGGAGAAGGGCGATGGGGAGGGAGAGGAGGAGGAGATGGAAGAGGAGGAGGAGGAAAGATGAGGTGAGGGAGGGTTGAGGGTTGAGGGTTGAGGGTTGAGGAGCAGCAGGGGTAAGGGGTTTAGGGGGTGTATAAGGTGTAGGGGGGTGCAGGGGTGTGTAGGGAGTATGGGGGTATAGGAGGTGTAGGGGGTGTAGGGGGTGTAGGGGAGTAAGGGGGGTGTAGGCGGTGTAGGGGGGTGATGGGGGGTGTAGGGGGTGTAGGGGGTGGAGGGGGGTGGAGGGGGGTGGAGGGGGGATGCGGGCGGCGGAAGCAGCAGGCGCCGACCGGCTAACGAAGCTAATCACGGTGCCGGCCCTCACGCCCCCCGTTGTAACGGGTCGAGGCGGGGACTTGTAACGCCCGCCCCGGTCAAACGGAAGGCACGGCCCAACATGCCCGCCGGCCCGCCGTCACCTACACTCCGTCAACATTACTAAATCAAAAATACAATCTAAAGAAAAGGAACCCAACCAAATATGTCCTCATTTCGCACTGATGCTCAAATCTAACAAACACATGCAATTCGCTAAGCATTATTTGGTTTCGTGTTTGTGATGACGTACACTGCGACGCGCGTTCCGGATGTAGCTTAGTTTAGTTTAATTTGAAAGGAACCTGGTGGGTGAATAGTTGGTAGGAGGGTCCCGTGATGTGGCTGACGGGTGAGCGCCGCCTGCCGGCCATTAGAGCACCAGTTGACATGCCCCGCTTTTTTTGTGGTTGGGGGTGGCGGAGTGGGGTGTGTGTGTGGGGGGGGGGGGGGGGGAGCATGACAGCAGCTAATTGTGCCCCGAAAGCCTTCGCGGCCATACAGGAGCCGACACAGGAGTCTGGGAAGTCTGTGGCCACCATTTTGGATAAAGCTGTGTCTACAACTTACAAGGTGGACGTGGGCAAATTGGGGGGATTGGGGGGGGGGGGGGGGAATCTGGACGTGTCTAAAGACTGTGACCTCATTTCATAAATACATTTAACCACACTTTCTCCAGGTTAATCAATAGACCCCCGTCAGTTAAGCTGGAAACTACCTGACTAGAGTAGTTCCAGATTCTGCCGACAGATGTCACTAGCTTAACCGGAGGGGTGTATGTAATACATGAAGGTGAAATTCCAGAAAAAAAATACAATATAATTGTCTTTTATTTTTTGTAATAGATATATTACAATGACAAGAGCTTGAATCCTGTTGCGATATGAATATCTGAATATAATCAAGTATTTTATTATTTGTCCAAGCATTCTTTACAGAGATATAGCATGTGAAATCATAGGCAGTCGGGGATTGTACCCAACGTGGTAGTTCCAGATTTTGCCAACAGATGTGACTAGATTAACTGGCGGGGTCTATTGACCGCTGATATGAGAATCCCATTTGGGTCCCACGTTCTTTCCTTGGATAAACAACAAGAAATATATCTGCTGTACAAGGAATTATATATATATATGCATGCTGTCTCATGCTATTCATCATTAATGGTTGATTGGTCGTCGGAGTTTTACGTACTGGCAACATTTGAGGTCATATCAGGATGGGTACCGACTTGTGACAGTGCACTCTCAGGGGGACTTTATAGTACTGACCCACTGGGAGATCAGGCCACCAGCACCATGATCCAATATCCCACTCAGTCCCATTATCCTGTCCCACTGATCTAACCAGTCATTGCCCTATCCTAACAATGCCAAACGCCTGGCTAGGTAGCCACAAGTAACAATTGTTATGTCATTGGTTTGACTCGACCAGGGTTCGAATCTCATGATCTACCAAAACGGGAGGCAGTCGCTCAACTCATTCGGCCATCCCGTGTGGTCTATGACCATGGATGTTTCCAAGACGTAAAACTCCAACAAACAAACATACACAATGAGACACCGTGCTATGTTTAGCTACTAGCGACCCCCCCCCCCCCCCCCGGACACACCCACCTTGTCCTCACGGGCCGACTTAAATGACACCCGTCCTGATATGACCTTAGATGTTGCTAGGACGTAAAACAACAACAAACAAACAAACAAACTTAAGTGACGCATCTCAACAGACGCAGTGCTTCCTAGAATGTCTTTAAATTTAATTAAAGTCCAGTGTTGTACCAACGATTCCCTGATTGTATGTGTGTGGTTAGCATAATTTCTAGTTAAACCTAAAAGCAGCAAATAACTGAGTAGACAACTAGATTAGTTAACAGTGTTTTCCCCCCCTTATTCAAACAAGTCGATTGTTCCTTTAGAATCTGGTTTAAGAATCGATTGAAACCATAATGTTGTGGCACACATGGCTCAGCGGTAAAAGTCGGCGATTAATTAGCAGTGTAGGACGTAGACGGGCCGGGAAACCATACACTGATGGCGCCTTCCCTGGCTTCCCGCTTCCAACACAAGGTGGCGCCACCACCACCCATTACCGACACACTTATTCGCGCGACTACTAGCACAAGGTGGCGGGTGTCCTTGAGTGCACGAACATCGCACATAGCGAATAACAAATAGAGAATAACACATAGAGAATAACACATAGATAATAGTGCATAAAGAATAGCATATAGATAATAGCACATAGAGAATAGCACATAGCGAATAGCACATAGAGAATATCACATAGAGAATAACACATAGAGAATAATGCATAGAGAATAGTGCATAGATAACATCACATAGAGAATAGCACATAGAGAATAGCACATAGAGAATAGTGCATAGATAATAGCATATAGAGAATAGCACATATCGAATAACACATAGATAATAGAGCATAGATAATAGACCATAGAGATTAACACATAGAGAATAACACATAGAGAATAACACATAGAGAATAACACATAGATAATAGCACATAGAGAATAGCACATAGAAAATAGCACATAGAGAATACCACATAGAGAATAACACATAGAGAATAACACATAGAGAATAACACATAGAGAATAGCGCATAGATAACAGCACATAGAGAATAGCACATAGAGAATATCACATAGAGAATAACGCATCGAGAATAGCACATAGAGAATAGTGCATAGATAATAGCACATAGAGAATAGCACATAGAGAATAGCACATCGAATAACACATAGATAATAGAGCATAGATAATAGACCATAGAGATTAACACATAGAGAATAACACATAGAGAATAACACATAGAGAATTACACATTGATAATAGTGCATAGAGAATAGCATATGGATAATATCACATAGAGAATAGCACATAGAGAATAGCACATAGAAAATAGCACATAGAGAATAGCACATAGAGAATAACACATAGAGAATAACACATAGAGAATAGTGCATAGATAACAGCACATAGAGAATAGCACATAGAGAATATCACATAGAGAATAACGCATAGAGAATAGCACATAGAGAATAGTGCATAGATAATAGCACATAGAGAATAGCACATAGAGAATATCACATAGATATTAGCACATAGAGAATAGCACATAGAGAATAATACATAGAGAATAACACATAGAGAATAACACATAGAGAATAATACATAGAGAATAACACATAAAGAATAACACATAGAGAATAATGCATAGAGAATAGCTCATAGATAATAGCACATATAAAATAGCACATAGAGAATAGCACATAGAGAATATCACATAGAGAATAACACATAGAGAATAGCACATAGAGAATAGTGCATAGATAATAATACATAGAGAATATCGCATAGAGAATAACGCATAGAGAATAGCGCATAGAGAATAGTGCATAGATAATAACACATAGAGAATAGCACATAGCAAATAACACATATATAATAGCACATAGATAATAACACATAGAGAATAGCACATAGAGAATAGCACAGAGAGAATAGCACATAGATAATAGCACATTGAGAATAGCACATAGAGAATAACACATATAGGATAATACATAGAGAATAACACATAGTGAATAGCACATAGAGAATAGAACACATAGAGAATAGCACATATTGAATAGCACATAGATAATAGCACATAGATAATAGCACATAGGTAATAGCACATAGAGAATAGCACATAGAGAATAGCCCACAGTGAATAACACATAGAGAATAGCATGTAGCGAATAACACATAGAGAATAGCACATAAACCACAACACACAACACATAGCGAATAGCACATTGCATATAGCGAATAACATCTAACACACAACACACAACACACAGAACATAATACATAACACATAGCGAATAGTACATAGAACATAGCACATAACACATAGAATATAGAGCATAGCATATACTGCACAGTGCATAGCGTATGACACATGCATAGCGCATATAACACATCACATAGCACATACTGCATAACACATAACACACATTGCATAGCACATATCACATAACAATATCACATAGCGAATAGCACATTGACTACAGCACCCAGCACATAACACCTAGCAGCTAGCACATATCACATATCATAATAGCACATATCACATAGCACATCACACATCATACAAGACATAACATATAACACATAGCACGTCATTGTGTAATGGTGCAGTCACACTACAACGCTTCTCACCGGCGACCCGTCAGCGTTGAAAATAAAATTAAAGCGTCAAGAAACGTTAAACTTTTAGGGGAAATATGGGTAAATTGGACGCTGGCACAGCATGTCAGTAGCATGTTATTAGCACGCGGCCAATGTTGTGGTAACGTATATCGGCGCGTTCTCTCTGTGTCTATGTCTGTGTCTGTGTCTGTGTCTCTGTATGTGTCTGTGTGTGTGTCTCTGTGTGTCTGTGTGTCTGTGTGTGTATGTGTGTGTGTCTCTGTCTGTGTCTCTGTCTGTGTCTCTGTCTGTGTATTTGTCTGTGTCTCTGTCTATGTCTCTGTCTGTGTATCTGTCTGTGTCTCTGTATGTGTCGCTGTCTGTGTCTTTGTATGTGTCTCTGTGTCTGTGTCTGTCTCTCTGTCTGTGTCTCTGTATGTGTCTCTGTGTGTGTGTCTGTGTGTGTGTCTCTGTATGTGTCTCTGTGTGTGTCTCTGTGTCTCTGTGTGCCTGTGTGTGTCTCTGTCTGTGTCTCTGTATCTGTCTGTGTCTGTGTCTGTGTCTCTGTCTGTGTATCTGTCTGTGTCTCTGTCTGTGTATCTGTCTGTGTCTCTGTCTGTGTCTCTGTCTGTGTATCTGTCTGTGTCTCTGTCTGTGTCTCTGTCTGTGTATCTGTCGGTGTCTCCATCTGTGTCTCTGTCTGTGTATCTGTCTGTATCTCTGTATGTGTCTCTGTCTGTGTCTCTGTATGTGTCTCTGTGTCTGTGTCTCTCTCTCTGTCTCTGTCTGTGTCTCTGTCTGTGTCGCTCTCTGTGTCTCTGTGTGTGTCTCTGTGTGTGTGTCTCTGTGTCTGTGTGTGTCCGTGTGTGTGTGTCTCTGTCTATGACTCTGTCTGTGTCTCTGTCTGTGTCTCTGTCGGTGTCTCTGTCTGTGTCTCTGTCTGTGTCTCTGTATGTGTCTCTGACTGTGTCTGTGTCTGTGTCTGTGTGTGTGTGTCTGTGTGTGTCTCTGTATGTGTCTCTGTATGTGTCTGTGTCTGTGTCTGTGTCTGTGTATATGTCTGTGTCTGTGTCTGTGTCTGTGTCTCCGTCTGTCTGTGTCTGTGTCTGTCTGTGTCTGTCTCTGTGCCTCTGTCTCTCTCTCTCTGAGACACAGAGACACACAGACAGACACACACACAGACACATAGACACCCCCAGATACACATAGACACACACATACACAGAGACACACACACAGACACAAATACCCACACACAGACAGAGAGACACAGACACACATAGACACACACAGAGACACACACACAGACACACACAGACATAGAGACACAGAGACACAGACAGAGACACAGACACAGAGACACAGACAGAGACACAGACAGAGACACATACAGAGACACATACAGAGACAGACACAGAGACACAGACAGAGACACAGACAGAGACACAGACACACAGAGACACACACACAGACACAGACAGAGACACAGACAGCGACACATACAGAGACACATACAGAGACATACACAGAGACACAGACAGAGACATAGACAGAGACACAGACACACAGAGACACACACACATACACAGAC
Organism: Branchipolynoe longqiensis; assembly: GCA_030323885.1. Lineage (NCBI taxonomy): Eukaryota > Metazoa > Annelida > Polychaeta > Phyllodocida > Polynoidae > Branchipolynoe > Branchipolynoe longqiensis. The sequence goes on from CM059186.1 coordinate 102,870,141, forward strand.
AGAGACAGAGACAGAGACACATACATAGACACATACAGAGCCAGACACAGAGACACAGACAGAGACACAGTCAGAGACACAGACACACAGAGACACACATACAGACACAGACAGAGACACAGACAGAGACACATACAGAGACACATACAGAGACACATACAGAGACAGACACAGACACACAGACAGAGACACAGACAGAGACACAGACACACAGAGACACACACACAGACACAGACAGAGATACATACAGAGACACATACAGAGACACATACAGAGACAGACACAGAGACACAGACAGAGACACAGTCAGAGACAGAGACACAGACAGAGACACATACAGAGACACATACAGAGACAGACATAGAGACACAGACACAGACACAGAGACACAGACAGAGACACATACAGAGACACATACAGAGACATACACAGAGACACATACAGAGACACAGACAGAGACACATACACAGACACACAGAGACACAGAGACACACACATACACAGACAGAGACAGAGACACATACAGAGACACAGACAGAGACACAGACACACAGAGACACACACACACAGACAGAGACACAGACAGAGACACAGACACAGAGACACAGACAGAGACACAGACAGAGACACAGACAGAGGCCAAGACACAGAGACAGAGACACAGACAGAGACACAGACAGAGACACATACAGAGACAGAGACAGAGACACAGAGACACACACACACACAGACACAGAGACACAGAGGCATACACACACAGACACAGAGACACACACAGACACAGACACACACATAGAGACACAGAGACACATACAGAGCCACACACAGAGACACACACACAGCAATGTGCGAGCAACGTCCCTCCAATGCACTTGTAACGTGTGTCGACGTCCGCCTAACGTCCTCCTAACGTCCTTACCCATATATTTGCGTGCGCTGCTGGTCGTTGTTTTTTTTGGACATGCTTAAAACCTTGGGCGACCGGCAATGCGCGCCGACGTTGTCCGCCGACCATCAACGTCAAGGATAGTGTACTGACATGTACTGACGCGCTCAGAACGCGCCACCAGCGCTTCCAGACGTTTCACTTATTATCGCCCAAAATCACTACACGTTGCCGTGTCGCCAGCGAGAAGCATCGTAGTGTGACTGCACCATAACATACAATATGCCGAATACTCTATATAATAAAAAGGAAAGGTGGTTTTATTTAACAACGCCTCTAGAGCACATTGATTTTTATCATCGACTATTGGATGTCAAACATATGGTCAGTCTGACATATTTCTTTAGAGAAAACCTACTGCCGCCACATAGGCTACTCTTTCCGATAAGCACTTTCCTGCAGACAGGACATCACATACCACGGCCTTTGATGAACCAGTTGTGGGGACCACTGGTTGGAACGAAAATAGCCCAAACTGTAAATGGGTCCACTGAGCGGGATCAAACTCTATATAATATGTAGTACTACTAGGCCTATTTACTATATATCACATGTATAGTATACAAATCATATACAGTAAAACTTCACTATACCGACCACTCCACAGATGGACCACTCCCCTATATCGATCGCTTTATTTGGGTCCCCAAAATACCATTGTAAGGATATTCTAACTCTCTAAACCGACCACCTCCCTAAATGGACCACTTAAAGTCGGTCCCATGGTCGGTCGATTTAGAGAGGTTTTACTGTAGAGTACACAAAATGTAGCAGCATATATAGTTTCTAGCATATATTGTATAGTATGCAATATACCATGTATTGCAATCGAAGCAACAGCATTAGCATCATTACACTCATTTTGAATTGCCTTTCATGAGCAGTAAGACTAACGATAGTGTGACTTTCTCCCGCCAGGTGTCTTACGGTATTACCCGCCTCCTGCGCTACCTGGCGGATTCCCCGTACGGCAGCGTCTCCCTTAATGACTTCCGGCGCCAGCAATTCGTTCTTGTGCGCGGTGACGTCACACTGACCGACCTTGATGACGTAGGTTTCGAGGAGCCTCGTTGTGATGTCGACGATGATTGCATCCATTACTTCTCCTCGACCAATTTTACTTTAAGGTACGAAATGTCAGCGTGATTTCACAAGATAAGTAAAATATTGATAATTTTCAGACATTTATGCATGTGAAAAAAACGTATGATAAATATGAATAGTTGTTATATATTTTGTTATATATGTGTTATATAGGTGTTATATATTTGCGTTATGTTTGTAATATATTTGTCATATATCTGTAATATATCTGTAATATATTTGTTATATATTTATCATCCATTTACCATCTATTTGTCATATATTTGTCATAGATTTGTCATATATTTGTCATATATTTGTTACATATTTGTCATATATTTGTCAATATTTGTCATATATTGGCCATATATTGGTAATATATTTGTAATAAATTTGTCATATATTTGTCATATGTATTTGCAATATATTTGTTTTATATTCCTCATTTATTTGTCACATATTTGTAATATATTTGTAATAAATTTTATATTTATTTGCTATATATTTGTTATATATTTGTCATATATTTGTCATATTTTTGTCAGATATTTGTCATATATTTGTCACATATTTGTCATATATTTGATATATATTTCTCACATATTTGTCATATATTTGTCATACATTTGCTATATATTTGCTACAGAACGCCGTGCGTGGACGGCCGTTGCATCGGGTTCAACGAGCGGAAGAACGTGTTCAACGCAGCGCGCCACTTCACCACCTTCCTGTTGCCGCACGGGGCGCCACCGGCTCTCAGGCCCGCCATCGACGCCATCGTCCACGCGTACAGCAACGCCACCATGCGGGCCAGCTGGCTACTAACGCTCCTAGAGGCCATCGTGGAGCGCTACCGGACGGGCGACTACTTACAGAGGTCGGCGGGCGAGCAGACGAAGAACAGTGAGTGTAGTAGTACTAGTACTCAACTCCTCTGCGCAGACTTTTTAACCCCGTCCTGATAATGATTTGACCTTAGATGTTGCCAGGAAGTAAAACTCCAACAACCAACCAACCAACTTGTTTGTTGTACATCCTAGCAACATCTAAGGTCATATCATGATGGGCACAGATTTGTGACAGTGCACACTCGTGGCGGGTTTGCAGTGCTGCCCCACTGGGAGATCTGTCCATGATGACCCGATATCCCGCTCGGTCACTTTATCCTGACACTGAGCTAATGAGTTCTTGTACTATCCTAGTAATGCCGAGTGACCAGCTGGGAGGTGACAAATATTAATTTTGTAAGTCATTGGTTTGACTCGACTGGGAAACAAACTATTAACCTACCGCATGGGAAGCCTTCGCTCTAACGACTTGGTCACCAGTCCTCTGCGCGAATAGACTTACATTGGAGGTGTGCTTCTCTGTATAGGGATGGGGAGTTAAAGTTATATAGTCCGATGGTTTTGAGTTTCTGTAATTTCCTGAGTCAAATATATTATGTTGCTCCTTATAATCTACCTTACTTCATGAAGTAACTTTGATTTATAATGATTATGCAACTTCAAACGAATATGAGCCGTCTATATATATATATATATATATATATATATATATATATATATATATATATATATAGATGCTGTATAAGAATTATACAAGTATACTAACCCGGCATTATATACTATCATAACAACCACCCACCAGTAATCGGGTGGTTGAGCCTTGGACTACTCATCTACTACTCAGGCTTCAACTCCGATGGTGGCGCCACCGCTCGCCTGCTCACTATCCTACTCACTTAACGCCAAGATATATGCTATGACAATATCTCCTAAGTTAGCCATTTTAAATCGAAGTTACTACAGAGAAAAAGAAGGAATCAATTTCCTCACCAACAAGCATATATATCTCAGGGTCCGTACGGGTCCTGGAAAGTCTTGAAAAGTTTTGAACTTCATTTTTACCCATTTCAAAGAGTTAGAAAGCCTTGAAATTAACCTATTTTGAATATTTTAGTCTTGAAAAACCTTAAATGCCATTAAACTTTCACCACTGATCTAAATTAACCGAAATCGCCATTCTTCATGGTCCCCCCCCCCTGAAATCCAAATGAAAATAGTCTTTTATTCCTATCAAAAACAGCATTGAAATGCCTTGAAATAGCCTTGAATTCCATATCTTCACATATGTACTAACCCTGTTATGTGTTAAAAATTGCATTTATTAGTTCTTTCAGCCAGTTTGTATCACACTGCCATTGCTCTTTTCAGAATACACAGTCCACACAGACGTTGACCTACCTGGCCTTTTTGACTACAAATGTCGCTTCTCCATCGCTTCCGGTTGTACACTGTCCGTGCTCGACCAAAGAGAGGCTGAGCAACTGTGTGACCTTGACCTCGAGTGCAAGGCTTTTGTGATTTCGGACGAACATACCTGGACAGGTATGGCAGTCTTTAAGTGACCTACATAGACCAGCTTATAGCAATGCTATCATATTACTCCACGCCTGTGATTAATATCTAAGGACTGACTATGTTTAGAGATTATAAAATATAACAAACTGATATAGCAAGTATTTAACAAGACGGTGTGGCCATAATGGCCATCATGGAGAGATCTATATTGATTTATTAAATGGAACTTTTCACGTAGAGATCTATATTGATCTATTAATTGGAAGTCTTCATGTACACACCTATATTGATTAATTAATTGTAAGTCTTAATGTAGACACTTATAGTGATGTATTAATTGGAAGTCTTCATGTAAACACCTATATTGATGTAATACTTGGAAGTCTTACTATAGACACTTATATTGATGTATTAATTGGAAGTCTTCATGTAAACACCTATATTGATTTATTAATTGGACGTCTTAATATAGACACCTATATTGATTTATTAATTGGAAGTCTTAATGCAGAATCTATATTGATGTATTAATTGGAAATTCTCATGTAGACATTTGTATTGATTTAGTAGGATGGGCACTGACTCCTGAAATTGCGCACTCATGATGGCGTCATAGTGCTGCCCTTATGAAATACCATGCTGCCGTCACCATCGTATCGAATCCCACTACAGTCATATTTTGCAGATAGCATTCTAAACCAGTGGAGCCTATTTGTAAAAAGAAATATATATATATATATATACCCCACTAAAAAACCCTCACAAAAAACTCCCCACCCAGATTTCTTTATTTCAAACAGTCAATTTCTTCATTCCAGGTAGGATGGTCGTCCATTTAAAGAACAATGTTACCACGCCAACCACACGTCATGGGATGTCACTCTGTGTGAAGCCTAGTTTGTGACGTCACAGCCACGTCACTGGTGACGTAACGCCAGTATAGCCACTGTCCACACACACACCTTTATTGACGGTGTGCACTATTTAATAAAACTGTCAATTAATATTTAAATGGGTTGACAACATCGGGTTTCATTATTTATTTCGCTGACAAGCTCACTATGCTATCGAATATGTACATACTCCTGACCACCAAAGTGTCACCAATGCTCTTAATCAAAAATAATTCTATATACACAAAGAATATACTTCGTCGTCTTTAACAAAATGGTGCTATTTTCAGAAAGGCTTAATGTTTTGAAATGGATGTGAAACTAGCATGCGGTAGCAGTAGAATGCAGTGGTAAGACTTCTGAATACGACAGATATTTAAAGCCCTACAGTCAGATGAAGGCATCACAGTTTCAAAACCAAAACATTTATTAAGATTTGATCCTACATTTCCATCTTGGATACTGGTGCAAAGTGCACTCAGTAAATACAGGTTGACCATGACTTATCCACAATCAGTTATCCGGTTCAATCAGTAATCCGACATTTATTTCGATTAGAGCAATTTCAAATTTCCCAGTCAGTTTTATATGTGTACAAGAAATAATGAACGGTTACAATTTGATAAACTAATCAAACAAAGGCCAACATATATGAAACAGCTTAGCTTGCAAGATATGTTTGATAAAAATAGCTGGAAAGCATATGTAAATTTGCTTAGTTGTACATTCCAGCCCTTCACTTTGGAAGCAGAAATGATGAAGTTTCTTATGTAAGTCAACAGCATTACTTGTGCCAGTAACCTTTATTTTACACGTGTTTCATTGCAATTTCACTTGATTTTCATTTATTTGTTTCTATTCCTTGATTACCCAACATGTACCGATTTACAGGGTATCTTAAAGTTGTATAGTCCGATAGTTTTGAGTTTCTGTCATTTTCTGAGATAAATATATTAGGTTGATCGTTATAGTCTACCTTACTTTAGCTTGAAGTAACTTTGATTTTCAATGGTTAACCTTTGAGATATTTGAAGTGCAAACATGTAAAATTAATTTTGGCAAGCACGCCAAAACTCTGACACCACAGGCTTCTGCAGTAAGAGGTTCTATTAAATTGCCTCAGTATTCCCTTCTATGGGTGACACATGCTTAATAAGTGCATCAGTGTCTAAAGCCGTGTTCACATGGGCAATGTAAATCGATTCGTAGAAAGCGACTTGCCTAGTTCAACACACATTTCATGTGTGAACGGGCGTCTGAGTCGACTTAGGGCTGAATCGATTCCTGTGATCTGGATACTGTAAACCACCTATCGAGATAGTTTACGTGAGTCGATTTCTGTGATGCAGTTTATTTTGCCTGTGTGGATGCAACCAACTTACTTTGAGGCGGATTAAGGACGTGACAGTCGAGACCTGAGTGTATTGACTTTCCGGTAAATTTGCTTTATGAAGCTGCTAGCTGTGCACATATATTTTTTTCATCATTTATTTTTAGGGTTTCACTGCCCAGCAGAAGTTTTGACCATTCCAAACCAATACGATTCAGTACATACACATCTAGGTCGAACCCACTCTCTCGTGGTGACGTCGCCTAACCGAAAACTGGCGCTGGTCAGACTGGACTTGCTCATGCGCAGATATCCACTTCCGCCTTCAAACGCTACCCGTGTGAACGGGTGGCTAAATCGCTTCATATAAATCGATTTGTCTAATTCGCTTCACATTTTGCCCGTGTGAACACGGCTTAAGTTAGGTATGTTGAATCAAATCTAGATAACTATTTTGGTTTTGAAAATTTGATGTTTTCATCGGACTATGCAGCTTTAAAGGAAGGGTGAAGTGGTTAGCTGTTGGGTTAAGTGAATTCTAATATACCTGATTTGTGATGGTCAAAATGTATCTATTGTTGCGCAGAAGGAATACTACGTCAATTTCATGTATATTAATCTGGCATGTTCATGTACATTAATAACAAATTAATCTGGCATGTTTCCATTTCAAATATCTCAAAGTGTTACCCTTTAAGATCATTTTTACTTCACATTTATAGTAAAGTAAATTTTCAATGATCAACCTAATGATCAACCTGTTGATCAACCTAGTGATCAATCTAATGATCAACCTAATGATCAACCCAATGAAGGAATATGGTGAAAACTCTAAAGCTTCAAATTATCCAACTTTAAAATAATAGGCAACCTGAGAAAATGGAGTACCTGTACACTGTTAGCTTTCTTGATACTTACAAAGCAAGTATTATACGCAATTATATATAGTGTTCAAGTGCACAGCACTGGAAAAAGAAGGTACCATGTTCATCATAGCAGTTCAAGTTTATTTTCTCTACTGTTTATTCAAAATATATTAAGCATTTATTATATAAATGCTATGAAATAAAATCAACTAAATACAAAAATCAACTAAATAGCATTTAAACAGTCCTGATATGCCCAACCCACGCTGCTATAAATGTGCCCTCCCCCCTTCCCCGAGCATGACGGATGGTTATAAAAAAAGTCAGCATTTGCTGTCATCTGTCTGACTGGAGATCACTATGGTTCAGTAATGGCCCTGTCACACTACGACGCTTCTCCCGGCGATCCGTCAGCGTTGAAAATAAAATCTTGCGCGTCGAGAAACGTCAAACTTTTCAGCGGTTTGGGGGAAAAGATCGGCGTCAGCACGGCGCGTTATGCGCGCGCCGCCAACGTGTGTCAACGCGCTGGGGAAAAAAAAAGTTTGGCGCGACGTCTTCATTTAACCTTAATTGTTGCTAGGGCGTAAAACAAAAACGGCCCAGTTTGCGCAACGCGTGAGCAACGACCTTCCCGCGCGCGCGCCGTCTTCGTAGCGTTCCCATAACGTTATGCCGGCGCGTCCAACGCAGCGCGACGCGCGCCTAACGTCCTTACCCATATATTTGCGCGCGCTGGCGGTCGTTGGGTTGTTTTGGACAGGTTCAAAACCTTGGGCGATAGGGAACGCGCGCCGGCGTTTCGCGCCGACCATCAACGTCAACGATAATGTACCGACGTGTACCGACGCGCGGAAAACGCGCTACCAGCATTTCTATATAATTCACTAATTATCCCCCAAAAACACCACACGTTGACCGGTCGCCGGCGAGAAGCGTCGTAGTGTGACAGGGCCATTACGTGTGTGTATATAGCTGTTGTATATACATTGTGAGGATGTAAAAATTGCATCAGCCAAATTGAGCTGGACTCAGAGAACTGGAGCAGTTTGGCAATTGTCGCTTCTCTTGAACATTGTGTATTTAAAGCTGCATAGTCCGATGATGTTTAAAAATTTCAAAACCAAAACACTGACTTAGATTTGATTCTACATATCTAACTTAGGTACTGACACACTTATTAAGCATTTGATGCCACGTAGAAGGGAACACTGCGTAAATTGAATAGAAACTGTTAATGCAGAAGTCTATGGTCCCAAGTTTTCAGCATGCTTGCCAACATTAATTTGGCATGTTTGTACTTCAAATATCCCCAAAGTTAGACATTTCAAAATAAATGTTACCGCAAACTAAAGTAAAGTAGATTATAACAGTCAATTTAATATATTTATCCCAGAAAAATGGCCGAAACTCAAAACCAACGGACTATGCAACTTTGAATAAATTAAAAATTATATGTATAATTCTGTATAATTCCACAGAATCAGAAAGTCCACCACAAAAGCAGTGACATGCAATCATACTTGTATAACAAATACCTGCAGTGGCATCGGAGGTTTGAAATCGCTTCATGAATAAATACATAATTTTCCCAACGGATGATATGAATTGCTCTTCTTAGTATTGTTCCAACCAACACACGCATATACGAATATACAACTATTATAGACTTGATAAGACACACATATACACTCATACTATCCATGTTGTGTTATCAACATTAGCCTTACCTACAGATTCCTTTAGGTGTAAAACACCAAAAGAAACTCTTAAGGCCCTGTCACACTTACCGGATTGAGGAAACAGATTGAAACAGAACAAAGTCTGTTGATGCCCGGTTTGTATCCTTTGATATCCATTGATATCCATTGATATCCGTTGATATCCGGCCCAATCCGTTTCAAGTTTTGAGCATGAGCAAAACTTGTAATGGATTATGCCGGACTGAAGGATGCGGTTATTATCTGTTACCGTCTGTTCCCCGTCCGTTCCCCATCTGGTCCTGTCTGTTACCCATCCGTTCCCATCCGTTACTGTCCGTTCCCATCCATTACATATCCACTACACATCCATTGCCATTTGTTCTAGTTCTTTTTGTATACTGAATTGTCCTTTGACCGTTAGATACGTTATCAACCGTCACTGTCCGTTACCATCTGTTACCCGTCCATTACCGGCTGTTACATAATCGATACATTTCAAGTCTGAATCACACCGGATTAGAATATTTTTTGTCCGTTTCAATCGGTAGAGCGCGAGCCTCGCGTCTGGGAAGGTTGTTCCTCGGTCAAATCAAACCAATGGCTTTAGAATTGATACTTGTCACTTCCTAGCCTAGCGCTTGTCATTATTAGGATAGGGCAAGGACTGGTTATCTCAGTGTCAGGATAATGTAACTGAGTGGGATATCGGGTCATGGTGCTGCTGGCCTGATTTCCCAGTGGGGCAGCACTATAAAGTCACCATGAGTGAGCACCGTCACAAGTCGGTACCCATCCTGATATGACCTTAGATGTTGCTAGGATGTAACACACCAACAAACAAACAATAACTCTACACTTATCCATCCTACTCATCCCACGATCTACCAAAATGCTAATAGGGTAGGCAATGAATATACATATACAGAATGATAGTTTAATCTAATTAAAATATTTACTAGGATGATTTCACAGCAATATGCATTAGAAACAAATGTATGACAAGAATCCTACCGAGATGTTACAATAGCTCCGAGATGTCTTTTTGGCCTATTTGTGTCCAGGGTTGTGTCCAGACGTCTCCCTTTTCAGACAGGAGGCAAAAAGTGCCTCAAAAATGGCCGCCCGATTCAGTGGTTTCAGCCAATCAGAGCTCTTCTTTTCAATTGCAAATGGCTGCACCGTATGGAGGCCACCATTTTTGAGGCACCCACCAGCTAATGTCGTTCAGACTAGCGTGACGTCAGGAATTTCTCTGAGGCGCCTCCGAGGCGTACCTTGAACGCGGCCCTGGCCTCAGGAACAGACTTGTTTTTCACGGACTGCGCTCTGCCAAGAAACCTTACCCACAGAGTATGCGCAGTGAACTTTTACCCACAGTGTCAGTTCTCTCCAGTGCCACCAGAGGGCAGGTTGGTAGTAGAAAGTCTAATATGAATAAGCTATGCTTAGGACCGACCCCCGATATAACTACAGCAAAGTATTTTATGATTGCGCGTGTATTTTTTTACTCCACTCGCGGTGTTCGATTTGAAATTCTAGCAACTCGGGTGATCCGAGTCGCGGTCGTGATAATCGAATACGGCCATAAACTATTAATATTTCATTTGCGCATGCATGTTTATGCCAAATTGTTCTATATTTCTTTTAATTTTGAATAAAATCAAAGTGTTGAACTGCGCATATCGGCAAATTCTATGGCAGCGGGCATTTGTTTTGATATATTATTAACCAATCACTGTCATCCACCCTGTGTGCTGCGTAGGAAAGCTCGACGAGCGATTTCCGTTTCCGTTTGCTGGATTTTGATTATTCTGTTATTCGAAACAAGTTTACAAATGGCGGTGCCCATACAGTGCTATTTCCATTTCCGTTTGCTGGATTTTGGCGAAGTCATGTTCAGTACGAGTATTGTTTATGTGTATATATCTACATGCGTTAGTCCTAAGCCTCCCCAGAGGGTGGGTCGGTATTAATTCATTTCCATGGAGCATATTGCACAGTTATGTTTGCTACCCAACATTAGTTCCTCCAGTGCCATCAGAGGCGGGTTAGGGGTGAGAATAATACATTTCTGGGGCCTACGATGATCTCAATTGACCAATTTCATATGACGTCAGCACGTCAGTGCGCACGCTGCTTGGCTGCAGGACAACATCCGGTCACAATTTAAACTCAATGGCTATAAGCAATCTTCATAGAGAAAAGGTGACATATCTCTTAAACCAAACCACCTAGCCACAAACTGAACTGGAAGACATATAGAAATCATATTCAAAGAAGAGATTATATTAAATTTATAAGGTTAGGGCTCTGCATTTCTATTAATTTTGAATAAAATCAACGTATTGCACTGCGCGTACCGGCACACTCAATGCATTGTCAATGGCCGTGAGCAATCTAATGAATCTTCATACAGAAAAAGTTAAATATCTCTAAAGTCACACCACCTAGAAACAAACTGATTGGAATACACATAGAAAACATGTTTAACAAAAAGATTAAATTAAATTAATGAAGTTAGGGTTCTGGATTTCTATTAATTTTGAATAAAACTGATTCTTTGCACTGAGCATACCGGCAAACTCAATGCATTGTCAATGGCAGTGAGCAATCTTCATACAGAAAAGTTAAATATCTCTAAAACCACAACACCTAGAAACAAACTGATTGGAATACACATAGAAAACATGCTTACCAAAAAGATTATATTAAATTGATATGGTTAGGGTTTTGGATTTCTATAAATTTGGAATAAAATCGACGTTTGGCACTGCGCGTCCCAGCAAACTCAATGCATTGTCAATGGCAGTGAGCAATCTTCATACAGATACAGTTAAATATCTCTAAAACCACAACACCTAGAAACAAACTGATTGGAATACACATAGAAAACATGTTTACTAAAAATATTATATTAAATTGATATGGTTAGGGTTCTGGATTTCTATTAATTTAAAATAAAACTGACGTTTTGCACTGCATGTATGGCAAACTCAATGCATTGTCAATGGCGATGAGCAATCTTCATACAGAAAAAGTTAAATATCTCTAAAACCACACCCCCTAGAAACAACCTGATTGGAATACACATAGAAAACATGTTTACCAAAAAGATTATATTAAATTAATGAAGTTAGGGTTCTGGATTTCTATTAATTTTGAATAAATCTGAGGTTTTGCACTGCATATACTGGCAAACTCAGTGGCAGTGTGCATTCGTTCTGCAGCCAAGCTGCGCGGGCATACACACTGTTTACAAACATTGAAAGGGGTCTATAACTGATCACAATTCTTCGTGATGCTCATCTGTTAAAGCTGCATAGTCCGATGAAATATCAAATTTTCAAAAACAAACCAAGTATCTAGATTTGATTTTACATATCTAACTTAGATACTGATGCATGTATTAAACATTTGTTTCAGCGTAGAAGGCAATACTGAGTCAATTTAACAGAACCTGTTACTGCAGAAGTCTATGGTGTCAGAGTTTTGGCAAACTTGCCAAAACTAATTTTCTATGTTTGCAATAAAAATATCTCAAAAGTTTACCATTTAAAATAAAAGTAACTTGAACTAATGTAAACTAGATATTAATGATCAATCTAATACATTTATCTCAGAAAAAACACAGATATTCAAAACCATCGGACTATGCAACTTTAAATATCATGTTGGTATTATTGTTTGTTGGGGGTTTACATCTATGGTCGTGTCAGGATGGGCACCGACTTGTGGCGATACACACTCATGGGAACTTCATAGTGCTGCCCCACTGGGAGACCAGGCCACCGACACCATGCTCCGATTTCCCACTCAGGCACATTATCCTGACTCTGACCTAACCAGTCCTTGTCCATCATAGTAATGCCAAGCACCAGGCTAGGTAGTGACAATAATCAATTTTGGATGTCATTGGTTTGACTTGGCCAGCATTTGAACTCCCGACCTTCCACACAAGAAGCCTGTGCTCTACCAATTGGGCCACCGCGTCCGGTCCATGCATTGGTTCTGTTGTATGGGTGGGTGGGCAAAGTTTGGGCTGCTGTGTCCTATCCTCGTGTGTTCAAATTCAGATGGCAAGTGGTTGCCATGCGTTGGTCATTTGGTGGGCATGGACTGTTGTATTCTGTGTCTGTAAGATGGCGCCACAACCGGTGTGTTGAGGTTTGCTCTACAAATATATGATAGACTGTCGGTGTGAGCGGCTAAGTGTGTCGTTCCATATAGTTAACACCAGGTGGCGCCACCACCAAGGCCCATGTTAATGGCGGACATGTGGCATAGTTAGTTTTTCCGACACTTGGTGGCGCGTCGGTATTAGTGGGCCTAAACGGCCATTGACAATGCTTTGAGTTTGCCGTACGCGCAGTGCAAAGCTTTTATTTTATTCACAATTAATAGAAATGCAGAACCCTAACCTCATAAATTGTCATCACACCATATATGGAAGGTCTGTGGGGAGGGACCAGTGTACTTGTTCTTCGATTCGACGTGTGCTACTCTGCGGCGGCGCATCATTAAGGCGTTAGGCCAATTGCTGTCGTCCATCCTGCTTGCTCCTTACCACAGTTTGACAAGCGATTTCCGTTTCTGTTTGCTGGATTTTGATTATACACCATAACACGGTTTGGCGGCCATCTTGACCTAATTCCTGTTTGCAGGTACACAAACGCATGTGGCAGTATCATCAGTGTGGCAGTGAGCATTCTTTTTACAGAAAAAGTGAAATATCTCTAAAACGACACCACCTATAGACAAACCGCTTGGTACACATATAGAAAACATATTCATCGAATAGATTATATTAAATTTATAACGGTTAGGGTTCTGCATTTCTATTAATTTTGAATAAAATAAACTTTTTGTACTGTGCGTACCTCAAATTCAGTGCATTGTCTGACAGAAAAAGTGAAATATCTCTAAAACTACAACACCTAGAAACAAACTGATTGGAATACACATAGAAAACATGTTTACCAAAAAGATTATATTAAATTGATATGGTTAGGGTTCTGGATTTCTCTTAATTTTGAATAAAACTGACGTTTTTCACTACGCGTACGGCAAACTCAATGCATTGTCAATGGCGGTGAGCAATCTACAGAGAGAAAAAGTTAAATATCTCAAAAACTACAACACCTAGAAACAAACTGATTGGAATACACATAGAAAACATGTTTACCAAAAAGATTATATTAAATTGATATGGTTAGGGTTCTGCATTTCTCTTAATTTTGAATAAAACTGACGTTTTTCACTACGCGTATGGCAAACTCAATGCATTGTCAATGGCGGTGAGCAATCTTCATACAGAAAAAGTGAAATATCTCTAAAACCACACCAACTAGAAACAAATCGCTTTGTACACGTATAGAAAACATACTCAACGAATAGATTATATTAAATTTATATGGTTAGGGTTCTGGATTTCTATTAATTTTGAATAAAACTAATGCTTTGCACTGTGCGTTCTGGCAAACTCAAGGCTATCAGTGTTTGTTTACCTATAACCGGAAGTGGCCTCGTTCTCGCGAAAGTAGGACATGCCCATATAAGGCCAAACCGTGTTATGGTTTACAAATGGCGGCGCCCATAGAGGCCTATTTCCGTTTCCTGTTGCTCGATTTTGACAAATCCTCTGTGGGTATTGTTTATGTATATATTGTTTATGTATTTGTATATATATCTACATGCGTTAGTCTTAAGCCTCCCCGTGGGTGGGTCGGTATTAATATTCATTTTTGCACCCATGTTTATGCCAAATTGTTATTTATTTCTTTTAATTTTGAATAAAATCTAAGTTTTGAACTCCACGTATCGGCAAATTCTATGGCAGCGGGCATTTGTTTTGGATATATTATTAACCAATAGCTGACCCCGAATACTGTCAATTGGGCCCTTGGACTTAATGCCTTGACAAGGCCGCTGCAGAGTAGCACGGAGGAACACGTACACTGGTCCCAGTGACGTCATCACACCATATATGGAAGATCTGTTAGCGAGGGACCAGTGTCATTGTTCCGCGACTTGGCTTGTGCTACTCTGCGGCGGTTAATCATATGGGGCGTTAGGCCAATCGCTTACCGGAAACAAGTTTAAAACGGGCTCAAACGAGTTCAACCATGGCTGGTTGGGTTGCACCGTGGCTGGTTGGGTCACTCAGTATCACGCTGAATATGCTTATGAGCGTTAGGCCAATTGCTGTCGTCCATCCTGCTTGCTCCGTACCGAAGTTTGACGAGCGATTTCCGTTTCCGTTTGCTGATTTTGATTTCTTGCACAGGAGTTTACAAATGGCGGCGCCCATAGGGGGCTATTTCCGTTTCCGTTTGCTGGATTTTGGTGATTTCATTTCCCACTGGGTAGGAGTATTGTTTATGACTTTTGTGTATATATCGACATGCGTTAGTCTTAAGCCTCCCCAGAGGGTGGGTCGGTAATATAATCTATTCGTTGAATATGTTTTCTATATGTGTACCAATCGGTTTGTCTCAAGGTGGTGTGGTTTTAGAGATATTTCACTACTTCTGTATGAAGATTGCTCACGGCCATTGACAATGCATTGAGTTTGCCGGTATGCACAGTGCAAAACATCTATTTTATTCAAAATTAATAGAAATGCAGAACCCTAACCATATAAATTTAAAATAAACTATTCGTTGAATATGTTTTCTATATGTGTACCAAGCGGTTTGTCTCTAGGTGGTGTGGTTTTAGAGATATTTCACTTCTTCTGTATGAATATAATTCAAGATTGCTCACGGCCATTGACAATGCATTGAGTTTGCCGTTACGCGCACTGCAAAATGTCTATTTTATTCAAAATTAATAGAAAGACAGAACCCTAAGCTTATAAATTTAATATAATCTATTCGTTGAATATGTTTTCTATATGTGTATCAAGCGGTTTGTCTCTGGGTGGTGTGGTTCTAGAGATATTTCACTTTTTCTGATGGAAGATTGCTCATAGCCATTGAGTTTGCAGTGTGACAGTGTGCTGAATAGGCCCACTCGTTCAGTGGCGACGCGAACGGCAGGAATTTGAACTAAAAAGTTTGAGTTCCCCCAATTGGAGCGGTTTTCCGCAATGATCTAATCCCTGTTTTCAATTATAGGGAAAAAAGATACACAAAGTAGATAAATGCAAGCAAAATCAATTTATTTCTATTTCTCGATTTCAAATATACATAATTTTAGTCTATATTTACATAATTCACAACACAACAATGAACTACATGGCATAGAGATTGATTAAACCTCAGAATACAGGTAGGATGCTAGTTCACGTCAAATAGTCAAGTGCACAGAGGTTCTAGATATAAGTCTAAAGATCCAGGCACTCAACCCTACCGATTTAAAGCCGCATGCGTGTAGGGATGAGCGGGCGGCCAAGAAAAGGCATGTGGTGTTACTGGGTCAGCATCCCGTTCAAAAGTGCTGGAGGTGGCACGAGGCGCTACCAGTTGTGACGTCAACAGTGAAGGTTCAGTGGGTACATTACAAGGGGCGTCAGTGGCGACCTGGGTGATAATAGGTGGCAGCACCATACATCGTCGTAGTGTGGTGAGAGTCACAGTGTCAACCGGAAGTAACATCACATTAGGGTTCAAGGAATACAGTTCAGCAGGTTGGGGAAACACCTGAATTGACAGTCTGTTGGTACAATCGGGTCCGTTGATGTAATCTAGTATGTTAATTGGTAGGCTTTACTATAGGAAAATCTGTTATCACCTATATCCAGTGAACCTGTTTGTTGGGGTAATAAAGATTGATATCACTAGAAAGAGACAAACCTGCTTCACCAATAAAGTGACTATCAGCTACATTTGGTGTTTTATTTAAGAGTAACTAAGGATTGAATTTACATTAAATGTGTGCTGTGTGTCTGTCACTGAACCCTTGGTCAGCCCTGGGACCAGTCCTGAGTGCATCCTCCTCCCCCATCCCCACCCCCACCACCGCCTCTCCCCTAAGGGGCTACCATGGTTACTAATTAAGACAGGGTGTGGGTGACCTAAGTTAGCACAGATGAGGGGTTGAAGAACACACATGTGATATTTTATTTTATTACAATATTTGTTAGGACAATTTGCTAGTGAATGATGGAGGCATACTTGCATACATGCATACATACATGCATGCATACATACATACATACATACATACATATGCATACATACATATATACATTCATATATACATTCATACATGTAAACATCTATATTTATGTATATGTATGTATTTTCGTGCATAGCTTGTGTAAACATCTTAGCCACAAGCCTGCAGCTACCCCACACCCACCCTGGTACTAGTAGGAGTGTGTGTGTGGAGGGTCAATTCACTGGGAACACTTGTGAAGGCCACCCCTGGCACACAATCAGTAGGAGTAGTGTGTGTGTGGGTGGGGGGGGGGGGTATCAGAAGCAGCCTGACTGGGACAGTTAAACCAAACTTTCATGTGGTTATATTTGATTTGATTAAATATTTGTTAGGACATACATGCATACATACATACATACATGCATACATACATACATACATATGTACATACATACATACATGCAGACATCCATATTTATGCATATGTATATATATGTATTTATTTTCGCTTTTAGCAGGTGTTTACATCTAAGCCTGCATAACCTCAATTTTCCAACACCCACTCTGGCAGGATGCTTGGGAGGGTTATCAGAAGCAGTCCTTGGGTCCTCCTCCAGTGTTGATGTTTCTAGCTCCCACTTCTCAACTAGAATTATAGATGAATTCCAAGTCTCATGTATTTATTTCAAGGACAAAATTACTAAGATTCTTTACAATTTGGATTTATATATGTATATATATATATATGTATGCATGTATAATATCATAATTGAAATATGTATGTATATATGTATGTAGCCCTGTGTATATATATAGGTATATATGCATGTATATATCTATGAGACTATGTACACATGTATGTATGTAGCCATGGGAGAGGGGGGAGGGCTGGATGGGTTGGGGGGGGGGCTCTAACCAAAGCCTGTGAAAACACATATTTGGTTTTATATATAAAAACTAAATATATAATTATTGTTATTGCTGCCTCATAACTTTGGGTGGGAATGAGTGTGTCTGTATCACTCTGACTGAACCACTGGTCAGGCCTCCCTCACCCCAACACATCCCCCCCCCCCCCACCCCCTCAAACACAGACACACAGTGGACAGTGTGGGGTGCACTGGGGAGCAGCAGGGGGGGGGGGGGGGCCCTGATGCTTGCAAACAAGGGTGGGTGGGGGTTACCATGGTTACTAATTAAGATAGTGTGTGAGTGACCAAGGTTAGCACAGGATAAGGGAGTTGATGAAGAACACACATTGTAGGAAGTGGTATTTTATTTAATTACAATATTTGTTGGTGAATGATAGGTGTGGGGTGCACATTCATACATATATTTGCATACATGCACATATGCATAAACATCCATACATACATCAATACACATCCATACATCCACATCCATAAATGCATACATGCATACATACATGCACATACTGGCATATGTGCATGCACACAAACACACACTTCCCACTCAGTCACTTGATACCGGGTTACAGGAGGAGGTGCTGTGCATGATGGGTGGTCACCCCCCCCCCCCCCCCCCCCCACCGAGTACACTGGGAGGGGGGGGGATGCAGGACACTACAGGCATTATTACACACGATAAAGGGGTTATCACTATCAGTATGTGTATGTATATGTTGTTTGTTGTTGTTGTTGTTTGTTTGTTGTTGTTTTACGTCCTAGCAACATCTAAGGTCATATCATGACGGGTACTGACTTGTGACAGTGCGCACTCATGGTGACTTTATAGTGCTTTCCCACTGGGAAACCAGGCCGCCGGCACCATGACCTGCTAAGATGAAATCAGGTTCATGCAGCTGGGTCTGTGCATGTGTGCGTGTGTGTGTGTGTGTGTGTGTGTGGAGAGCCAAATCACTATGGCAGAGCACCCGGTGTGTGATGGCCACCCCTAACACACAATCAGTAGAAATGTGATTGGGGGGGGGGGGGGGGGGAGGGTAGGGAGGGGTAGAGGGCAGTAGAGCACTGGATAAGTACCAAGGTCCACTATCTAGCCTCTCTACCATAAACACAGACCTCCACCCAACACATCAGATAGGCCCCCCATACAGCCCCCCCCCCCCCCACACACACACATGCCCACTCAGTCACTGTGTAGGGGGTCGTTGGGGGGGTGTGGGTGTGTTTGTTTGTTTGTTGTTGTTTTACGTCCTAGCAACATCTAAGGTCATATCAGGACGGGTACGGACTTGTGACAGTGCGCATTCATAGTGACTTTATGGTGCTGTCCCACTGGGAAACCAGGCTGCCTGCACCATGACCTGGTATCCCACTCAGTCACATTATCCTGACACTGAGCACACCAGTCCTTGCCCTATCCTAATAATGCCGAGCACCTGGCTAGGAAGTGACAAGTATAAATTTTTAAGTCATTGGTTTGACTCGACCAGGGTTCGAACCCACGACCCCACGATCTACCAGCACGAGAGACGGATGCTCTAACTCATTCGGCCATCCCGTCTGGTCGTGTGGGTGTGTGTATATATGTATGTATATCTGTGTATCTGTGTATATGTGTATATATGTATATATGTATACGAGCGAGTGGTGCATGCCCCACGATGTTCCAGCACGGGAGACGGATGCTCTAACTCATTCAGTGTGTGTGTGTGTATGTGTGTGTGTGTGTGTACGTGTGTGTACGTGTGTGTACGTGTGTGTACGTGTGTGTACGTGTGTGTACGTGTGTGTACGTGTGTGTACGTGTGTGTACGTGTGTGTACGTGTGTGTACGTGTGTGTACGTGTGTGTACGTGTGTGTACGTGTGTATACATGTGTATACATGTGTATATATGTGTCATGGGGGTGATGAAAATGGGAAATATTGTGCCTAGAGCAGGACTCGAACCCACATCTCTTTGCATTCCGGGCCAGTGTGCTAACCATTACACCACCTAGGCTCCCTGATATCAACACACTACCCATGCCTACCTGACTATGTGGTTACTTGCCTGAGAGGTCAGTGCAGCCTACTACACTCGTCCCCCTGGAATTGTAAGTCTTTTAAATGGTCATTTAATGCTTACAATTACATACATGCAGGCAATGCACTTACACATACATAAACAAGGTAGGTTCAACAACCATACAGCGCATAGCTTATACAGGATCGTGGTCACGGCAACCAGTGTCATGGGGGTGATGAAAATGGGAAATATTGCGCCTAGAGCGGGACTCGAACCCACATCTCTTTGCATTCCGGGCCAGTGTGCTAACCATTACACCACCTAGGCTCCCTGATATCAACACACTACCCACGCCTAGCTGTCTATGCGGGTCCTTGCCTGAGAGGTCAGT
Organism: Branchipolynoe longqiensis; assembly: GCA_030323885.1. Classification (NCBI taxonomy): domain Eukaryota; kingdom Metazoa; phylum Annelida; class Polychaeta; order Phyllodocida; family Polynoidae; genus Branchipolynoe; species Branchipolynoe longqiensis. The sequence goes on from CM059186.1 coordinate 102,890,749, forward strand.
GCAGACCACTACATATGTATATATGTATATATGTATATATGCATATATGCATATATGCATATATGCATATATGTATATATGTATATATGTATATATGTATGTATGTATGTATATATGTATATATGTATGCGAGCGAGTGGTGGGTCGCGCCCTGCACAAGGGGCCGGCGAGGTGTATGCCGGACCCCCCCTCCCCCTCCACCCCCCACCCTGTGAGATGTGCGATTTGTAAGGGGAGGAGGATAATGGGGGAGGCTTGGGTGTGAGGAGGGGAATGTGTGTAGGGGGGTGAGATGCTGGTGTTGATATCAGTGTGCTTCTCAACCACACCCTCTCTTAATTAGTAACCATGGTAACCCCCTCCCACCCTTGTTTGCACACAGAGGAGGGCTGCCTCTGTTGCTCACCCATGCACTATGTGTGTGTGTGTGGGGGGGGGGGGGGGCATGCTCAGTGGCAGACACACAACACACAGTGTGCACACACTCATTCTGCCATATATAAGGCATATTTTGCTAGGACATAATCACCAGATCTCGCTGGTCACATAAATATAAAACCAGCAGATGTTTTCTTTAATGATATGAATATTATTTGCCAGTTGAATAAAACCACCATGATATGAGATATAATAGTAATACATTAAAATCCTTCTGTTTTAATGTAAATTCAATCCTTAATTACTCTTAAATGAAACACCAAATGTGGCTAATATTTATTTAATTAGTGGAGCAGATTTGGCTCTTTCTATTAATATAAATATTTATCACCCCATAATGCAGGTTCACTGGATATAGCCAAAAACACATTTTCCTATAGTAAAGCCTACCAATTAACATACTAGATTACATCAACGGACCCGATTGTACCAACGGACTCTCAATTCAGGTGTTTCCCCAACCTGTTCAGAGGGAGCAGGTGTTGCTCAAACTGAATGAGAAGTCGCAGCACTATCTGTCTCTTGTTGCATGCAAATTACCAATGTTGTCGAAGCGACATGACCGATGTACTTTTAAGCGACATATATAGGCTAATGTTATTTGGGGACAAATAATAAAGATAAGAAGCTGTGCATGCCAGTTAAAGCTGCACAGTCCGATGAAAACCTCAAATTTTCAAAACCAAAACACTGATCTAGATTTGATTCTACATATGTAACTTAAGCCGTGTTTACACGGGCAATTGTGAAGCGAATTAGGCAAATCGATTTATATGAAGCGATGTAGTGCCGTGTTTACACGGACCGAGTTTGAAAGTGTGTCGGCGCCGGGAACCAGCAGCCTTAGAGGTGAGCCTGTAGCCGGCGAGTACTGCTATTTGTTTAGTTTACATTCGTCGATTCACAATATGAATAACGACGCCAATGTAGCGGCTACGTTAATATCGCTTGGAATTTAGGGTTAATTTAATTAAATTTCATTATTTGAGTATGTAATTCTGTTAAATATGATCGCATTCAATAGATTTCGGCCTAATCGGTCCCTAACACTGCCGGGTACCAGTGTATAATTACAGCTGAGCCTGTAGCCGGCGAGCGCCACTATTTTACACTATCGCCGCCCGGGAACAAGCTGTATCGCTTCATAGTGAATCATATGAAGCGAATCAGCCCTAATCCGCTTCAGTGGCGCGTTTACACGGCGAATGTGAGGCGAACTAGGCAAGGCGATTCATATGAAGCGACTTAACTCGCCCGTGTAAACACGGCTTTAGATACTAGTGGACTTATCAAACATTTGTTGCCACATAGAAGGGAATACTGAGCCAATTTAATAGAAAATGTTACTGGAAAAAGCCTATGGCGTCAGAGTGTTGGTGTGTTTGCCAACATTAATTTTGTACCTTTGCACTTCAAATATCTAAAAAGTTAGCCATTAAAAATATAAGTTATTTCAAACTAAAGTAATATAGATTATAATGATCAACATAATATATTTAACTCAGAAAATGACAGAAACTCAAAATCATCGGACTATGCAACTTTAATTAGTGGATATAAGCCATATTCTGTCTAGTTATGGAACAAAATGGATTACATGGTAATATATAATCTGATTCATCATGGATCAACATTATATTTGATTGAGCAACCTGTAGTACTTTATTTACTTTATTTTCAGTGAATTCTACATTCTAGTACTACGTAGATATCTCCATGATTGATTGGTTGATTGGTGTTGGTTCGATGCCGCGCTGGCAGCAAAGACCATATTCACAGCGAGACCATCTGTATGAAATGAAAAGATTTCAAGTTGGCATAATAACTTTTAAAACTTTCGTCGAATAGCATCTATCTTGTTGTTGTCCTTGCATGAACTGCGGTTGTTTGCTCAAGGTTTACTATGGTAGGAGGAAGCCTTGGTGCTGGTGTAGGCTTCTGTGTGACGATTCTTGTGGACCAGCGGCCATCTCTTCATCCAGGGACCACTAATCGTGGTGTCTTCAATGTCCAGCTCCGGCAAAAACTAGAAATATAGAGATAAAGAAGCCACACTATGCATCAAAGCTACATAGTCCGATCAAATATCAAATTTTCAAAACCAAACCAATTATCTAGATTTGATTTGACATATCTAACTTAGATACTGATGTACTTATTAGGCATTTGTTTCTGCGTAGACAGCAATACTGAGTCAATTTAATAGAACCTGTTACTGCAGAAGTCTATGATGTCAGAGTTTTGGCAAGCTTGCCTAAACTGATTTTCCATGTTTGCACTCAAAATATCTCAAAGGTTTATCACTTAAAATAAAAATAACTTTGAACTAATGTAAAGTAGATACTAGAGATCGATCTAATATATCTATCTCAGAAAGAATACAGAAATTCAAAACCATCGGACTATGCAACTTTAAGACACAACCATAACTGGATGACTAAACATGCACAATGTCATCCACAACTCATTATTACATTTTTGAGGGAAACTGATTTTTACCAAAAATTCATTTTCCATTTTAAACTTGGAAAAGTTGTTTACGTTTGGTTTTATTGATCATATACAGGGTGTCCCAAAACAAATGTAACCCTAGTATGTATGTGAAAATGATTTATTCGCCACAAACCAAGAACACAAACTATATATTTTTGAAAACTAGAGAACTTAAGAAAACTAAAACCACAAATTACATGTTTCTAGCTCAATCTGTGTGGATTTCTCAGTCATTTATAGAATATGCTCCAAATGTCCACCATTCTGCTGAAGGCAGACTTGGATTCGGCGATCAAAATTATCGATAACTCTGACGCACTCCTCCTTTGGTATAGCGTTGATCTCCTGCGTTATTGTTTCCTTGAGCTCAGGGATGGTCTGAGGATTGTTCCTGTACACATTATCCCTCAGGAAACCCCACAGGTAAAAATCTGGGGGTTTGAGATCCGGGGAATGGGGTGACCACTCCGGCTCGCTTTTACGGCTGATGAGCCGGTCCGGAAACTTGTGATCCAGCCAGTCAAGAGTAATATTAGCTGTGTGGGGAAGTGCCCCATCCTGCTGGAACCATTGTATGACTCTCTGCCCCTTGTTCCTTTCTCTACCTCGACTCAGCATCCCTAGAGCTCCGCAGAGCTTGTTCAAGACTTCAATGTAGCTCTCCTTCCTGACGGTCACCGACTCTTGGTTTGCGTTCTCGAACCATAATGGCCCTATGATACCATGTTTTGATATGGCCACCCATGTTGTGCATTTCAATGAGTGCAGTGGCCTCTGTAGGACTTCAGCTGGTGGTTCTGTGCCCCAAAACACATTGTTCTTACTGTTAACATTGCCTGAAAGTAGGAAATGTGCTTCGTCATTGAACCACAAATTATCGAGAAAGTCAGGTTCTTCTTCGATCTTGTCTGAAAACCAGTTACACATGATAACCCTCTTCTCCTTATCAGCAGGGGTCAGTTTATGTTTTATTTGTATTCGGTATAGGTAGAGATGGAGATCCTTGGTCAAGATACGCTGTACAGCCATCCTGGATAGACCCAGATCCTGACTTCTACGGATGGATTTTTTCGGACTTCTGCCTACAGAATCCCGGACGGCTCTCACGTTATCTGGTGACCTTGCAGACAATTTTCTACCAGTTTCGCTCTGTGGAAACTTCATCCTCATGTTTATTGTTCCCTTAGTCTCAAATTTCTTCTTCCACCGATAAATGTCAGTTTTAGATGGAAATTTGTTGTGGTCATACATCTCTCTGAATTTTGTAATAGTGTATTTATATGACTTTTTCTTGAAATATTTCTTCACGCTGAAGATTTTTTTGTGCTTGAGTAAATGTCATTTTGATTGTTGTTTCTTTTTTCTTAACTTCTGAGCTGTCGTCATCTGAAAAATCAAAATATCAGCATTCACAATCTATGGTGGTCACTTCCCAACAGGTGTACTAAACATTCACTTACCTTTTGATTCAGCTCCTGCGTCTCATGCCTGTTGGCTTGCTCAACAAACCCATTCCAGTCGATGTCCATGTGTCCGGCTGATGACCTCATCGTGACCCCCTGGCTGATGCCATAGAAGCCGACGGGCTGGTTGGCCCTCTGCCACCGGAAGTCAACGCTCCACCTTATACTGTCTGACAAGTTGCTCAGACTAGCGACGAGAAAAAAGACAAGGTAAAGCAACACTGAACATCGAGAGTAGTGACCAGACGGGGTGGCTGAATGAGTTGAGCGCCCGTCTCCGGTTTTGGTAGATTGTGGATTTCGAACTGTGGGGTTGGAACCCTGGTCAAGTCAAACCAATGGTTTAAAAATGTATACCTGTCGCTTCCTAATCAGGCCCTCGGCATTATTAAGGCAAGGACTGGTTGGCTCAGTGTCAGAATAATGTGACTGTGTGGGATATCAGGCCATGGTGCTAATGGCCTGGTCTCCCAGTAGGGAAGCAATATAAAGTCACCATGAGTGTGTACTGACACAAATTGGTAATTTTCCTGATATGATCTTAGATGTTGCCAGGATGTAAAACTCCAACAAAGAACCAACCAACCAACTGAATACCTAAATAATTATTGGTCAGGAAATTTGTTTATTTGCACTAGATTAGGGTTTGTCCCAGTTGTGCAATTTATGATCAAAAGATGTCATCAAATTGTAGTACTCTGAGTATGTGCATATCTAATTCATTATGATATATATATATATTATTTGTTGTTTGTTGTTTTATGCGAGTGATGTTTTAGGGTATGAAGGTACCGGGGAGCGCCGGAGGTGGCGCCACCAGTCATGACACATGAAGGAGGCAATACAGTGTATCCTGTGATAATAAGGAAATAATTCCTTTCCGCGCCTTTATACTCGCATAATGCGTTATATAATACATACTAAACAGCACAGGAGGTAGAATGTAATACATAATATAGAGATTATCACCTGTGCACACTCGATAGATAAATGTATCTATCTTTTTTCCTGTTTTTGACCTATGCAAGAAATTGAAACTACATATATATAATATGTTCTACATATTTATCTATCACAAGTCGGTACACTCAGGTGTCATTTTGATAGAAATAGATGGCACTTAACTTTAGCCATTAACAGTTTTATAAGATAGTGCAATCACTTTGGTAAAGCTAAGGCTCGAATCTGTGGCTGTGTAGGCAGGCTGTGGTGAAATCAATCCAGACAAAGAGAGAGGAAGAGTATAAAGTGTAAAGAAGAAGAGAGAGTCAAGCTCTCTGGAATATTATTTATATGGTTATGTGGGTTCATTGTAGAGTATCACCCCACCCCTTTCCCCCAATGGAAAACAAGCATTCTTGGCCCTACCAATAGGGATCCAGCATTCCTGGTCCCCATGGATACAAGTGGTCTTCCCACCACCACGAACCAAGCTGTATGGCCCCATGGCCACCACCTACCTTGAACTTTGAGTGTGGTGATCACTATCCCAGCAGAGGGCCTAGGCCCTGAGTGCACTCACACTCAAACCTGCCAGCACCACTATGTCCATTTAGTCTATGTCTATGCGGGAAGTGGTTGAGGGTGCTCGCCGCTGGGCGGCTGACAGGGCAAATTCAGAGATTGTTTGCATAATGGATAGCGCAGTATTTACATCCCACTCAGGCACCACCGACCCATACATATATATATATATATATATATATATATATATATATATATAGATACATGCATCTGGTCACATACGCCGGTCAGTAATAGAACATGTTCATTCCCCCCTATGCTGTACATCGGAATATTTTACAACTTGTCATATTTATATTTCCCAGTGTGATATGATGATGCAGAATTTTAAAAGATTATATTATTGTACTATGCTATATTATAATGCATGTTTTTAACCTTATTTCAGTAAAATTATGCCACATAAGTACCTTAGTGAACTGTACTTGGCTATTTTATGTGATTAACAATTAGAGAAGTTGGTTGGTTGATTGGTTGGTTGATTGTGGGAGTTTTAAGTCCTGGCCACATTCAAGGTCATATCAGGACAATTAGAGAAGTAAGTATGGCTTACCTCCTGTGTGGGATAAGGTTGTTCAACAGCAGCATTCCGCCATAAGGAACCTCAGTCAACACGGTGTCCTTTTCAACATCAACACCTTCAACAAAACAATTATATTAATTCATGCATTCGCCCTTATTGAAGATTTATACTGCCTATCATGGATAAGTCTGAATAGTCTTGTTTTCACCATTAGACAGTTGGTCAATAGAAAGCCCGAGCCTACACTTTTACCCGACCCAAGGAATTGGCATGGGCATGTCTTCAAACCCTTATATTTTTTCACACATCTCAGATTTGATCATGCATTGTGCAGCTAGTTGGTCATGTAGTAAATTACCTCGGTGATTTTTGTGTCATTGGCGGTACACATGAGCAAACATCTGAGTATCAACAGATAGGCATTGCTAGTCTCTGTAGGTTTTAAATTTTTTATTAGTTATAACAGATTTATTTCTCCATCCAAGAGGGTTAGGTTCCTTGGAATAGAGGTGGACTCTGAATCATTAGAATTATCTCTTATAGCGAATGGTAGACAGGAAGTGTGAACACTTATTTGTCTTTCTCTCTTTTTTTTTTTTTTGGTACATTAGTTGTCTCAAGCAGGGGAAATCCCAGTCACAGACGACTGGTCTTCCCCACTCCAATGCTGGTCGATAGAAAGCCTGAGCCAACACTTTTACCGACCTAAGGGATTTTTAGCCTCCCACACCACATAGATATGGTATGAGAGCAATCGGCCTTTGATGACGCTGTACGTATACACAGCGGTGGAAATCCAAATTTGCAGAGCTGGGGGCACTCTTCTAACAGATAAGTTAGAGAAATTGAGGGGGCTACTTTTAAGTTTTAAGTCGAAAAGACAGGCTTGTAGGAAGGAGCTGGAGCACCTGAGCGGTCTCGATAAAAGATTCACCCGGTACTTGTAGTACACGGGTGAAGGACAACGTAGTGTAAAGACGGGCGAAAATAACTTTAGTATGGAACAGTAACTAGAAACTGTGGCTCCAGTATCAAATGGCTATCCATATAGGCACATAGTTGGTGAACTGGGCGAGTTTGCTGGGATGCGCAGTACAAAACGTCTATTTTATTCAAAATTAATAGAAATACAGAACCGTAACCTTATAAATTTAATATAATCTATTCGTTGAATGTTTTCTATATGTGTTCCAAACAGTTTGTTTCTAAGTTGTGTGGTTTTAGAGATGTTGCCATTGGCAATGCATTGAGTTTGCCGGTACGTGCAGTGCAAAACGTTTATTTTATTCAAAATTAATGGAAATGCAGAACCCTAACCTTATAAATTTAATATAATATATTCATTGAATATGTTTTCTATATGTCTACCTAGCGGTTTGTCTCTAGGTGGTGTGGTTTTAGAGATATTTCACTTCTTCTGTATGAATATAATTCAAGATTGCTCATGGCCATTGACAATGCATTGAGTTTGCCGGTACGCGCAGTGCAAAACGTTTATTTTATTCAAAATTAATAGAAATGCAGAACCCTAACCTTATAAATTTAATATAATCTATTCGTTGAATATGTTTTCTATATGTGTATCAAGCGGTTTGTCTCTAGGTGGTGTGGTTTTAGAGATATTTGACTTTTTCTGTATGAAGATTGCTCATAGCCATTGAGTTTGCAGTGTGACAGTGTGCTGAATAGGCCCACTCGTTCAGTGGCGACGCGAACGGCAGGAATTCAAACTAAAAAGTCTGAGGTCCCCCATTGTCAAGTTTGTGAGGCACGATTTGAAGACGAAGATGATGAAAAATATGCGGAAACTGAAAGATGCGAACATACGTAATGTGTACATAAATGATGACCTGACACCTATGTGAGCTAAGATCACCCGGATTATGAGAAAGACAGATCTATCAACAGTGTCTGGATGATTGATGGCAGGATGTTTTGTACGATGAATGAAAGTGGAAATGATGTGAAGAAGATCATTGAATCGCCAGATGACCTATTCAAACTTGGGTGGAATGAAGCCAAAATTAAAGATCTGGACTTGTATTATAAATACTAATGTATTATCATAGGACCTATAGTAGCCATTGAGTATTATGTTTGACATTATGTCACAACAAAATAATTTGCAATATTGAAGTCCAGAATGACTCAATAGAATGTGCACGATGCCAACATCGGATAGACAGACTATGTACTAAGCTTACTAAATGTCAAATAAGCTGCGTAGCTAAATATAATCAAAATTGGCACTGCACAAATTGCAAAAATATATTCCCTTTTCAAAATGTTGAGGACAATGAATTCAAACTGATCAACAAAGGTATAAATGATAAATTACTAAATATATATAGTAAGTGTTCACCATTAAACTTTGAACCATATAGTATAGATGATTATAATGAGTGTCGACCCAAACAACAATTTTTATAAAAATATCAATACAAACAGTAAATACCTTACAATAGATGAATGTAATCACAGTAATAATAATATGAGAAACAAAATATCGTTTATACATCTAAATATAAGAAACTTAAAAGTAAACTTTACTAAAATTGAGAATCTATTAAATGAAATAAGTATTAATTTTGACATTTTTGCAATATCAGAAACATGGTTAGAAGTGAAGGACAGTCAAGAGACTACTAAAGCTAGAGGCTATACATTGAATCATATTGCAACAGTAAATTGAAAAGGAGGTGGAGTTGCTATATATGTACATAATTCCATAGATTATAATTTCATAAATGTTATGTCATTGACTGTTAATGGCATAATGGATAGCATCTCGGTTGAACTCTGTATTAATAACAGAAATGTGATTGTTAATTGTACATATAGAACACCTGGCTCAGATTTACAAACCTTCATTGACCAAATTGAAATGATAATAAAACATGTAAATAAAAGAAAAATACTCTTTCTGTGCAGTGATCTTAATATTGACCTTCTAAAATATAATGATAACAAAGGAACAAAAACATTTGTGGATATGATGTTCAGTGTAGGGCTCTATCCATTAATAGGTAAAGCGACTAGGATAACAGACCACAGTGCTATCCTAATTGACAACATATTCACTAATGAACTGGATCACAACATTAACAGTGGATTACTTATAAGTGACATCAGTGACCATTTCCCTATATTTGCCATATGTAAATATTTGGATATAAATAGAACTTCTAATAAGAAATATACCTTTACGAGAAAATCGGATGAAAATTGTATTACTGCATTGAAAAATGATCTATTATTACAAGATTGGAATTGTGGCATGGATACAAATGATGTAAATAGTGCTTATGATAATTTTATAAAAAACATTTGTCGACCTATGCAATAAACATTGTTCGATCAAAAAAGTGTGCACTAAACACTTCAGTAACAAAACCAAACCTTGGATTACTAATGGTCTTTGTAATGCATGCAAAAAAAAGAACAACTTCTACAGAAAGTATCTACGATGTAGAACAATGAGTACTATTGCCTCAACAAAGAAATAACATAAAAGGAACTTGGAAAATACTAAATACTGTTATAAGGAAAAGAAAACAACATTCTCCTTACCCAAATAAGTTTAAGCCAAATGGAGAAACTATTACAAATGAAAAGGCCATAGCAAATGGTTTTAATGACTTCTTTGTCAATGTAGGCCCCAATTTAGCCAAAAATATTAAAGCTCATAACAAAAATATAAATGTACTGGACTTTTTAAAAACACAAAATCCTGAATCAATGTTTTTAGCAGGGGTAGAGGAGAATGAGATCATTAAAGTGGTCAATAATTGTAAGACCAAAAAGTCAACGGGATATGATAACAGAGATATGAGCATTATTAAACAAGTAATATATTACATTGTCAAACCATTTACCTATATATGTAACAGCTCCTTTAAGAATGCAGCTTTTCCAAATAAAATGAAAGTCGCTAAAGTAATTCCTATATTTAAAAAAGAAGATAACATCGTTTTCACTAATTATAGACTGATATCACTTTTGCCACAGTTTAAAAAAATATTAGAAAAACTGTTCAATAGTAGATTGGAAGCATTTATTGATAAATACAATACCTTGTGTAGCAGTGAATATGGTTTCAGATCTAAAATGTCCACATCATTGGCATTATTAGAACTGACAGAAGAAATTACCTCAGCTCTGGACAAAAAAAAATGTACTAGTGGTGTATTTATTGACCATAAAAAGGCATTCGACACAATTGACCATAATTTGTTAATACAAAAATTAAATCACTATGGTATCAGAGGCATTGCCAATAACTGGCTTACTAGTTATCCACAAAATACACAACAATATGTAATTTAGATGACGAGGACTCAGACTTAGCAAATGTGGTATGATGAGTCCCTCAGGGCTCAATTCTGGGACCTAAGTTATTCATTTGATACATAAATGATATTTGCAATGTGTCCTTGCTTCTTAAATTTATTCTGTTTGCTGATGACACTACTATCTTTAGGTCAGGAAATGACCTGGTTCAACTTGGCAACGATATAAGCAAAGAACTTATTAAATTGAACCTATAGTTTGCAACAAACAAGTTATCACTTAATGTAGCAAAAACTAAATTCATGCTGTTTAGTAATTATAAAAAACAATCTAATGTTACTGTACGTATAAATGATACTGATATCGAAATGGTTTATATCAGTAAATTTCTAGGGGTGCTAATAGATCATGAACTTAATTGGAAAAAGCATATTAGTATGATTAAATCTATATTGTCTAAAACTATTGCAATTATGCACAAGGCAAAATATGTAATAAGCAAAAATGCATGCTTAATATTGTATTATTCATTATTTCTGCCTTATGTATCATATTGTTGTGAAGTATGGGGAAATGCATATAAAACAAATATGGCGTGTATTTATTTGCTACAGAAGAAAGCAGTGAGAATTGTGTGCAACATTGGATATTGAGAGCACACTAATAAGCTGTTCTTTGATCTTCATGTATTAAAATTAATAGACATGGTGAAGATCAAATCTAGTATGATAATTTACAATGCAAACAAAGGGCCACTGCCAAAAAATCTACAGTTTTTATTCAAAATAAGTTCAGATAGTAGCCATGACACAAGGCAGAGTAACAACCTAAGACAAGTATTTGCAAGAACAACTTTAAAGTCTCAATGTATATATATATGTGGTATAAAAATATGGAATTCACTTGACGATAATATCAAATGTTAAAAAAACATTTATATGTTTCAATGAATGTATGAAAAGAAAATATTTAAGCTTTGTCAGAGGGAAAACACATAGTAGTCTAGTACGTAAACATTGAGATGTAATTTACAGTATTGAGAGTAATGTTCATATGCTTTTAACTTTTATCTTTCTATTTATTATTTCTAGGGTATGAGCAATGTATCTGTGTTATTTTTAAATGGGGAAAGCACCTAATAAGTATTATACTTCTGCTTTTTCCTTTTTCATGTGAAAACATTATTGATATAAATATCAACCGGTGTGTACATTGATCATGTGGAATTAAATATATTATTATTATTATTATTATATAATATATATACACACATGCTTATCCCCATCTACATTGACTCATTTTAATGCTGTAGTCATATATTGTTAGATATTTCAGGCTGGTCAAATACGTGCCTCAATCTACACCCCAATGGTCACGTGACTTAATTAAGCCATAATTAAATAGTTGTGACATTAATGAATTCATTGGTTTATTGTCAATATTCATTTCCTATTATAATTACTTACAAAGTGACTTTTCAAGTTCCTCCTCCGCCAGCATCACGTACCATGTGTCGCCATAGCAACATGTGTGAGTTGCTACCCTTGCTGTGCGATGACCACCAGACACCACCTGATAGCAACATTGGAATCACCAAATAAGTATTCCTTTCTATTGAATGCTGTGTACATGTGTCGAATGAGCGGATTTGCTCATTCGGTGTCATTGCTGGACACAGAGAGCAACGAGGCGAAGCCCCCCCCCCCCCTACTGGCGTGGAGGGGTGGTGGGGGTGGTGTGGGTGGTGCGGGTGGTGGGGTGGGGGTGGGGTCGACACCCCTACCACACAGGGGGCCCCTGACCCCCCAACATCAAATCACCACCCCCTCCAGGGAATCTCCCACCTGACCGAGTCAGCCAATCACAGCAGTACACTATCCTGCCCCCTCCAGGATCCATCCAAGCTGGTAAGTCGTCTTCAACCTCTCGCACTGACAACTTCCCAGCTCCAATTTTACCCATCCACACCTGCAGTTGATTGGACTAAACACAATCAACAAAAAGCTAATCAATCAAGCATTTACACATGATACAAACTCAATATCTATTCATCAACTAATAAGCAACTGACCCCCGCACAGTTGATAGCTCACATTAAAAATAATATTTGACATCTGTTCACATTTACACTTAATAATGATTTCATATTTACTAATTAATTCATCCTTATATTGTACATGATATTTACTGTTTTTACTCAATCTTACCTCGATCCCATGTCTCATATGCCCTCATACCATTTCATCCCCTATATCAGGGCTTTCGCTCATTCGCTTCTTTCCCGGAACTATATAACACCCATGTACATGCCATCAGGCGGGTGGTGCCTGAATAACTGCCTTGATTGACCCATACTACCCTCTTCGTCAGCTGTGTCCGTGAGCAAGGAGTGCCTGTTGTTTTACACACTCGATGAATATATTGAAGTCTGATGGTTTTGAGTTTCTGCCTTTTTCTCAATACATTATATTGATTGTTGTAACCTATATTACTTTACAGTACCTTTTATTTTTAATGGCTACCTTTTGAGATATTTGAAGTGCAAACGTGTTAGATTAGTTTTGACAAGCATACTAAAACTCTGACACCATAGACTTCGGCAGTAACGGGTTCTATTAAATTGACTCGGTATGCCCTTCCATGTGGCAACAAATACTTAAAAAGTACACAAGTATCTTAGTTAGATATGTAGAATCAAATCTAGATAAATTTTATAGTTTTGAAAATTTGATGCATTCATTGGACTGTCCAATTTTAAAACATGGTTTGATCAACACCACCGTCCCATTCAGATTCTGTCATATAGGTACACAGTAAGCATGGCATAGGTTAGTCGCTCTAATTTTATGTCCTGGCAACAGCTAAGGTCATATCAGGATAGGTACCAACTTGTGACAGTACACACTCATGGCAACTCTATAGTGCTGCCTCACTGGGAAATCAGGCCGCTAGCACCATGACCCTATATGTTCTAGGACGTAAAACAACAACAAATAATAATAGCATCTTCGACATTTCAGGGATATAACACAATTGTCTTTTCTCATGAAAATAAAACGATGAAAAGTGAAACATTGTTTGAAAATGAAGCTTGTTAACTAGTCATAACCTAACTTGAGGGTGAACATAAGAAGCGAGTGAATAGAATGTTTCCTAAAATTCTAACCTGAAACTAGTGTGAAATTTATCCGCCTAGAGGCGCCAGGGGTCATTGTACCAGTCTATTTGTATTGAACATTATTTCAGGCATTGTGCAATATAGGTATTAATATGCGTGTACCTCCATACAACCAATTTCTTTGGTGGCATCGATAAGCGGAATCCAAGCAGTTGCCTGCATCACATTGTAAGAGTCTGCGTCCAGGTAGGCGACATCTGAAACACAACAATTACATGTCTGCTAGCAAAGAATTAAAACCAGAACTTATTTGATTTAATGTCACTCTAGAACACATTTTGGTATCATCGGCTATTGGATGTCAAGCATATGGTCATTCAGACCTATTTCTTTGGAGGAAGCCTGCTGCCACCACATAGGCTGCACTTTCCGATAAGCAGCAATTAAGGGGTCTCTTATATGAACTTTCCCACAGACAAGACAGCACATACCATAGGCTTTGATGAACCAGTTGTGGACCACTGGTTGGAACAGAAAATAGCCCCAACTGAGAAGGATCGATGTGATGAGTGACACCTTCACAGATGGACATGCTATCCGCCTGAGCTACATCCCGCTCCCACAAGCAAAGAATTATGCATGAGATTTGACTATCTGCGGGAGAAGCACACGCTATGGCGTTTGAGTCTGAACAGCAGATCAAACCTTTCAAATTATATACATATTTGGGAGAAAAATGTTTTGATTAATTGTCACTAACAATACATTTTAGTCAATTTCCTCGATGTTGAGGGGAGCTGGAAGAAGGAAGACTCGGGACCTCGACAAGGATGACCCCCGAGCAGACCCCTATGTAGTTGGATTGGTAAAAAGAGGGTTGGTGGGCATGGTGAAATGAGTCTCTGCCCTGAGTAGCTGTGCTGAATCCCATTATAACTCTGTAGATTGCAAACAATCCAAAACCAAGTGCTTACCATTCTTTGTGTTAGTCCAATTACTTATGTTTTTTAATGTATTTCTATTGTTACTTGTCAATGTCATTAGTTGCTAATAAGGCCTTACGTTCTAATCATGGTGTTAAGCGTATTGATTATGATAGGTGTATTTATGTAGTTACTTGTTTGTGTTGTACTAAGAAAATAATAAAAAATCAGCCAGCATTTTACCTGTGAACATTAGAGTCATGCCATACACTAACTCCTACAGGATCATACTAATAATCATGATTTTGTGATTGACCTGTTGTACTGATGAGACCACACAATTTTTTTTTTTAGTAGTTTCTTAAATAGCTCTATGTTTTCTTAATTTTTTCTTGCAGCTGACAGTTTTATTACAGATATTCACTCATGTTAGCTACACTGCGATCATATGCACTGCTTTCTGATTAACTTAACAGTGCCATTGCGTGGCGGCCTACTACACTTCTGGTCTCAGTTGTGCTCTTTGATCGAGTATTGGTAGTTATTTACCTTGATGCCAGGGCACTGTGGTCACCTCATTTTGGGGAGTTTTAGTTCGAAGGTTCCAAACCGGATGTCCCTGGATGTCCTCTGTGCCCAGCAGCTGCTCCATGATGTTGAGTAGGCGTTCGTTGGACCACAGTTTGCGGAAAGCCTAAATTAAAATGGGCAACAGATTGTTAAACAAAAAACAGCCACTTTTTGGTTTAAAAAAAAGTATGTGTTGTGGAATATAATATGAAAGATATTATATATATGTGTGTGGTATGCAGGTATTGCAATACCTCAGGGAGTTTGATGCCCCTGCCATGCAGAGTTTTAAACCACTGCCTTGTGGTACAGGTTCTTGACAGAACCGAAGGCTAAGGGAGCAAACCCTGAACAGAAAACCATGTCACTGTGGCAGCATCAAGGGCGGTTGATGTATGGAACTCCGAACATCTACCGACCAGCCACTGCAGGGACAAATAGTTTTGTGCCTGTCTGGACATGTTCTTGCCGGTGTGAAACCTCTATTCGCTCCCCTAGAGAGTGCCGCTGGTAACTTGCAAAAGCCAGCAGCACTTCAACACTTTTGCAGGCAGCTTTCATGAAATGATCAAAAGAAACCTGAAGCTGTAAGACATTAAGACCGAATCATGGACATCACTCTCACAGCAGAGAGCTAAATGGAGAGTGGCAGTCAAGTAATGAAAGCAGTGTTTGTCGCATCGCGACTGACAGCATGATGATGATGATGTGTGGCATGAAGCATTTAAACAAATATTATTAGGATGGAACCTTTTTTACTAGATCGCTTGTCTCAGTTAGGGTTTGAACCCGCGACCATCAGAAACGGTGACACGCCAGTTACAGTGGCCTCGTGTGCAGCCAGCCTGTTTCATAATATGAAAGATATTATATATATATATATTATTTATCGGCAGGCACTGTCAGTAGGCTCAGTCCTCGGTCATGAGTGACCTGGACTACCATGTTTGTGCTTAAGATGGCTAATCCCTAGTTTAACCAGCTCAAATGGGAGCACGAGATCCAATAACATCTGCCATTTGCTTCCCGATTTTTGCCCAATCTGAATTACAAAGCGATTGGCTATTATTGTACCGCCAGCCATAGTCAGCGTTCTCAACCAATCATACTTATGTTGTGTTTCTCTATGCCTAGATTCAAATAATGTGCATTATTTGTTAAGTTATAAAATAGGCTGAAGAGACCTATTGTAAGTTAAGGTGCACTCTATGCTGCCACCCACAATGCTTAGCTGCAGAACTGTAGTAGCCATCACTAGAAGTGGGGTGGGTGGTGTGTTTGTTTGGGTAACCAGCTTAGGCCAGACTGAGTATAAAGTAAGTGCAGTCCAGAGTGAAACACACTAAAGTTGGATTGGTTGTTGGAGTTTTATGTCCTGACAAAATCTTAGATGTTGCCAGGATGTAAATTTTCAACAACCAATCAACCAATATATTGACTCATGACCAACACTTAACTCAACATACCGGAGGCAGGTGTCCATCCTTGTGGAGCAGAATGTTCGCTCCAGGGAAGTCCTGATCAATCCTGGTCAGGCGCTTGAACAAGTCCAGCTCCTGGTACAAGTCTGTGGAACAAGGCATGCATTGGAGATGTTGTAAGTGATCTAGTCACCACCAAAGCAGTGATCTAAGAAACACCAAAACACTAAAAGAATACAAAAAGAAAATTAAGAAAGACTGGAAGCGAGACATAGATAAAAAAAATATGTACTAAGTAATAGATCAGGGATAAACAGTAAGTAAGCCATAAAACATCACAAACCAATAGGAGACACCGTACTAAACAAACTATGCACACAAATATAATCAAAAGCAAACACAAATTGGAAACGCTCCGATTTTACACCATAAACAAGTTTACAGAAATTATTGATGAAGGAAATTAAACCATATGGATTATGACCACTACTGTGCCGTGGCGAAAACAAGTACATGCACTTAACCATTATGAACAGAATAAACAAACAATCACTAAACAAAAAAGTGTTTACAAAATGATCTCTATTTGGTCCTCTATGGTTACTGACTTCCAGGCGACCATCGCCATTGATCACCGACTGATCACCAACTGGTCGCCAACTGATCAATGACTGTAGGACCACTGCCAACCACCTGGGACCACTTGGTGATCAGTTGGCGATTTGTTAGTGATCGGTTGGTGATCGGTCAGTGAGTGGTCAGAGAGTGGTTGGGAACTGATTTGCGAATGATCCGCAATTGACCGCTGATCGGTTGCAAACCAATTACATATTGGCCCCCAACCAGTCCCTGGCCAGTCTCCAACTACTCGCCAACCGATTGCAAACTGATTGAAAATCAATCACTAATCAATTGCCAACTGATCACCAATCAATTGCCAACTGAACACCAACCAATTGCCAACTGATTGCAAACCAATCACCAACTGATCGCCAACCAATCGCCAACCGATAGTGCACACTCATGTCGACTTTATAGTTTTGCCCCACTGGGAGATCAGACCACCAGAACGATGACCCGATTTCCACTCAGTCACATTATCCTGGCATTGAGCTAACCAGTCCTTGCTCTATCCGTGTAATGCCGAGTGCCAGACTAAGTAGCAATAAGTATCATTGTTGTAAGTCATTGGTTTGACTCGACCAGGAATCGAACTCCCGACCTTCCGCATGGGAAGCCTCCGCTCTACCTATTCGGCCACCATGTCAGGTGTCATCGGATTATGCAGTTTTAGTGTGTGGAATGAATGAATGAATAAAGTTACCTTTTATCTTTCCGGCTTTGAAAAGCTTCTGGGCAAGTTGTTCCACACTTTCTCTAATGTCTTCTCGCACAGGTTCTAGCTCTTCAGTAACATCGAAGAAATCTTTGATTATCACAAAACCCTGGAATAATAATAACAATAATCATCATCAATAGAGCACACATATTTAGACAGTGATTTCATGGCCCCATTGTACTCTTCTATAGTACTTTTTAAATTATTGTTAAACCAAGGCTTATGAGCATGCTTTGGAACTCCCAAAGTCTAGGTATAAACGAGAACCCACCATGGAAAACTCACAATTACAAAATTGCTCAGGCTAAGGTGTGTAAGGAGATTAGTAGAGTAAGAAGTCATCTTGGAGAAATTATGTCTCTGAGTTGAATCCTCAAAGAAGTCATCGTGGAGAAATTGTCCATATTGCTGTGGCAATGTGGGTAATTCGGGGGAGGCGGACGACCACCCTCCCCCTCCCTACCGCCCCCCCCCTCTCACTCACCCCTTCTTACCCTCACCAATCTCCACACACTCTCCTCCCCTGCTCCCCTGCCCCACCCACTCCCCTCACCTCACCGTCACCACCCAGATGGCGCCACCACCTCCCCCCTCACTCTCCCCACCCCCTCCAGGCACCGCCACCACAGCCTCCCTCCCCCCTGCTCCCGCCGCTGGTCCCGACGCTGCTCCCGCCGCTGCTCCCGCCGCTGGTACCTCCCCCCCCCCCTTCCTCCTACCGCCTCCCCATCACCTCGGCCACTTCTCCTCCTGCCACAGCACCGATAAGACCTACTCTCACCACCCCTCACGCCTCAGGCCGCTCACCACCGTCGATACGACAGTTCACCACGCCACACCAACCCACCATGCCGGCACGGAAATCCACACGGCGCGCCACTACCACGGATGCGGCACCCACGACGCCCAACGAAACTACACCACGAGTAAGGGGACGCCCGCGCTCAGTCATCACTAAACCTAAGACTGCGACAGTGTCTCGGGACGACAGTGAAGACGGAACGTCCGCACACGCACAGATAATGCTGCTCAGGCAGTCGGTGAACGAATCCATCCAACAACAGGCTGAACTCGCTAAGACCGTCACCACCAGGCTATACGCACTAGAGGAGGCAGGCCACAGTAAACGCACAAGGAGCAGCTCAAGGGACGGGAAAACGCCACAGAAAAGGAGACGCCGCGCCACCCACGACTCGTCAGGATCGAGCCCGTCACCCTCACCACGTGGCCGCTCATCACGTGGCCGTTCACCACCTTCACGAACACACCGCATAAGATCACCACGACCAACCCCACAATCCAACCGACACGGGAATGACGACCATCAACGCAAGAAACACAGGCAGTCCTACCACGCACCCCAGACGCCGACCCCATCATCAACTGACGACGACGAACAGCGAGATGTAGTAGACGCCATAATAGGAGCTAACAAGACACAAGGACGAACATCCAGCCGAGGTAAGGCGCAACTCCTCCCCCACACATATGTAATACGGGACGAGAAGAAAGGCAAAGTAGGACCAGATGAGAGCACGTGGCACGAATATTTTGCGGCACTTGCACGAATGAGAAAGGATCCCAAAGTGCCGCGCTCATGGACCAGACCCATACTAGATCACCAGGACGACATATTCGAGATGGCGGCCGACTGGAAGTGGGACACGTGCCTCACCTGGTCGGAGAAAGTGTTCGCCATGGTGGACGACGGACGACTACCTAAGGCTTGGAAGGACGAACAAGCCATAAAAGATCTCCAAAGGGCAGCATGCCTGGCCGGCATCCAATGCGAAGAAAAGAACCGTCCGGCACGTGCAGCACAAGGCAAAGCAGACAAACAACACACGGCACCAATAAACACCCCATACAAAAGATCTGAGTTCAACCACGACACCGACGGCAGACCCTGCCATAGATGGAACTGGGGCACAGACTGCGGCCACTCCACCTCCCACGGCACGGGCAGTGATCGACGCGCACACGTGTGCGGGTGGTGTGCAAACAAATACAGGAGCAAGACTGTAATAATAAACGACGGCAGAACGAACGGCAGGCGACGGCAACAGACACAGACGAACAAAAAACGGATTTTCACTAAACGGCCCTGGCCAGGCCGTAGAAATTGCCGACACGACCGACACCGACGAGAACACGACCGACACCGACTCAAAAGACGAACACCAACCATTACTCAAAATTGTGTCGGTAACACTCGCCCTCAACACACCCACACAACCATGGACACAAATCGACAGCACGACCACCTCATCGGAAGAAACTGACACCAACCACCACGGGGGCACACACGCGTCAGACGACCCCCCACCAGACAACAACCCCGGCGCACACAGTCTCCATAACCCCCAACAAAGCCCAGTGCCACAACGACGAACACGCCGCGGAACAAACGAACCCAGCTGGCCACGAAACAGCCCACACGGGGCAGATGCGTAACCAGACACTGCAAACAACTCTCCCGCCAAAACCGCGAGCAGCCCAACCGCCACACAAGACCATGTGGCGTGCGGTGCCGACCGCCACCCCACAACCGCCACTCCCACCCGTGGCGGCCACACCCCATTAAGCCACGATAACCAATCGCGGCATGGCACCGCCTCCAACACATCAGTCGCATCACGCATAGCCGCCACCACGACCCACCCCCGTAATGAGAATTACGGCGCTCGCTTACCCGACACCACAGACTCCGAGACCAGTGAATATTACACCACAGACGCGGTCTACCACCCGACCCCACTCAACACCCGAACACCCCGGGTAGGAGAGGACAGAGCACACACTATAGAGCACTGCCTGCTCCCGGCCTTCAGCCCCACTCCACCCCCCACACCGGCAGACAGACCCTCGCCTCACACCCCAACAACCGGCATGGGAGGCGCCGACCACAACACTCCACCACAAAACCGAACACCCCGGGTAGAAGGAACTGGAACCGACGACACCCCCCCCCTCCCCTCATCCCACCGCAACACCCCCCCCCCCCCCATCCCACACCACAGATGATACCCACCACCACCGATACGGCCCACACCAATCCGCCTCTACCGACATCCTTGCTCGCCACCCACTCAATAGTCTGACCGTCGCATGTGTACAGCCTATAGTCCCAACACGCACCATACACCAACACGCCACCAACCCCGACCCAGACAATGGTGAACCCCCAGACGCCCTTCTCACCCACCAACAACGCGCACACGCGTCGGAAGACATCGAAGATGTCACGGACGACCACGGCAGCCAGGTCGACACCCCCTACAACCCACCCCACACACCACTGTCATATAAAATCACACTCGACAGGATATGGCCAGTGTCGATACCAGCGGCCTGGACCAACCAGGTTTACCAATACATCTACAACCAGGTCAGGGAAACGGCACTCCCAAACCATGTCGCCGCACGCATCCCGGTCCCCTCGGGCCTCAAGATCGACTGCTGGAGGCACCTGCTAGCCGACTATCACGACACCGAGCTCCTCGACTTCCTAGAATACGGCTGGCCAGTCGACTACACGGCAGACACGGCACCCGTACCGTCGAGGGCAAATCACCGCGAGGACCCCGAAAACTTCCAATGGATTGAAAAATACATACGTTAAGAAACCTCACGAGGGGCCCTCCTCGGGCCATTCAACCAACCCCCCTTCCTCCCCTGGGCGCAGATCAGCCCGATGATGACCCGGGCAAAGAAAAACACCACCGAGCGCCGGGTCATTGTCGACCTTAGCTTCCCCAGGGGAGCTAGCGTAAACTCTGGCATACGGAAAGGCCACTATCAAGGCCGCCCCGTAACCTACACCCTCCCGAACATAACCAACCTTACTGATGAGGTCACCCGGATCGGCCAAGGGGCCTGGATATGGACGATCGACCTTGCCCGCGCCTACCGCCAGCTACGCACCTGCCCCCTATCCGTTCCCCTCCTCGGAGTCACGATAAATGACGAACTTTACTTCGACATCGCCCCTCCATTTGGGTGCCGCACCTCGTCCATGGCCTGCGCACGCACCACCAACGCCGTGACGTACCTACTCCGAAAAAAGGGCCACTTCATCCTGTGCTACCTGGACGACTTTGTCGGGGCGGCACCCACAGAGTACCAGGCAGTCGAGGCATACGTCGATGCCGTACAGCTCGCCGCCGACCTAGGCCTCGACCTCTCCACACACAAGTGTGTCCCCCCATCCCAAAAGACCGAATGGCTCGGGTTCGAGGTCGATACTACCGACATGGTCGTCCGCATACCGGCACTCAAACTCCACGACGTCGTCACCGAGTGCGCCGCCTGGACACCCGGTTCAAAAGCCTCAAGGAAAGACCTCCAGCGCCTCGTCGGACGACTGCAGCACATCGCAAAGTGCGTGCGCCCGGCGAGGAGATACATGAACCGGATCCTGGCGGCACTCAGAGCTGCCCCCTACACCGGGAAACACAATAACAAACGAAATGACCCTCGACATCGAGTGGTTCAAGTCCTACGCACACATCTCTAACGGTGTCGTCCTACCCCGCCCACCACCCAAGCACGAATGGGTCATTGAGTGCGACTCATCCCTCCTCGCTGGAGGAGCACACTCCCCCAGGAGGCTACATCACGGAAGAGTACCAGCCCGACTACCTCGACGATGGCCACAATATCGCACAGCTCGAGGCGATAAACCTCATTGTCGCACTCCACGCCCTCACCCCGCCCAACCCCCAGGACTATGCCTTCGTCATCAACACCGACAATCAGGCCTCACAAATAGTCCTTGAATCAGGTGCCGGAAGAGATCCCACCCTCTGCGCCTGCGCCCGAGCCGTATGGAGGTTTGCGGCACTCAACTCCTGCGAGGTCCGCGTCGTCCACAAGCCTGGCACTGAGATCGCATTCGCCGACGCCCTCAGCAGGGCACCCTTCGACCGGGCGGCCAGGCGGAAGGCGGACAGGTTCATGGACGACATGGACCTCGTCCGAGTGTGCGTCGTCCACAGTACTGCCATACTCGACACAGACGAATAGCCTGGGTCGAGATAACTATTTGCCTCTCTCTCCCCAGCCAACCAGGAAGAACACCACCGACTCGCCCACCTCTTCAGAGCCGGCCTCGCCAAGGGCACCTGGAGAAACAAAAGACGACAGATAACCACCTACCTCAGGCACTCCCTCGACAGAGACTACGACCCTACCCACCCCACTCAGCTAGACATAGCGTCATACCTAGCCTCCATCTCCATATCACTCCGCTCCCCCGGAGCCGTGATGAACCATCTCAGTGCCGCGCGGACATGGGTCAGGCTCAAGGACAGCAGAACAAGAGGATTCGACTCATACCTCGTCAAGATAATCAAAAGAGGCATCACCCGGGACTCCGACCATATACCTCGACAGGCTCCTCCCCTCACACCTGCTGACCTCCACCTCGTCACCACCTTCCTCCGTAAGGCTGGCAACAATGCAAAGGTCCTCACGGCGGCCATATTGATTGGGTACTTCTCCCTCCTTCGACAAGGGAACCTCCTCATGACGGGCCGCCCGGACGACCCCGGACACACACTCAGGTACCAAGAGATCACCGACCACCGGACCCACCTCACCATCATCGTCCGATCCACTAAGACCTCCACAGCGCGATCCGACCAGTACGCGATAACCATCCCTCGGATCCCGACCTCCAACTGCTGCCCCGTACGAGCCTGGAGGCAATACTCGACCGCCACTTCACCTCGACCACTCGACCCTGCCTTCATGACCCCGGACGGGTCTCCACTCACGGTCAACACACTCACGACTGCACTACGTGCCGCATTGCGACACTCCGGACGCCCCAACTCATCCGGATACACCCTCCACAGCCTCCGTCGGGGTGCCGCACAAGCATGTGCCGCCGCCGGAGCGCCCCTTAAGGACGTCGCAGACCTCGGCCACTGGCGGTCGTCCGCCATCCACTCATACGTTCCCCAGAACGCATTCGCGGTCGCGACCCGGGCACTCTCAACACTATTTGGTTGAGGCCCGGGTCACTTAAGACTCTAACTAAACGATAAGACATTACCTATGACATTTGACATTGAACATTACTACTTATCCATTATACTTACATTGCCTTAACAACTGTCGAACTTGACCTATGATTACATTACCTCACTATTACATTGCCTCACTGAATAAATCCCATACTATGTAGTCCGCCTCCTGTCCTGAATTGTCCATATTGCTGTGGCAATGTGGGTAATTCGGGGGAGGCGGACGACCACCCTCCCCCTCCCTACCACCCCCCCCCCCCTCACTCACCCCTTCTTACCCTCACCAATCTCCACACACTCTCCTCCCCTCCTCCCCTGCCCCACCCACTCCCCTCACCTCACCGTCACCACCCAGATGGCGCCACCACCTCCCCCCTCACTCTCCCCACCCCCTCCAGGCACCGCCACCACAGCCTCCCTCCCCCCTGCTCCCGCCGCTGGTCCCGACGCTGCTCCCGCCGCTGGTACCTCCCCCCCCCCCTTCCTCCTTCCGCCTCCCCATCACCTCGGCCACTTCTCCTCCTGCCACAGCACCGATAAGACCTACTCTCACCGTCCCACCCACCCAACTGCCCAAAGGTTGAGGCCCGGGTCACTTAAGACTCTAACTAAACGATAAGACATTACCTATGACATTTGACATTGAACATTACTACTTATCCATTATACTTACATTGCCTTAACAACTGTCGAACTTGACCTATGATTACATTACCTCACTATTACATTGCCTCACTGAATAAATCCCATACTATGTAGTCCGCCTCCTGTCCTGAATTATGTCTCTGAGTTGAATCCTCAAAGAAGTCATTTTGGAGAAATTATGTCTCTGAGTTGAATCCTCAGACTTCATCAAAATCTGTCTGGAATAGGTTCAGTAAAATCAGAGTGAAAGAATCCAGTCACACAATTCTTCACTTGTCTGTTAATGACACAAAAGTCACTTCTAATCGTGACATAGTCAATTCTTTGGGCGACGACTTTTCCTACAACTCTTTGTCTACATTTAGTGCAGACTCTTCTCTTTGAATACACAAAATACCGCTGAAAAGCACCCCATTAATTTCAAGTCTGGAAATACTGAGGTGAATAACAAGATTGCTTTTGTTGATGAGCTACGTGATGCTCTCCACAGATCTCATGATATTGTAGTAGGACCAGATAACATCTACTATCAGTGGTAGTATCAGCTTTGTTTGAATTATCTTTCTATTCTTCTCAATATCTTCAATAAAATCTGGGTCACTGTGGATTTTCCGTCTGATTGGAGGAAGGTACAACTGTCGGTACTCAAACAGTGCAAATACTGCTCTTTTACATATTGGGGAGTTCATAGTGGCCAGTATGAGTCTAGGTTTGTTTTTCCTATCTTGGCCTCTTCCACCTAGCCGAACTGTCTTTACAATTTCTACATCATCTATGCCAAGACCTTCACTTATTATTTGGGTAATTACTTTCCAGTCTGCTTTATTCCTGTCTGCTAAGGTGCTTTCTTTACTTTCTGGGATGTTATGGAAAACTAGATTTGTCTTCCTCCTTTCCCTGTCGGTGTACTCGTCTAGTAGTTGGATGGTGCTGGCGGCCTGGTCTCCCAGTGGGACAGCACTATAAAGTCGACATGAGTGTGTTTGTCACAAGTCGGTACCCATCCTGATATGACCTCAGATGTTGCTAGCATGTAAAACACCAACAAGCACAATTTCAGGAAGAGAATGAGGCCTTGTTTGTTACAGCATCACGTAACCATTCCGTGGCCTCCCCGTCGCACACTTCCCCCTCCGCTCCCCCAGTCCCTACTTAGGACGAGTGATCACTTGGCCTAGGCATGCACAAGCATGCACAATATGACCAATTATGGTCATGTGTGGATAGACACTGACGCGTCGCATGGTGGAGGCTGTTGACAATTTCCTGCTCCTCCCTCTTCTCACCCCCTCTCCCTCCCTCCCTCCCTCCCTCCACCTCACCTCCCTCCCACCGGTCCATCCCTCCCCTTTCCTCCCCTCCCTTCCCCTCCTTTTTCCTCCCCTTCCCTCCCTCCTCCCCAATCCCTCTCTCTTCCCTCCCCTCCCTCCTCCCCCTCTCCCTTGTTTCCTCCCTCCCCCCTCACCTCCCCTTTCCTCCATCAGTCCCTCTCCTCCCTTACGCCCCCGCTAACCCGTCCCTGCCCCTCCCGACCCCTTTCTTCCCTCCCTCTCCCCCCCGCTTCCCTTCCTTCCCCTCCCCTTCCCTTCCCCCCTCTCCCTCCCCTCCCCTCCCCTCTCACTTGTTTCCTCCTCCCCTCCACACGCTCCCTCCCCTCCCCTCCCCTCCCCCTCCCCCTCCTTCCCGCCCCCCTCCTTATCCCCCCCCCCCCCTTCCTGCACCCTCACCCATCAGGGAGATTACAGGGGTTTGAAGTGCCCTTTACCAGTAACTATGTCCTTCAAAGCGGGCCAGAAATAAAAAGTATCCTCGATGACCATTTGTCTGAAATAGAACATTATGTTCTTGTGAAATAGCAATGCATCTTAATTTCACTGATGTGAAATGCACGTAACTTTAGTAACACGTACCCCCTAACTCTGTCACGTACAATGTCACCTAGATAAGGCATACACACAGATAAGATAATCGGGTGTTATTTTTGATATATCAAAGGTATCAAATTGCGACTATCAGGTAGGGGCTACGACTTGGATTTCAAAACGTCTTGAAAAAGCAAGACGTTCTGAAAAACCAAGCCAGTTTACATATAGAAACCAATAGGGGTGACCTGTCACAGTCTGCCACTACTTTAATATTGAAGATGGAACCTAACAAAATACAACATTAAAATGGTTATAAGTAGCTCTTCAAAGTTCATGTGAAGAGAATGCTCGTGTGTATAGTATGTTCATAATATTCAATTAAAACTACATTAAAATAAAGAGATAATCTTATTTTGCCTATAACATTGTGCTGTTTTTATTCTGGAATTAGTCATTTTTACTGGTGAAACACCATGGTCTATTTAAACAAGTGTTTTTCTTAGAATCAAAATCCTGGACATAGTTAATGAGAAATAACCAACAATATGAACAAATCATGATGAATAGTATCATATATGCCATTACTCTAATGTACACAGCCAGATGGGTTGTTGTTTTAGCAGTCTACTTACACAAGGATGGCCTCTGGAGCTGGGTGTGGGTGTTGGGTGTGTGTGGGTGTGGGTGTGTGTGTGGGTGTGGGTGCAAAGTGAGATTTCTCTCTGTGTGGTATATCCACCATGCAGTATATGTGTATATGCATATACAGACAGACATATACATGTATATATATATATATATATATATGCATATACATATATATATGCATATATAGGCATAATTATAGTGATATACGCGCATATATGTGGATATATGTGCATATATATGCATATATACACATATATACATATATACATGTATATATGTATATATACACATATATATGCGTATATATACGCATATATAAATATATACACATATATATGCATATATACATATATGCGCATATATATGTGCATGTATGTGTATATAGCGCGTATACAGACCCTCTGTATACGGATGTAAGCCAGAAGGGCTCCGGCTATACTACTTCTCTGCTAATTACCACAAGTGTGGTTCCCGGGTTCGATGCCAGGGGAACTGGCGGCGCTGCTGTCTGCGCACGCCCCACCGGGCCAAGGTGCACTGGACTTGCCACTTGCTGCCAGCCGCACCCCAAGCAACACCTGTGCGATTTTTGTTGTGCGTAGGGGGGGCATTCCCAGACATATGCTGCACATGTCTGATTATTGCGGTCCATGTGGCCAGAAACACACATTGCCCGTAAACGAACTGTGTTCGAAGCGTTTAGCGGCTATTCCGGAGCGGGCAACAAGAGCGCACCCATTAGTGGACGCAAATATGGCTACAGAAATTAAGGCAGAGGTGCGTGGTGCGACTAATGTGGCGACAGACGACAATTTGTCGGCAGAAGAAGCAACGTTGAAGAAAGAAGTGGACGCGTTGGAGCGGAAGCGACGGGTGGCTGTCTTGAGGAAGGAGCGTAAACTGGTAGCGGAGGAGCTGCGTGCGTTGGACGTTTCGGAGGACAGGGGGCGTAGCAAGTCGGGCCACGCACGCCGGCACCGGCGCAGACATTCGTCGTCGTCCAGTTTGGGGAGTCGAACACCCAGCTCGGAAAGGTGGCGGCAGCGTAAGTGGACGCTCAAGCACCATACAGTCGAGAGAAAGCAAGTAAAAAAATTGAATCCCCATGAACTAGTCGAAGCTACCTGCGCGTGGTTTCAGGACACTAATGTGTATGACGACTTAGAAGCTTGTCAAGCGATGCTAAATCATATAAGTTATATAAGTTCTAAAGCAAAGCATAATAATTTCACGAATAATGCTCACATAGCTTACGACACGGGGGTTCGTAAATTGGCGCAAAAGCAAGGTTTAAAGGCGTTTGCGGTAGGGAATAGCGACTTGTCGCTAAGGCACTACGCGTATGAAAATATTAGAGATGTTAAGAAATCGACTGCAGCCACCACTGGCGTGACTAACGCGTCAAATCGTCTGTTCACGCGTGACGGGAAAAAGCCGTGTTTCGCACATAATGGTGAGCAGGGTTGTTCATGGGACAATATGACATGTGATTACGGCCATTGGTGTTCGCGGTGCGGTAGCCGTAGCCATAAACGTTCAAAATGCCGTAGAGATTGAAAGAATAAAATTAAAGGTATGAAGAGTGGTCAGTGCAATAATGATATTAAAAATAATTCTAATTGTTTACGTCCACGTATTAAGGCTACGGCTAGTAGTTGTTACTCTGTCAATGAGACTATAGTTAAGAAGGGTGAAGGGTGTGCTTCTCCTACTCTGCTAAATTTAACTGACCATTCGGTACCGGTGCGCTTCGCCTTACCTGTCAATTACACCAATGGTGGTCAGGTATGGCTGCCAGCTTGGAAGCCAATTAGTGTAGACTGGTTAAATGTTTCTAGTACAGGTAATAGCTATATAGTCAGAGCTTATGATAAACATGCTAGAATGGCAGTTGAGTGCACTTTTGTTGTGACTTATGGCTGTTTTCAAGGCTGTTGTGGTTGTACTCATAGAATTGCTGGTGTTGCAGCTCAGATAAAGCCTTGTCGGGTGTTTGTTGAATCTTTTTTCCTGGGAGACACTGACCCTGATTGGGAGTTTATTTTACATGGAGCGATTTTTGGTTTTAAAGTTATTGATAAACAATTTAATAATTCTTATAATTGCACTTATACAAGCAAAGATAATAATACTCATAATTTATTCATAAAAAATAAACTGCAAGCTGAACTTGACAAAGGTTACATTTCTGCCACCAATGTTTTGCCTAGATGCTCCCATAACATGTTTTGTGTGCCTAAACCTGGTAGTTCTGGCTTCAGGGTTATAATCGACTGTAGTAAGCCTTATGGTAAATCGGTTAATAATTTTGTCTCTGAGACTTGTTGTAAATTCCGTTACAAAAGTAGACACTTTATTGAACCTACTTGTGCAGGATGATTATTTAGCTGTAATCGACATACAGGACGCTTACCGAGCCGTCAGCATTCATCCTTCAGACCGTTGTAGACAGGGGTTGATATGGGAAATTAATGGTAAGAAGAATTATTTTTTGGATAATAGGCTCTCTATGGGGCTTTCTTCCAGTCCATACATATTCACCAAATTGTCAGATTTTGTGTACCGGTGTGCAGTTTGGCATGGTAATAGTCGAATTGTGAATTATTTGGATGATTTTGCGGTATTAGGTAGTACTTATGAGAAGTGTGTTGAAAATCAGTTAGAATTAATTTCTATATTGAGGAAGTTGGGTTTTTACATTAATTTTTCGAAAGTAGTTAGTCCCTCCACCAATGCTAGATTTCTTGGCATTATAATAGATACGGTAGCTATGAAGGTTAGGTTACCAGCTGATAAATTAGAGAAACTGAAGTTACATCTTGGTGATTTTGTTGGTAGGAAAAAGGCTACTCGGAAAGAGCTTGAACGTTTGGGAGGTCGTTTATCCCACTGTTCGGTGGTCGTTAAGGGAGGTCGGTCGTTTTCCCGCTCGTATTCATGCAGCTGTCCGTGCTCTAAAACTCCCTTATCATAGATATAGAATAAATAAAGCTTTTCAGGAAGAAATACAGTGGTGGCTAAGTTACGTAGACCAGTTTAATGGTGAGCAAAAAATGCTGGTTAATCAAAAAGATAGTTTGTCAGTGTATACTGATGCGTCTCAGCAGGGCTATGCAGCGCTGCATGGTTCGGACTGGTGTATAGGTTTTTTTAATGATGACCGACCAATCCTGAAACTTGCTCACCATAGGGTGGTAGCGCCTAGGGAGGTTGCTCAGGCACACATAAATATTAAAGAAATGTGGGCGGTGGTGGCAGCCGTAGACCGTTGGTGTAAGTGTTGGAAAGACCATAATATTGTATTCATAACAGATAATAATACTGTGCGTTCAGCTCTGGTGAAGGGTGTTGCTAAGAATCAAGTCATAATGGACTACATAAAACGGATATTTTGGTTATCCGTGCGTTATAATTTTGGTATAACTGCAGTTCACATAAAAACTGATTACAACATAGTTTGTGATGGTATTAGTAGGTGGGATAGTCCACATCAACTGAAAAGAGTAGCAGATGTTGATAAATTGAAAATTCTGTGTTGTTCTCATTTATTTCATTAATTGTAAGTCGTTATGTTATAGACCTGGAGACGCTGCGGACTGAGGCGAAGACATTTGCGATGCAGTATTACGCACCTAATAGTCGTGCTACGCGCTCTATGCAGATAAGGAAGTATTTTACTTTCATCGACCAATTTCGCGGTTTATTGGCTCCTTTGCCTTGCCCCTCCAGTCAGGTGGCAATATATATAGCTTGGCTATCTCATAGCTTGAAATATAGTTCTATTACAAATTACTTGTCTGGGTTAAATTTTTTTTTGCGATCTGAAGATTCAGAGCCCATAGATTATAGTAACCACACAGTGAAGACTACTTTGGGAGGTGCTAAGCGAGTTCTCAGGTGCGAGGTAAAGACTGCTAAGCCGATTTTGCCTTCCAATTTATTATTAATGTTTAGTTTTTTGTCGGACTCCCTGGGTCATATTGCTACTAAGGCTGCAATCTTAACAGGCTTCAGAGGATTGCTGCATAAATGTCAGTTAACAGAGTCCGATTCGACCCTCCGGAGGGCAGATTTTGAATTTTTCCCTTGGGGGATGATTGTTTCTGTTAGACGTTCAAAAACTATTCAATTTAGTGAACGTGAGCTCTTAATTCCAATTTCTGCCTTAAAAAATAAGGCCCTGTGCGCCGTCCACTGGACGAAATTACATTTTAGGCAGGTACCTCTGTCACGTGACGAGTCAGCTCTTCAAGTCCCGTCTCCTTTGGGGGGCTTTAAACCCTTGTCTTATGCTGTGCTTCAATCGACGATTAAATATTTGTGTTTATTGTCAGGGCTCGGCCCTGTCGACTACTCTTGTCATTCGCTCAGGAGGGGTGGTTGCACCTTTTTGCACATGCAGGGTGCAACTATCGAGGAGATCAAGGCACGTGGTGATTGGAAATCTGATTGTGTTTATCGTTATATTGCTTTGCCTATTTCTGAACGTATTCTAAATGACATGCGAGTAGCAACCTCTATTGATCTATGTACTTAGTTGAACGTAGTTGTTTTTTTTTGTTTTTTTTTTTTTGTTGTTGTTGTTGTTTCTTTTCTTTCTTCTTTTGGCTGGGTCGGGCTTTGGCCCTTGGCAGTTGGCCCAGCCAGATGTCATTTTGATGTTATGATGCCAATATGTCTGGTGTACCATATTGCTTAATGCATTGTTCATTACTAATGCTATCGATGATGTTTTCATCCAAGACCATGTTATGCTATTGTCATACGTTACCAAGATTACTGAGAATAAATGATGTCGCCCTTATGTATAACATTGCATTCGACTTCTAGCCTCCTTCGTTACAGCGCGTATACAGACCCTCTGTATACGGATGTAAGCCAGAAGGGCTCCGGCTATACTACTTCTCTGCTAATTACCACAAGTGTGGTTCCCGGGTTCGATGCCAGGGGAACTGGCGGCGCTGCTGTCTGCGCACGCCCCACCGGGCCAAGGTGCACTGGACTTGCCACTTGCTGCCAGCCGCACCCCAAGCAACACCTGTGCGATTTTTGTTGTTGTTGTTGTTTTGTTTTTTTTGTTTTTTTTTACGGTAGGGCAGTTGGCCCAGCCAGATGTCATTTTGATGTTATGATGCCAATATGTCTGGTGTACCATATTGCTTAATGCATTGTTCATTACTAATGCTATCGATGATGTTTTCATCCAAGACCATGTTATGCTATTGTCATACGTTACCAAGATTACTGAGAATAAATGATGTCGCCCTTATGTATAACATTGCATTCGACTTCTAGCCTCCTTCGTTACATGTGTATATATGCACATATATACACATACATACATATAGGTATGTATATACACACATATATACACATATATATGTGTATATATGTGTCTATATGGACATCTATATGTGCATATATATATACATATATGTATGGATATACTGGTACTGGTAGTACCCCTATCCTCAAACTTAAAAACAAAGTTTGGCAACAGTCATGGCTCAATGACCATGACCCACATCCCCACTAAGTTTTTCAGTTAGTCAGTTTACAGATGCATCCCCACCCTAGCTTCTTTGTGTTGGTGTAACCCTGCCAGCCATATAGACCAGGTTAGTGCTAGTCATGCATGGTTGCCCCAGCTGACACCTCCACCACCCAACCACACACACAAAGTAAAACAATATCCACACAGCAACACTGGTCTGCAATCCACACCCCCACCAGCCCCTCTAGCCACACCATGCTTGTCAATGATGATGTGGTGATGTTTATTTAAATTTTATTTTATTTATATTTAAATTGATTTATTTATTATCCTTACTTTTTAATTTTTTTCAGATTATTTCTATCCATACTGTTTGCTCATTATTCACATGCTGTCAGGACCTCCCACCAATTGGACCCCTCTGGGTTTAGCAGTTCCTCTGTAGCTCAGATGGCAGAGTGTTGGTCTCAAGATCAGAGGGTAACCGGTTTGAATCTTGGAACTGCAAAACTTTTTTTTAAAAGAATGTCATACTCCTTTTTTTTGTAATGCATAATTATATCAATATTAATAAATATGCCTTTACCTAACTCGACATTGCTCGACGTTATCTGACTGGGCTTTACCCGGCTCTACTTTACCCGGCTCAGGTTTACCCGGCTCTGCTTTACACGACTCTGCTTTACCCGGATCAGCTTTACCCAGGTCAATTTTACCCGACTCGTCTTCACCTGACTCGACTTCACCCCACCCGATTTCACTCGACCCGACTTCACCTGACCTGACTTCACCTGACCCGAGTTCACCCGACCCGAGTTCACCCGACATGACTTTACCCGACTACACTTTACCCCGCTCGATGTTACCCACCTCGACGTTACCCGCCTCGACGTTACCCACCTCGACGTTACGCGCCTCGATGTTACCCGGCTTGACGTTACATGCCTCGATGTTACCTGCCTCGACGTTACCCGCCTCGACGTTACCCGCCTCGACGTTACCCGCCTCGACATTACCCACCTCGACGTTACCCGTCTTGACGTTACCCGCCTCGACGTTACTCGCCTCGACGCTACCTGCCTCGAGGTTACCCGCCTTGATGTTATGCGCCTTGACGTTACCCGCCTCGACTTTACCCGCCTCGACGCTACCCGCCTCGAGGCGCGACGTTACCCGCCTCGACGTTACCCGAGTCGACATTACCCACCTCCATATTACCCGCCTCGACGTTACCCGCCTCGACTTAACCCGCCTCGACGTTACCCACCTCGACGTTACCTGCCTCCACGTTACCCGCCTCGACGTTACCCGCCTCGATGTTACCCACCTCGATGTTACCCGCCTCGATGTTACCCGCCTCGATGTTACCCGCCTCGACATTACCCGCCTCGACGTTACCCGCCTCGATGTTACCCGCCTCGACGTTACCCGCCTCGACGTTACCCGCCTCGACCTTACATGCCTCGACGTTACCCGGCTTGACGTTACATGCCTCGATGTTACCTGCCTCGATGTTACCCGCCTCGATGTTACCCGCCTTGACGTTGCCCGCCTCGATGTTACCCGCCTCGACATTACTCGCCTCGACGTTACCCGCCTTGACGTTACCCGCCTCGACGTTACTCGCCTCGACGCTACCCGCCTCGATGTTACCCGCCTCGATGTTACGCGCATTGACGTTACCCGCCTCGACTTTATTCGCCTCGACGCTACCCGCCTCGAGGCGCGACGTTACCCGCCTCGATGTTACCCGAGTCGACATTACCCGCCTCAACATTACCCACCTCGACGTTACCCGCCTCAACGTAACCCGCCTCGACGTAACCCACCTCGACGTTACCCACCTTGACGTTACCTGCCTTGACGTTACCCGCCTCGACGTTACATGCCTCGATGTTACCCAGCTCGATGTTACCCGCCTCGATGTTACCCGCCTCGATGTTACCCGCCTCGACATTTCTCACCTCGATGTTACCCGCCTCGATGTTACCCGCCTCGATGCTACCCGCCTCGACATTACCCGCCTTGATGTTACCCGCCTTGACGTTACCCGCCTCAACGTTACCTGCCTCAACGTTACCCACCTCGACGTTACCCGCCTCGACGTTACCCGTCTCGACGTTACCCGCCTCGACGTTACCCGCCTCGACATTACCCGCCTCGACGTTATTCGCCTAGACGTTACCTGCCTCGATGTTACCCGCCTCGACGTTACCCACCTCGATGTTACCCACCTCGGCATTACCCGCCTCGATGTTACCCGCCTCGACGTTACCCGCCTCGACATTACCCGCCTCGACGTTACCCGCCTCGACGTTACACGCCTCGACATTACCTGCCTCGACGTTACTCGCCTCGATGTTACCCGCCTTGACGTTACCCACCTCGATGTTACCCGCCTCAATGTTACCTGCCTCGATGTTACCCACCTCGACATTACCTGCCTCAACGTTACCTGCCTCAACGTTACCCGCCTCAACGTAAAGTCCAGGGGCCGTATGCACAAATCGGGGTTAGGGCCGTAACCGCGGCTAGGCTAGCTCCCACGGCTAAATCCGTATGCAATTACACACATTTAGCCGTGTGGAGCTAGCCTACCCGCGGTTACGGCCCTAACCCCGATTCGTGCATACGGCCCCAGGTGGGTAACATCAGGTCGGGTAATGTTGGGTCGGGTATACTCGTGTCAGGTAAACTCGGGTCAGATAAAGTGAGCTGAGGTAAAGTCGGGTTGGGTAAAGTGTGGTCAGGTAAAGTGTGGTCGGGTAAAGTGTGGTCGGGTAAAGTTGGGTCGGGTAAACTCGGGTCAGGTAAACTCAGGTCAGGTAAAGTGAGGTGAGGTAAAGTCAGGCCGGGTAAAGTGTGGCCGGGTAAAGTGTGGTCGGGTAAAGTGTGGTCGGGTGAACTCAGGTCGGGTGAAGTCGGGTCGGGTAAACTTGGGTCAGGTAAAGTCGGGTTGGGTAAAGTTGGGTCGGGTAACATTTAGGCGGGTAATGTTGAGGTGGGTAATGTCGAGGTGGGAAACATTGAGGTGGGTAACATTGAGGTGGGTAACATCGAGACGGGTCACGTCGAGCCAGGTAACATCGAGGCGGGTCACATCGAGCCGGGTAAAGTCGAGGCGGGTAACGTCAAGTCGAGCCGGGGTAAACTCGAACCGGGGTAAAGTCGAGCTGGGCTAAAGTCGACCCGGAGTAAAGTCGACCCGGGGTAAAGTCGAGCCCGGTAAATTTGACTAATATTAATATAATTATGCATTTAAAAAAAAAAGTATTAAGACATTCTTTACAAAAAAAGTATTATATTTCCAAGATTCGAACCAGTTACCCTCTGATCTTGAGACCAACACTCTGCTATCTGAGCTATAGAGGAACTGCTAATCCCAGAGTGGTCCAATTGGTGGCAGAATGCTGGGAGGTCCTGACAGCATGTGAATAATGAGCAAACAATATGGATAGAAATAATCTGAAAAAAAAAGTACGGATAATAAATAAATCAATTTAAATAAAAATTAAATTTAAATAAATATCACCACATCATCATTGACCAGCATGGTGTGGCTACAAGTGGGCTGGTGGGGGTGTGGATGGCAGACCAGTGTTGCTGTGTGGCTATGGTCTTACTTTGTGTGTGTGGGTGGTGGGGGAGGTGTCAGGTGGGGCAACCATGCATGACTACCACTAACCTGGTCTATATGGCTGACAGGGTGACACCAACACAAAGAAGCTAGGGTGGGGATACATCTGTAAACTGACTAACTGAAAAACTTAGTGGGGATGTGGGTCATGGTCATTGAGCCATGACTGCTGCCAAACCTTGTTTTTAAGTTTGAGGATAGGGGTACTACCAGTACCAGTATATCCATACATCCATACATTTATGTATATATATGCACATATATATGCACATATAGATGCCCATATATACATGTATATATGTGTATATATGTGTGTATATACATACCTACGTGTATGTATGTGTATTTATATACATATATATATATAGTATAGTTATACAAATCTTACCTGGGTACAGATGATGGATACCTGGTGTTTTCCCGAGGTTCTAGCCTTGGATAGTCGTGGGTCAGGGAGAAGGAAGCACATCCAGGTCCAGCAATCTTTTACATACTTTTTAGGATAACAAATTATTTAACTCTGTATGGATACTTATTGTGTTTTCGATTTGGTTCCAGCGAAACATGATAGTTGTGGTAGGGTAGGGTCTGTCATCCATCATCTGTACCCAGGTAAGATTCATATAACTATACTATTTTACCTCAGTACTATGCCTCTGGCTACTTGTAGACCAGGGGGAACTTTATGTAATCTCATTTTTTATCCTTTTATGTTGTAACCATACTATGTATATATGAGTACATAATTTAATGTTGTTTCTCACCTGATTCTAGTTGGTGAGTAGGCATGTCGCCATGCCGCTTGACTTTTCCAGTCGTTTGTTGTAACGTTTTGCAAACGATCTAGCCGTCTTTCACCCAGCGAGATTCCTAATTGGAGACCATGGCTCCATGCGTTGAGTGAGACGTGTAGCGTCCAGTGTTGACTCCTGCTTGTTTAATGGGTGTCTATCTTGAGATAGCTTTATGTGGCCGTATGTGTATTATAATGTATTATAATAATATAAAGGAACGGAGCAATTCCGCTATTGATATCATATTTCATTGTACGATTATTTGCATGTATTCGGATTCGCGCACCCACCCCTCTATGGGTGCGCAATTGGGGCGCCAACTGTTTGGTGCGGAAATGATTCAAACCACTGTCACTTCACTCCCATTTTGTTTGGAATTTCTGATTCTGACTTGGATATATAAGCCCTAATGGCCAAAACTGCACATATCTGTTTATACTCCGGAAAACTAGTAACATGTACTGTGGACAGTGGGTCCCCTGTACAATTTGATTTAAGTAATGTCTGTAAATCAAATATACCTTCATCCTTATCTATTTCTAATCTAGTGAAAGTGCCACAATGGTTTGGCCTCTGTGTCCTGTAATTAGCAGTAATACAACTGCTAATTTGAATCCTAGGTCTTTCATTGACGAATTTCTGTTGCTAGGCCATGACTTGAATAACTTGAATACTATTGATACATCCCAAAACCTATTGCATTTAGGTTTGGGTGGGTTTCTTCCATACACCGATCTAATGAACCAGTGTACTAACTGATGTTTCCCAATGGTTTGTCCATCTATTCTTGGTAGAATAATGGATAGGGCTCATCTCGCTGCGTTAATAGCCTCACATCCTAGTCCTTCATCTTTTAATATTCTTAGAAATCATAACACTTGAGCTATTGTAGGTTTTAATGGTTGGACTCCTTTGAGCAGGCAATGAAGGCCCCACTTCTTTAAATAACTTCTGTATAATTTCACTGTTCCTTTTCTGCAGGCATGTGATATTAGTCTTTCTTTTGTTATTTTGTCTAATCCAAATTGTTCTAAATATTTCCTTAGAAAAGGAATGCCAAAAGGGTGTTGTCGACACGTCTCCGTGGACTGTTAGTGGTCCTTGATGTTGATGGTTGTTCCTTTCCCTTGGGAAGCTCATCAAGTCTTTTGCTGCTGATGTCATTGCTGCTAGCCAGGGTTGTGTTTCCCATGCTGGTACTATCAGTACTGCGTGGGTGTGATCCATCTTGATCTTCCTGGCCACTCTGCTGATACTGCTGAATGAGGGGAATATGTAATATAATTTATTATTCCAAATTAATGAAAATGCATCTACTCTCCAGGCTTCTGACTCTAGATGCCAAGACCCATATTTTGGTAACTTTCTGTTGTTGCATGATGCAAAGAGATCAATGTCTGTTTTGCCCCATTTGTGACAAATACTGTCGAAAATGTTGTGGTTCAATGACCATTCTAAATGGTCTAAAATTAGTCTAACATCCCCATTTGGTTTAGGTAAATATTCTAGATGAATTCCCCAGCAACGTTTAGCGCTTGTTCTATAATGCCCTTTTCGCAAAACTTAAGGACTTGATTGTTTAATGCTTCATGTTCTGAACAGTGAAAACGATATGGAAATGGTATTATATTTTGAATAGGTTCTTCTATTAACGGAATACTTACTCCTTCTGCTAGGCTAAGGATAGTTAAGTTATCTGTAACTTTATTCCATTCCGAAAGACAGTTATTGAGGTTACCGGCTTGAAAGATATTGCTTACTGTTATGGTTGCTATTGTTTGAGTCACCACATTTATTTGTTCCCTGGGCGGGGGAACGGCTTCTGAGTGTTGAACTGCCTCTTGAAGGGCCTGTTCCCGTCATTCCAGCCGAACGACTGCCTCTAGCCCCTTCCTCTGGCTTGGAAGCTGAAGGTAGTTCCGAACCGGCCTCATCGTTGGCCGGTTCTTCCGTTGCGAAATTCCTGCCTCAGCTTCTTGAAGTGGTTGGAGTTGCCGTCAGCCAATTTCTTTCTGTCAGTTTCCATGTGTTTTCCACACTTGGAGCTGGTCTCCACTTGTTTGAAGAAGTATTGTAGTTGTCCGCCGAACATCTTGCCCTTATCCAGTGGCTAAATAGGCTTTGGTGCTAGGAATAGTGTGTATTCCTTTCCATCATTGTCGGTAATCTTTTTGGACCGCGCCACCTCTTTTGCAGCATCTGTGCAGACCGCTTTAAAGACGTTTTCAAACGGTCTGTAGGAGAGGAAGTTGCTGGTTGCTGTTAGTAACGCCATTCCACTGTTCATATCATCACATAATGATGAGAACTTGTTCTGTGCCATCATCCTGTTGGCGATGGGCATAATGGCTGTAAGAGCCGAGAGTACCCCTTTGTGTACCGTGTAGAGAGCCGTCTCAAACCTTTTCCTCAGGATCCATCTCTTTGATGGCGGATTCCGAAATTTTTTAATTCCTGTGAATTTCCCTGCCATCTTAATTATGACCTCTGGTGGTTTGAAGGTGTTAAAGTGGCCTTGAATGGTCTTACTCATGAGCATTGTTATGTGTATTTTCTTGCTTCTAAGCGCTTTACACTTTTTCGTTTCTTTCCCACACAATTTAGCATATTTGCCAGAGTGCTTGGTCTTCATCCGCACTGAGTGTGTGAGTTGCCTCTACCTTACTCCGCTTTGTAGCCATGGCTCCGAGACTTTGAGTAAAAAGAAGAACAATGATTAGGCATTCAATTCAATTAAATTCTTTTATTTTAACTCTCTGCAAGGTATGTTTACAATAAACTGGGGTGATAGAATAAATGCCTACAAATTCCTTACAGACAAAAAGGACCCTAGAAAAGCGATGCTTATCTAGCTGGTCTCCATGATGTGAATGAACCTGCGATGACAAAAAAGGTTGATTAAACTTAAGCTACATTTTTAACTAATGATTATGATGAGATACTGTCTTAGGTGAAATAGCACACTGATAATTAGACTATAATTATACTAGGTGTGTACTTTATGGCGTTAAAATCAATTTTGAACGCAGGCGTATGGCGAACAGACAGTTGCAGGATAATGGTATGTTTAACCAACCAATCTTAATGAGGGGTAGGGACCACACTCTAAGTACCTGTAAACTTCTCCCACCTGAGGCTTTTTTGGGAAACAAGTTGAAGAAAATACTATAAGACTCAGAGGTATGCCTTAACGAGAATCACAAATGGGGAATCTTACTGAGACCCAGGGAATGAATCCCCAATGATGTAACTGGCTCCTGCCAAAGATCTCTCCGTTCAGCAATGGGCGGCTTAATTAATAACTGAACAATGGAAACATTGTTCTTTCGATCAAGCCAATTACGACCGAAACTAAGATGTAAAACAATAATATCTTATCGATAAGTTTCAAGAAACTTTGTACGTGAATGATAACATGAACTAAACCAATGTATAGTTTGAAAGATACTAACCTGTTTGGTTTTGTAGTAAATGTAGAAAAACTGCTGGAGATGCTCACAACATGTCCTCCTGCTGTGAGCTGATTATGCTAATTGCTGGACCTGGATGTGCTTCCTTCTCCCTGGGCTACGAGTAGCCAAAGGCGTAGTACCAAGGTAAAATATATATATATATATTTATATATATATGGGCTATTCTCTGAACCTGGGCACTAAAGTGTGACATGAAAACAAAAAGTGAAAACCTTCCAAATAACAGAAAAAAAGGATTCCAAATAATAGAAGAATCCAAGGTTCGAGTATAAAATAAAAAACTACAGTAAGACCTCTCTATACCGACCCCTCTACAGATTGACCACTCCCCTATATCGATCACATTATTTGGGGTCCAAAATACCATCTTAAGGATATTATAACTCTCTAAATCGACCACTTAAAGTCGGTACCACGGTCGGTCGATTTAGAGAGGTTTTACTGTATTTCATTTTTTTATTAAGATCTTATGCAAATTAGGCAATGAGTTAATATCACTTGTATAGCATATATATATATATATTTAAAGCAAACAAACAAGGAAAAGAAAACACCGGAATAAACAGCTGAAACTTGAAAGATATCGAATTTCCAC
The DNA here is from genome assembly GCA_030323885.1 of Branchipolynoe longqiensis. Taxonomy (NCBI): domain Eukaryota; kingdom Metazoa; phylum Annelida; class Polychaeta; order Phyllodocida; family Polynoidae; genus Branchipolynoe; species Branchipolynoe longqiensis. Next base: position 102,932,031 of record CM059186.1, read on the forward strand.
ACTCAATTACGTCCTGCCTGCTGGCATCCCACTCCCTATAGTCCCTTCCCACCGACATCGGGATCCCTCACTTACACAAATGAATAAATTGATTTATTTACTACAGAACAAATCAATAGTCAAGACATCTTGAGTTACTAATACAAAAATACCCCAACTAACATGCAATTCCTACTGTGTAAAAAACAATATAATAAATAAAAGAGTACCTGATCACATTAACTAAGACTAAAAGTAATTAAAGGTAATAAATAGTATCTATTAAATTGGAAATTCTAAACTAACAAAAACCTTACACGTGAATGTAAAATGATTAGATGTACCCCTTGCTCATTACTTATTGCATCAGGTACACTTTAATTTCAGAATTTACTTCACACTTCAATTTACTATATAAACCATATAAGGAAATAATTGCGTAAATACCAATATACATATGACACCTATGGTTGGAAGACCAGTGCTACGGAACTGACAAAAGATATATATGAATAAAATTCATTTACCAAAAAAAGAGAAAAAAAGATTTTTATGAATCAAATTCATTTGCAATTAAAAAAAAACAAAAAAAACAGACGGCTTACCTTGTGGAAGAAGGCTTCTAGCTGTTCTGAGGTGAGCTGCCCAGGCTTCCACTTCGTAGGCTGCGTCTTCGGTGGTTTAGTGAAGAGCTCCACTGTAGACGGAAGTGGGTTTGCCAAGGCCATGATTGCAACTGGTTGCCAGCACCGGCCCCGAGGCGTGTGATGCAGGGAGCCCGGCGACACATGCGCCCCCTGTTGAGTGGCGCTGGTGTTTAGCTGGTGAGTGGTTACCAGGAATGAACAATTGGATCCTACAAGCACACGCCGGGTTTGCAGCTTGATCAATGGGGACCTTTCATGAGCCATTTCTCTCGCTATACACTTGGTGGCAACACCCGTTCCCGGTCCAAGTCGGCCATCATGGTTGGATAGAAGGGTGTAGGTGTGTGTGTTTGTTGGTGGTGTAGGTGTGTGGTGGGGGTGGGGGTGTGTGGTGCAGTTTTGGGATGTGATGGGATGTTTTGGCAGGGATGTAGGTGTGTGTTGGGTGTGTGTGGTGGGGATGTAGGTGTGTCGTGAGGGTTTAGGGGTGTGGTATGGGTGTAGGTGTGTGGTGGGGGTGTAGGTGTGTGGTGGGGCTGTAGGAGTGTGGTGGGGGTGTAGGTGTGTGGTGAGGGTTTAGGGGTGTGGTGGGGGTGGAGGTGTGTGGTGGGGCTGTAGGTGTGTGGTGGGGGTTTAAGGATGTGGTGGGGGTGTAGGTGTGTGGTATGTGTGGTGGGGGCGCAGGTGTGTGGTGATGGTTTAGGGGTGTGGTGGGGATGTAGGTGTGTGGTGGGGTGTAGGTGTGTAATGTGAAATATGATAGTGGAATAGGAAATAATTAAAATAAGGACCGTGCTACTTCATATGTATAGTATTATCACAACATAAAGTGAAGAAGAACCTACCAGTGTTAATAAATGAATGGATGACTGCATCACATCCTGCACAGTAGTCCTCCATTTGCAAATAATAAGTTGACCCATGTGTTGTCTGTGCCTTCAGAGTTCTGTGTGTGCAGTGCACTGTGGCTCTGAGCCTGATATATCCAATCCAATCCACTGTCAGTCTCACACCTATTCCAAGGGGCATGAGCCGAAAAAGTAAAAAAAAAGGTGGGAAAATCGATCAAGAACTGTGCAGAATGAAATCCCCACCTGCAAAACAGATATAATAGAAGTAAGAAAATTAATAAATGAAATAGACACAAATAAACCAAGTGGAATAGATCAAATACCAACCAAAATACTGAAAGAGGCACTCCAAGCCATCCCGGCCATCATAGTAGACCTATTCAACATCTCCTTTGAACACGGGCGTTTTATCAGCCTGGAAAATGGCAACCATTACCCCTATTCACAAAAGTGTAGACAAACAAAACATGGGAAACTACAGGCCAATATCGATTCTTCAAACCCCAGGCAAGCTCATTGAAAAAGTGTTACATATACACATAAATGAACACCTGGGAAAAACGATATACTAAATGAAAGACAAGGGGGTTTCAGGAAACTGCACTCCACATATAAAACAATAGCTAACCTAACAAATGACATATTGGTGTCAATGAACCAAAAACAATTAGTTGGAACAGTCTTCATTGACTTCAGCAAAGCATTCGATACAGTAGACCATAACATACTACTGGGAAACTAGAATCCATGGGCATAAAATCCAACATTATGGACTGGATAAAATGCTACCTGAAAAACAGGCAACAGAAAACAAAAATAAACAATACACTATCAGACAACCAACCTGTCACATATGGTGTACCCCAAGGGTCAGTGTTAGGGCCACTACTCTTTATAATCTACATAAACGATCTTGAAAAATGATTGCAAACTGAATGCGTCCAACTATATGCAGATGACACAGTCATATATGCAAATGGCACCACAGAAGAGGAGGTAATAACGAAACTAAACAAGCTCCTACTAAGACTGGATGAGTGGTGTGAGTCCAACAAAATAACCATCAACACAAGCAAGTCAAAAACAGTTCTCTTCTCGCATAAACAAATGCCAGAAAGAAAACTACACTGTAAGCTAGGAAACCAAACACTAGAAAATGTAGACCATTACAAGTACCTAGGCCTTGAGTTGGACAGCCAACTAAACTACAACCTATGTATAAACAAAATTGTCCAAAAGGTAAACCACAAACTGTGGCTATTTGCAAAGCTAAGAGACTACATGACACAAGAAATGTCAATATAAATCTTCAAGGGCATGGTGCTCCCCTATTTTGACTATGGAGATGTAAACTACATCATTATCATCATGCTGTCGGTCGCGATGCGACAAAGACTGCTTTCATTACTTGACTGCCGCTCTCCATTTAGCTCTCTGCTGTGAGAGTTGCGTCCATGAGTCGGTCTTAATGTCTCTCAGCTTCAGGTTTCTCTTGATGGTATCTTTGAACCGGAGACGGGGGCGCCCTCTCTTTCTGTAGCCAGAAGACAGTTGAGAATAGAGGATCTGCTTTGGTAGCCTGTCTGATGACATCCTCATGAGGTGTCTAGTCCACCGGAGATTCTTTTTGATCAGAAGATCTTCCATAGAGGGCAGCCCCATCCGTTCGAGTATTTCCTTATTCGTCACTTTGTCCTTCCAGGTTAGCCTCATGATTGAACGCAGATGTCGCATCATGAAGGCATGCAGCTTTTTCACCTGCTGTCTGTACACTGTCCAGGCCTCGGCTCCGTATAGTAGGGTGGATAGCACGATTGCGCGGTAGATCTTACCTTTGACCCGAATGGACACATGGTGGTTGTTCCAGAGTCTCTGGCGTAGTCGGCCGAAAGATGCGCTAGCCTTGGCCATCCTCCTCTGTATCTCAGCATCAATGCGTCCATCACTTGAAATAGTGCTTCCGAGATAGGTGAATTCCGGAACAGAGTTCAGCTTGTTTCCATCAACCATGATCTCCTCCTCTCGGGATCTTGTAGAGTTGGGTTGGTACAGCACCTCCGTCTTCTTGATGTTAATTTTCAGGCCAAACTTCTTTGATGCATCAGAGAAAGCGTCCACTATTTTCTGGGTCTCTTCAGCAGAGTGGGCAACCAGTGCACTGTCATCTGCGAATAGTAGCTCTCTCACCAGTATCTGAGTAGTCTTGGTCTTCGCTCTGAAGTGTGCGACATTGAATAGGTCAGCGCTCTGTCTGGACTGTAAACTACATGGGTGCGAAAAAAGAACTTCTAAAAAAACTGCAAACACTACAGAACAGAGCCCTGAAAATCTGCCTCAGTGTAGACAAGCTGCACCCCACCTATGACATACACAAAAGAACCAAAGTAAAATTGCTAGAAAATAGGAGAATATTTCATCTGAAAACATTAGCATACATCTATAGTCAAGACAATAAACTCCTAACATAAGCACAAAGGGCTACTAAAGAAAATAATGCACCACTACTAAAGCAAACAGTAAAGGAACGAAAAATTCCTGACCTAAAAACATACAAAAAATATCTGTGCAAAATAAGGCTAGGAAACCCCCACTAAGCTGCACTGCAAAGGGGCATGTGATATGTGACGGCCCACCAGCGGGACGCCCAATGGAAGGTAACCATGCCAAAAGTAGCCAGATAACACACCACACAGCTATGTACAAGCCTATTATATGTAAATAGGAGTAGGCTAGTCTAGTAGTAAGAGTAGAAAAAATAAAACACATATATGCCAAGAAAAAAAAAAAAAATTAACATAGACTACTAACCAGACCAACCAACTATCTATCTGCTGCTGAAATGGAGGCAATCAAATACCTTATCAGCAGCGACTGTGTGATAAGATAACACCAACACTACAGCTGGCCAGCATTGAAAACAAGCCTGAATACCCAGGCCTATATGCTATGGACAGTATAAATACAGCCTCAATTAAAAAAAAGAAATACAAAAAAAAGAGCTCAGCTGCCAGTGGATGTGCAACCCAGAGCACCATTGCAACCTGAGGTGTGAAAGCTTTCCTTGGCAGTTTTTGGTTAAAATCTGATTGTTAAAGTGTCAGAGCTTAAGGCCCCTTGCAATAAGTCTGAGAGTGCAACAGACTACACATGGGTTAACTTTCCAGTGACAAATGGAGGACCACTCTACAATATGTGATGCAGTCATCTCTAAATACATATATATATATATATATATATATACAATTATGTAGTCATATATATAGGTCTCCATACGTATATATGTATACATATACGTAGATCTGTATGCATGTATAAATAGACATATATACATAAGTGCATATGTAATAATTATATATGTATATACACATAGGTATATGTATATTTATATGTATACACATATGTATGTGTATATGTATATTTATATCTATATCGTATATATGTATATGTATATTATATATGTATATACATGTATATGTAAATCTAAAAATAATGACAATAATAATTAAAATAATACGGTAATAATAATGACACTAATAATGATAATAATGATGATGATAATAACGACAATATAATGATAAAAATGGCAATAATACTTGACGTTACCCGACTTGACTTTACCCGACCTGACTTTACCCGACCTGACTTTACCCGACTCGACTTTACCCGACTCTCCTTTGCCCGACCTGACTTTACCCTACCTGACATTACCTAACCTGACTTTACCCAACATGACATTAGATATGTTGACTCGTCAACATAGTTAATTCGCAAACAAGGCTAGTCAACCCTCACACACATCAGGGGCGTATCTCGGCGTACGCGCGTACGCCAAAACGTCCACATCGTTTTGTCAAAAAAAATAAAAATAAAAAAATAATAAAGAGAGAGAGAGAGAGAAAGAGGAGGCATGTAGTCGTCCGGAGTGTCGAAAACTCAAGTTTAATATGTGTAAAATCTGCCAGCTTAAGCTTAAGCAGCCCCGTAAACCCCCTGCCGAAATTAGGGGTACACATCGTTAAAGGTCTAGTAGCTACGCCCCTGCACATGACCTGCCCCTCCCACTGATCCCATTTCGGTCCTGGCTCTCGTCCAACAACATTTCACATCGGTGCCGCGCTCTTTGCTGCACACCGAGATGACAGTAACTTTGCTGCTCGCCGTCTCATTTTTCTTCAATTTAGTACTCTCGTTACAAGTCATGCGCACTTTCAAATTATGGAATTTGTTATTAGCAGTGTTGATTCTTAATAACAGACTTGAGCCAGATAGATACATGCATATATACGTATATGTATGGGGGGTTAGATCAGTGAATGCAGGGACTTCCACCCTGCAGATGGGGGGGGGGGGGGAGGGAGGGAGATGGGATAGGACAATACAGACCTTTTAAAATGCGAAAAAGTGTTCATTAATATATGTACCTTCGACCCGACTTCAGCCGACCTGACTTCACCCTAGCCGACTTCACCCGACCCAACAAATTCCTCCGAGCTAGTGGAGTTGAGGCCCATTATCTATAATGCATATATGTGTGTATATGTTTATACATATATATAGTATAGTTATACGAGTCTTACCTGGGTATAGATGATGGATAACTGTTGTTTTCCCGAGGTATAAACCTCGGGTAGACGTGGGCTAGGGAGAAGGAAGCACATCTGGGTCCAGCAATCTTTACCTACTTATTCAGGATAAAAATGATCTTTCAATACAATGGATACTATGATTTTCCCGTAATGGTACACCAACGGAATAGATGTGGTAGGGTGTGGTGGGCGGGCCCTAGCCCACGTCTATCCGAGGCTTATACCTCGGGAAAACAACAGTTATCCATCATCTATACCCAGGTAAGACTCGTATAACTATACTATTTTACCTCGGTATACAGCCTCAGGCTAGCCTCAGGCTAGGGAGACTTTTACATAATTCATTTTTATCCTTAATATCATTTATTCTTATTCTAACATGTTTATGTGTCATTGTATTAGTAATTGTATCATTCAAAGTTTTTGTTCTCACCTATTCCTGTTAGTTGGTGAGCAGGCGCTTTGCAATGCCGGTAGGCTTTTCTAGTCGTTTGTTGTAATGTTTTGCAAACGACTTAGCCGTCTTCCAGCCTGCGTGCACTAGTATTCTTTTTACAGAAATGCCGAGCAACCGTGCCTTGGAAACCATGGCACCTCTGGTTGAGTGGGAAGAGTATTTGCCTGTATCCACTCCAGCCAATTTCAACACCGTGATTGTCCATCTGGCAAGGGTGTCTCTGGAAATTGCCTTATGTGGCTTTATGAAGCTCACTAATAGTTGTTGTGATGCACGTAAGTCCTTTGTCTTGGATATATAAGCCCGTATGGCAGACACAACACATAATTTACGATCATTTGGGAAGTAGTCTAAGTGAACCGTAGATAAAGGGTCACCTAGCGTGTTTGTTTTGAGCAATTGTGCTAAATCAAACGTAGCTTGTTTCTTGTCTATTTCTAATCCAGTTAAGGATAAAGGAACAATCGTTTGTCCTCTGTGTCCCGTTACTAATAGTAACAAGACCGCGACCTTAAAGCCTAATTGTTTTATATCTAACAAAGAGTTGTGAGGCCAAGCCTGAAACATCTTAAATACTATAGAAACATCCCAAAAGCGACTATACTTTGGTTTTGGAGGATTCCTTTGATAAATTCAGCGAAGTAGATAATGAAGGACATAATATTTACCAACTGTTTCTCCATCAATTCTAGGTAATATAATTGATAACGCGCATCTTGCCGCATTGACCGCCCCAAACCCCAGTCCCTCATCCTCTAGAGAACGAAGAAAACGGGCTACTTGTGCAATTGTTGGATTTGTTGGCTTGACTTTCATTAGCAAACAATGTACACCCCATTTCTTTAAATAAGTTGTGTACATTTTGTCAGTTCCTGGCCTCCATGCATCGGCTACTATCCTGTCTTCAGTAATTTTGTCTAACCCAAATTGCTGCAGCTGTTTCCTTAGAAAAGGAATGCCAATAGGGGTGTCGCTGACACGTCGCCGTGAACCACTAGCGGTCCGTGGTGCGTTAGGTTCCCGGCTTTTCTTGGAAATCGTATATGTTCTTTTGCCAGTTGTGAAACTGCTGGCAGCCAAGGTTGCGTGTCCCAATCGGGCACAATCAGTATGGCGTGTGTCCCCTCCATGCTGATCTTTCTCACCACTCGGCTGATAATGCTAAATGGTGGGAAAATATAGAAATAATTATTCGCCCAGGTAATAGCAAATGCATCAACTTTCCAAGCATCCGGTTCTGGATGCCAAGAAACATAACAGGGCAACTTGTTATTGTTTCGTGATGCAAACAAGTCCACTTTAGGTGTACCCCATTTAGAACACATGAAGCTAAACAAAGGTGTAGATAGGGACCATTCTAAATGGTCATGGAATTTTCTACTCTTATTGTCTGCTAGTGTATTTTGTGACCCTGGGATATGCGCTACAGTCAGCCAGACTTGTTGAGCCTGTGCCCAGTTCCAAATCAGTTTAGATAACTGATTGCAAGGCTTTGATTTGGTTCCACCCATGTTACGGATATATGCCATAGCAGTAGTGTTATCAGTTAGTATTCTAACTTGTGATTTAGTTATCTTGACTAAGCTACGTAGGCCCAGATAAATAGCACGCAATTCTAGCGCATTAATGTGGTCTGACCTTTCATCTTCTAACCATCTACCACCTGTTGCCACCCCATCTCGATGGGCTCCCCAACCTTCTAGCGAAGCGTCAGTGGTAATTACTGTATTTGGTTCCGCCATGCGGATTGGATTTGGTGAGTTTGCTATATGTTGCATACACCATCCAATATCCTGTAACCCTTCTTCAGAAATAAACATCTTTCGTTCAAAATTTCCTTTAGTTTGTGCTAGCGCTAAATTTATATCTATTTCTAGAGATTTAATATGGGCTTTCCCGTATAGAATAGCGGGTGCATAAGATATCATTATCCCGATAAGGACTGCGACCTGTCTAATCTTAGGTTTCGGTAACTTAAGAAGCTGGGTCGCTGTGGTCATAAACTTAATTAGTTTCTGTTCTGGTATCGACACTGTGAGGGACCGTGTATCAAGGATAAACCCTAAACATTTTAGTTGTTTTGTTGGTTTAAGCACTGACTTATTTGGATGTACATAAAACCCCAATTTAGTGAGTAATGCACATAAATCTCGAACTGCGTTTACACAATCAATTTGTTTTGACGCCATTATAAAGGAATCATCTATGTAAGGGAACATTATATGACAATTCCGCGCCATAACTGAGAAAACAAGCTTCAGCAGTTTAGTGAACAAACGAGGGGCACACGCTAAGCCATTCGGCATGCAGGTAAACTCATAGAGTTGGTCATTCCAAAGAAAGCGGAGAAATTTCCGGTGTTGTTCCGCTATGGGAACCGTGTAGTATGCATCTTGTAAGTCAACACTAGCCATCCACGCATCTGGTGTAATCAGATCTCGTGCCGTATGTAGCGAGAACATTTTAAAATGTCGATATTCGATCATTTTATTAAGGATCGTTAAATCCAGAATCATTCGAACGTCCCCGTTAGGTTTCGGTCTCGAGAAAATGTTTGAAATAAACTCTCCTGGGCAGTGTGTCACTTTATGTATAATTCCTTTGTTAAAGAATTTTTGTACCTGTTCAGTTAGTGCCTCTCGTTCAATTTGTTCAATTTTATAGGGAAAAAGAACTCTCCCTTGTACTGGAAATTGTATGAAGGGAATTTGAACACCTTAACTATTTTTAAAATATCTCGGTCATTGGTAATTTTGTTACATTCAGAAATATGATTAATAATATTGCCAGCCACAAAGTTGCTTACAGTTTGTGTGGTTTTAGAGGCCGCAGGGATTTGTAAAGTCTGTGTTTGGGCCTCTACTTGAACCCGTCCCTGGGGATGGGTCGCGGGGAGTTGAAGCCTCGGCCCAGTGGCCGTGCGGTGTTGTCGGTCCAGCCTGGGCGGGCGCCCCGGCCCCGGAAAGACTGACTGAAGGTTGAGCCCGGTCTGGATCCTCTGCCGAGCCGTCGTGGGTGAAAATCCCCTCGTGACCTTTTGAAGCGTGGGGCTTCCGGCTTCTTCCTCCCGTCCATGTTTTTTCCACTCTTGGCTGCGGTTTCTACTTCTTTATAGAGGTATTGTAGTTGTCCCCCGAACATTTTCGTTTTATCCAAAGGTTTCCCTTTGATCGGCTCTGGGGCCAGAAAGAGCGTATTCTCTTTCCCATCATTGTCCGTGACCTTCTTTGAGCGGGCCACCTCTTTGCCGGCGTCTGTGCACACCGACTTGAAGACATTCTCATATCTTCTGTACGCCAGGTAGTCGTTAGCATTGCAATGCCTTTGTCCATGGTTTTAGCCAAGGACGAGAACTTGTTTTCTCGTTGCATCCTATTTGCCACCGGGGTGATAGCTGTCAGGGTACCGAGCACCGCCTTATGCACTATGTGCAACACGCTCTCAAATTTCTTACGGTCTTCCGTCATGTTGACATCTCTTTCCATCTCTTTAATGATGGAGTTGGGGACACCTTTAATGCCCGTCAATTCATCTCCTAGCTTGGAGATGATTTCCGCCGGTTTAAACGTGCGGAAATGACCATTGATGGTCTCGCGCATAAGCGTGGTAGTTTTCACCCGCTTAGCTTTCGCCTTCTCCACTTTTTTGACACTTTGCCACCAATGGCAGCATAGACACCCTCATATTGTGTGTCTGAGTCTGATTCCGTCGAAGTGGAATCTGGGGAGGAATCGGATGAAGAAGAATCTTTCCTCTTCTTCTTTTTCTTGGACTTGGGCTTCCGCTTTTTGCGAAGCCGGGTCTTATTTCGTTCCTTGGTGAACTCGTCACCCGAAGAAGTGGCCTGCTTCTTCTTCTTGCTCCGTTTAGGAGGAGGAGGAGGGGGAGCCTTAGGCTCCATCGCTGAGTCTGTCTCTGAGAAGTCTTCCCAGTCCGACTCGTCTTAGAACATCGGCAATGGCCGTTTACGAGACAGCGGTGGTTTGAGAGACAGAATATGGCTCTCCATAGCCGCCCAACGTGTCTCCCAATCTGGAGCTGTAGGGCCCTCAGGCACTGTCTCTTCTTCCGCCTCGGAGAGGATATACGCCCCGCACTGTGGTGAAGGCATAGCCGACAACACCGGTGAGGAGTCGTACTCCTCGTCCGAGCCTCTCGGAGCACGTCCCTCGGCTGCTGCTGCAACGCGCTTACTCCGCTTCTGGATCTGAAACAAGTGAATGGTCAGTCCCGGTATTTCTAAATGTCACAATATTGTCAATTAAAACTTAATTGGACATCTAGTGGTGTTAGAGAACGTGTTTATACCGTTCTAACACAGGCGTAATAAGCTAAATTTGTGCGTGGATTGTGGGTCAAGCCCAAATCTTACGCGGGGTCGGGACCAGTGTATCGGCTCGCCCATCCCTCTGTTCCGCACACTTCTCCCTCCTGCGACTATTGCACCAGCAGGTTGGAGAAAATGCTACGAAACTCGGAGAAATGCCTGAAAAAGTTTGTGGGGAGTCAATAAAAGAAACCCAGGAGCATCTCCAACACCACTCTCTATTAGAGTCCGAGAGAATTTCCACAGGAGATGAGGCAGAGCCCACATCTCTACCCATGGTCACACGGGTGTTGATAGAACCGCTAAGAATCGGTTTCGTTCCTTCGAGAAGGAATCTAGAGCGTTCTATCCTTGGTTTTTTTATAACCGAATAAACTAATCCAAAAGGACCAAAGAAAGTTCTGAACTTTCCATAATGATGCTATAATGCATCATAATTAAGCTAACCACAGTTTTTACTATACTTACTGCGTATTTGCTTGTGTGTAGACTAAATTTGCGGGAGCAACTCAACGAAACGTAATCCAATCGTGAGTTGTTTATGCTAATTGCTGGACCCGGATGTGCTTCCTTCTCCCTAGCCTGAGGCTAGCCTGAGGCTGTATACCGAGGTAAAAAAAAAAAAAATATATATATATATATGTGTGTGTGGGTCTATATATGGATATACATGTGCATATACGTGCTCAGTGCTGAAACTCTCGGCCTCCCGGCGTCGGGACTCTCGGCCACCCGGCGCCGGGACTCTCGGCCTCACGGCGCCGGGACTCTCGGCCTCACAACGCCGGGACTCTTGGCCTCCGTCGCCGGGACTCTCGGCCTCCCGTCGCCGGGACTCTCGGCCTCCCGGCGCCGGGACTCTCGGCCTCCCGTCGCCGGGATTCTCGGCCTCCCGTCGCCGGGACTCTCCGCCTCCCGTCGCCGGGACTCTCCGCCTCCCGTCGCTGGGACTCTCGGCCTCCCGGTGCCGGGACTCTCGGCCTCCCGTCGCCGGGACTCTCCGCCTCCTGGCGCCGGGACTCTCCGCCTCCCAGCGCCGGGACTCTCAGCCTCCCAGCGCCGGTGTAGTAAGTTCAAAACACTACCCCACAACAATACTACAGTAGTGTTTTCAACTTAGGTTCAAAACACTATGGTAGTGTTTTCAACTTAGTTAAGGGTAGGTTCAAAACACTACCGTGGCCTCGCTCAAAACACTATCCTTAAGTTCAAAACACTCCCTTTAAGTTCAAAACACTACTCTCATGGTGCTGGCAGCCTGGTCTCCCAGTGGGTTTGTTTGTTGTTGTTTTACGTCCTAGCAACATCTAAGGTCATATCAGGACGGGTACCGACTTGTGACAGTGAACACTCATGGCAACTTTATAGTGCTGTCCCACTGGGAAATCAGGCCACCGGCACCATGACCTGGTATCCCACTCAGTCACATTATCCTGACACTGAGCAAACCAGTCCTTGCCCTATCCTAATAATGCCGAGCGCCATGCTAGGAAGCGACAAGTATACATTTTTAAGTCATTAGTTTGACTCGACCAGGGTTCGAACCCACGACCCCATGATATACCAGCACGGGAGACGGACACTCTAACTCATTCAGCCATCTCGTCTGGTCCTCCCAGTGGGACATCACTATAAAGTCGCCATGAGTGTACACTGTCACAAGTCAGTACCCGTTCTGAGATGACCATAGATGTAGCTAGGACATAAAACAACAACAAACAAACAATCAAATACGGCAGCGCCATCAGCGTAGTCTAACAGTAATACTTGGTGCAGTTGCCGCAGCACCATCAGCATAGTCTAATACGTGGTGCAGATGACGCAGCACCATCAGCGTATACTAATACGTGGTGCAGACACAGCAGTGCTTTCAGCGTATACTACTAATATGTGACAAATTCGCCCCAGCGCCATCAGCGTATACTAAGTAATACGTGGTGCAGTACCGCAGCACCATCAGCGTATACTAATATGTGGTGCAGATGCCGCAGTGCTATCAGCGTATACTACTAGTATGTGTGTCCTGATATGACCTTAGATGTTCCCAGGACGTAAAACTCCCGATAACCAAACTAGGTTTCATTTTGCGACATTACACTTACAGCTCCAACTGCCGCGTTATGATAGTGTTTTGAACTTGGGTAGTGTTTTGGATGTATGTAGGGGTAGTGTTTTGAACTTAACAGTAGTGTTTTGAACTTAAGTTGAAAGCACTATCGTAGTGTTTTCAACTTAGGTTGAAAACACTACCATAGTGTTTTCGACGGGGTAGTGTTTTGAACGTCCTACACCGGGACTCTCAGTATCGGCCTTCCCTTAAATAATATGAATAGAAATAAAAAGTGATAACCAACAATATGACCCATGCGGGCAATGGTTAATAGGCATAATGATAAATTCTGGTATTGACTAATATGTCCAAGGATTGGTTGCGAGCTGTGATCCCTAGTTAATGACCACACAAAAAGGTAATGAGTTGTCATTATTTTGTTACTCTCATCAACTATATATTGTTGACCGTGTGAATTGCAGGGATGTGAGTAATGCACTTAGTGTCACGCTGCATATTTGCACATGAGACGGGTAAGTATGAATACACATTAATATGAAATTGCTATGAACAAACACACATCATCATCAGCATCATCATCATCGCCATCATCACACATCTTTCACATTCATATATACATTTATGTGTATGTATAAATGTTTACCTTTATGCGAATATTATATAAGCAGTGAAGGCGAATCTATTGTGTGCTGATTCTGGAAGGTTCTATGGTACAGGTTGAGTGCCTTGGAACCCTGTTGCTTGTTGGGGCAGGTAAGCAAGGCAGCTGGGCAGCAAGTGCTTCCTGTCCTAACACCGGTTGGTCACTTCTACCTGAATTTTTCTTTTTTTATTACAGATTGGGGTCTTAAGCCGTGTTTACACGGGGAATTGTGAAACGTTCTAGACAAGGCGATTCATATGAAGCGTTTTTGAGGTGCGTCTACACGGGCAGAGTTTTAAAAGTGTTTTGGCACCGGGAACCAGCAGCCTGTGGTGCGCCTGTAGCCGGCAAGCACTGCTAGGTGTATAGTTTACACTCGTCAATTCGACTCAGATGAAGCTGCTACGTTAATAGCGCTTGGAATTTAAGGTTAATTTAATTAAATTTCATTATTTGAGTAGGAAATTCTGTTAAATATGATTGCATTCACTAGGTTTCGTCCTAATCGGGCCCTAACACTGCCGGGAACCAGCTGAATCGTTTCATCTATACTACCTCGCGAGGTGGTATAGATGAGGCGTTTCATATGAAGCGATTCAGCCCTAAAACGCCTCAGAGTCGCGTTTACACGGCAAATGTGTGTCGATCTAGGCAAGGCGTTTTATATGTGGCGTTTTAAATCACCCGTGTAAACACGGCTTTAAGCTGTGTTTACACGAGCCATTTAAAACGCCTCATATGAAACGCCTTGCCTAGATCGACTCACATTTCCCGTGTAAACGAGACGCTGTGGCGTTTTAGGGCTGAATCGCTTCATATGAAACGCTTCATCTATACCACCTCTGGAGGTGGTCTAGATGGAGCGATTCAGCTTGTTCCCGGGCGGCGATAGTATAAAATAGTAGTGCGTGCCGGGAACAGGGGGAGCAGTAACTAATCGCTGGTGCCCGGCAGTGTTAGGGCCCGATTACGCCGAAATCTAGTGAATGCGATCATATTTAACAGAATTACATCCTCAAATAATGAAATTTAATTAAATTAACCTTAAATTCCAAGCGATATTAAAGTAGCAGCTACATCGGCGTCGAATCGACGAGGGTAAAGTAAACAAATAGCAGTGCTCGCCGGCTACAGGCAGAACTAAGGCTGCTTGTTCCCGGCGACAAAACACTTTCAAAACTCTGTCCGTGTAAACGGGTCTCTAAAACGCTTCATATAAATCGCCTTGTCTAGAACGTTTCACAATTCCCCGTGTAAACACAGCTTTAGAGGCCAGCCAGAGTCTATTTACTCATCCCATTTACATATATGACTCTTGTCCTTATTGTGTTTTATTATTATTATTACTATCACTACTTAACGCAGATAATACATATAATATAGCATCTGTTTTTTTTGTTTTTTTTTGGTCCATTAGTTGTTTAAGCAGGGGAAATTTCAGTCATAGACGACTGGTCTTCCTCATTCCACTGCTGGTCGATAGAAAGCCAGAGCCTACACTTTTACCGACCCAAGGGATTTTTAACCTCCCACACCACATAGACATGGTATGAGAGCAACCAGCCTTTGATGACGCTGTAAGTTATACACAGCGGTGGAAATCCAAATTGGCAGACCTGGAGGCACCAAGAAAACAGCCAGCGCACCAAGTGGTGGGTTTGATCATTTTGATTACACAGTACAGGCTGAGTGAGCCGTCAAACTCAATAGCTGTATGCCTTTGCTTTGCTGCCGGTGTGGCGGTTTCAGCTCGTTCCCGTGCTCAGCCGTGTCCCTCGCTTCTGCGCATGCGTCAGAATCTAATAAACATGGCCGTAATCGATTAACATGACCCGGGCGACTCGGGTCATCCGAATTTCAAATAGAACACGGCGAGTGGAGTCGAAAATACATGTGCAGTGTGCAAAAAAAGAATAACTTAGATTAATGAAATGGAAATATAGGTAAACTAGGCCATCATAAAATACTTTAAATCCTAGTTTGCTGTACTTTTATCGGTTATTAAAAAAAAAAGAACAAATTGTCCACCCGAGCCTATTCGATTATTCGACCCGAGTTTGTAGGATGTGCGCATGCACCAATAAGTGGCTCGGGTGACCGGAGTTGATGCAAAATCCGCGCATGCGCAGAAGCAACGGGACACGGCTGAGCACGGGAACGAGCTGAAACCGCCACACCGGTGTAGGACGTTCAAAACACTACGCCGTTCAAAACACTTTGAACCTATGTTCAAAACACTACGGTAGTGTTTTGAACTTAGATTGAAAACACTACTGTTAAGTTCAAAACACTACCCCTACGTACGTTCAAAACACTACCCAAGTTCAAAACACTATCATGACAAGCTGACCCTGCTGCGTCGTTTGAAGCACGTATTAGTATACGCTGATAGTACTGCGGCGTGCGCACTGTTGCATATTAGTATACGCTGATGGTGCTGCGGTGTATTCGCACATAAGGATGTTTCACGCGGATGTGACATTACTATAGGTTTTCTGCACTACAGTAGAAACTTGGGCGTTTAATGTGGATGTGACACTGACACTATAGTGACATTGACCATGAAACGATCACTGCAGAAAACTTCTACTATCCAGAAAATCACACCAGAAACAATATATAACCAACTATATGTCTAATCAGTTGGGGCGTCAGTTGGAGCGTCATTGTTGATTGGAGTGAATATCCAAATACACCAACTGCAACAGCCTCCCCCTCCTGTGATGTGACAGTGACAGTGTCCCGCGCAAACTGGTGTCCCTCGGAATCCGCAACACCCTGCAGTTTGGAGGGGTCAGTCAAATTTGGCACATGCGCAGAAAATCCATGCATGCGCAGAAGGAACAGTGTCCCTGGCAAACTGGTGTCCCTCGTAATCTGTGACAGGTACCACGCTGATGGTGCTGCGGCGTGTGTGCCACTAGTATACGCTGATAGCACTGCGGGGTGTGCGCCATGTATTAGTATACGCTGATAGTGCTGCAACATTTAACAATGTACTAGGAGACAGAAGCCGTGTTTACACGGGCGAGTTAAAATGGCTCAAATAAAGCGCCTTGCCTAGTTCGGTTTACATTCACCGTGTAAACGCGACGCTGAAGCGGATTAGCGCTGATTCGATTCATATTATTCACTTTATGTAAACTGCCTCGAGAAGTGGTTTATATAAAGCGAACTAGCTTAAGCACGTCACACGCATGCGCAGTCGAGACCTGAGTTTGTTGATTTTCTGGTCGAACAAAAGCGCATATATTATAGAATTTAGTCTATGAAACCGCTAGCTGCGCGCAGATATCTTTTTCATGATTTATTTTAAGGTTTTCACTGCCCAGCAGAAGTTTTGACCATTCCAAACCAATACGATTCAGTCCATACATATCTAGGTCGAACCCACACTCTCTCGTGGCGACGTCGACTAACCGAAACTGCCGCTGGTTAGTCTGGACTTGCTCATGCGCAGATATCGATTTCCGCCTTAACTCGCTCCGTGTGTAAACGCGCCACTACTTCGCCTCATATAATTTGCTTTGTCTAGTTCGGCTTACAATTGCCTGTGTAAACACAGCTATAGTGCTGCGGCATTCAACAAATTAGTATACAGTGATCGTCCTGCGCGGTGGTTTAAACGGTATAGCACGGGCATCGCGTGTGGAAGGTCGGGAGTTCGGTTTGCTGTCGAGTAAAACCAATGACTTTAAAATTGATATTTGTCGCTTTCCTAGCATGGCATTTGGCATTAATAGGATAGTCAGTACCCATCCTGATATGACCTTCCGTGTTGCTAGGATGTAAAACAATAACCACTAAAAACAACCCATATTGCCAGCCGATGACTTTGTGGCTGGGGAGTAGATGAATCTTCCGCCTTATTATACTCGTACCTTACTACATACTGCCCTGTAGTGTTTTGAACTTAAAGGTAGTGTTTTGAACTTGAGGATAGTGTTTTGAGCGTGGCCACAGTAGTGTTTTGAACCTACCTTCAGCCAGGTTGAAAACACTACCATAGTGTTTTAAACCCAGGTTGAAAACACTACCATAGTGTTTTTGTGGGGTAGTGTTTTGAACTTACTACACCGGCGCCGTTTTCAGCGTATGCGCACTTGGAACGGTGATCTCGTCTATCAAATATGCAGGGTCGTAAGGGTCAAATCAAACTAGCGGATTACTCCAGATGGCGCTGCAGTTGTGGTAGTAGCATCACGTAACGATAGGTGGGAGGTGAGTGATAGCGACCAAGGTGCTGGAAATACACCTGGGCACCGCCAGAGTGCGTGGCAGTAGCTTAGTTAATAATGTCTTATGAAATGTATAGGTGGCGCTCAGGTAAGCCTCCATAGTTACGGCCGAGAGCCTTATCCTAGGTTGGTTGGTTGTTGGAACTTTACGTCCTGGCAACATCTAAGGTCATTTCAGGACGGGTACCGATTTGTGACAGTTTGCAGTCATGGCTATTTTTTAGTGTTGCCCCACTGTGAGACCAGGCCACCAGCACTATGCCCTGATATCCCACTCAGTCACATTATTCTGACACTGAGCCAACCAGTCCCCACCCTATCCTAATAATACTGAGCGCCTGGCTAGGAAGAGTCAAGTATCAATTTTTAAGTCATTGGTTTGATTCGACCATGAGTCCGCCATGAGTGCGCACTGTCACAAGTCGGTACCCGTCCTGATATGACTTTAAATGTTGCCAAGACGTACACCTCCTGAACAAGCAAGCAACCAATCCAGTATTCTGACAGGAAGTTCAGTTAAAGATTACCGAAACTGTAATCAAATCCCACAGTCCTAGCAAGCTAATACACCCGTTATCTCAAACAGATAGAGACTCCTAATTCTATCACTCTACCACTTCATTCTACAATTAAATATTTACTATAACAAGTATAATCACATTCCAACCAGCTGCCATTGTCAATATTGAACAGGTGAAAGGCAACAACAACGATAATAACAACATATAACCATTACACACCTTTATTACGGAAACAAACATAATAAAGTTAAAGCAACAAAATATTCGTGTGATAGTCTTTTTAAAATATTATTCTCTAAATCAGCAGCATTGTTATTTTACTTCAGTGGATGTACCAGTATTGCCTTTACGGTACTATGGTGCGAGGCTTTCCTTGTGATATTGTAATGATGATGATGACCACCAATGAAATCTTCTTATATTATATTTACATCACCATAAACTCTCCACAATTGGACGCACTTATAACAGTGCCTAGATACCTCCACCATAAACACACCCAATGCATCTTCTCTAGTTGTACCAAATTCACGCGTATTTGAGTGAAATTACAAACGCAGTAGTGCCTCAAAATAGTAATGTCATGAACCTGCTGGTTCTTTTAAATATTTAATCATTATGGTATATATCATCATTATCATCGTCATGCTGTCGGTCGCAATGCAACAAAGACTGCTTTCATTTCTTAACCGCCGCTCTCCATTTATCTCCCTGCCGTGAGAGTGATGTCCATGGGTCGCTCCTAATGTCTGTCAGCTTCAGGTTTCTCTTGATAGCATATATATATATATATATAATATTATACCAAACAAGTAATGCCCCAAAATACTAATGCCATGTACAGATTCTTGTTTTTTGGTTCTTTAAAAATATAATTGCTTAAAAGAATATAATTATAAAAGAATCTATATATATATACCCCAAGGCAAAAATGCCTCAAAATGCTAATGCCAGTCACACATTCTTGTTTTCTGGTATTTTAAGAATAAGTTTTGTTAAAGAATTATATATAAAACACAATAATACCTCAAAATGCTAATGCCACGGGTACATTCTTTTTTGTTGTTGTTCTTTTAAAGTTTAAATATTAAAATAATGTTATTTAATTATATACATATACATGTACATATACACAGATATAAATACATATATATACACAATATACACATAATGTATACATATATATACACACACATATATATGCATATATATACCAAACATCATAATGCCTCAAAATACTAATGTCATGAATACATTCTCGTTCTTTGGTTCTTAAAAAATTTAATTGTTTAATAAGATATTATATATTTGTTAATACATAAAAATATAATATATTATTAAATATATCCATTACTTCTTGCCGCAGCTCTGCCTGGAGGGAACCAACATTGGCCACTGGCAGACCATGTTCGCGGGGTCGAAGACGAGCCCCATGTCGCAGTGCTTCACGTGGCCCTTGTGGTGCGCGCACATCACGTACAGGAAGCAGCTGTCCGTCGGGTGCAGCTGCATGCCGGGTCCCAGCCGCGAGCAGATGGAATCTGTGAAATAAAAGCTTGTCTAGAGCACATTGATTTTCGTATCATCGGCTATTGGACGTCAAACATATGGTCATGGTCATTCTGACATATTTCTTTGGAGGAAACCTGTTACTGCCACATAGGCTACTCTTTCCAATAAGCAGCAAGGGGTCTTTTATATGCACTTTCCCACATACATGACAGCACATACCACAGCCTTTGATGAACCAGTTGTGGACCACTGGTTGGAATGGAAAATAGTCCACCGAGAAGGATCGATAGGAAAATCTGAGACTCAACATGCAGTAGATGAAAAGTCAGTAGTGTTGCAGTGACTGGCAAGTGCTACCTCTTACCAGTGGCACCACAACAGCAGACGGAGAGTGTTGCCTAGCAACGCACTGTCAACGCGCCAAAAAAGGCCGATATTCACATGTCACTACTGGTAGTAGTAGTGATGTGTGAGTCGTAGTACGACTCACAAATTGTTCAGCAATAATTTAATTAAATCTGTCCAAATGTATGCTCATTGTATTAATCAAAACATTGCGATTATGTTTTCTTCTTCTTTTGTGATGCTCAATAAAAAACACCCAATAAATAAATACTTTATGTAAGGGGGAAAAGGAAATATTCATGTATTAATGCGTGTGTATAGATCTATACACACACATATATATCCTCCGGTGCGACTGACACTGGTCTACATCAGGTGGAGGCGAGGAGGGTGAAGGTGGAGCCACCGGTACAGTGTTGGTCTTACAGAGTATAACAATAATGATAATAATTCCCTTACGTAGCTTTATACTCGAATAATTCGTTATATATCACATAAATCCTTATATGTAGATATACATAAATAAAGACACCGCGAACTGGTACCAGGACCACCACAGCTTATAAAGTTACAGTTTATTGCTACCAAATCACTTCTTACTCGGATTTAGAATCTAGATACCGGAGATATAAACATGGTCCTCATTCCCCAACTAGACTAATCTATGATTACCCACGATCCACTTACCGATATCTCCCCCTGTTCCTCCTGTCTGCTTCACGCCTGACCGCCCCGCCTCCTGTGGCGATGACCGGTGCACATTCTGACCCCGGATGACATTGACAGTCTTTTCATTCGTCACCACGACCACCTCGTTTGCATTCCTATCGGCCTTGTCAACCAGCTTCACATTCAGCCCCGGACGTAGCGCCGCAGGTCGCTCAGCGTAGCCACCGTGCCGCGTGTTCTTTATGGAGTTCCACTTATAGCCGCGGGTGGCGCCACCGTATTTGTACCGGTCCGCCCAGTACGGGCGGCGTGGCTGCGCTGCCAGTGAAATAGCAGCGTACTGGTAGCGAGGCTTATACGTCGGCCGTACGTACCTGCCGTACGGGTACATCAGCGGGTGGTACAGCGGCGGGTACACCATCCACGACGACCCGCCCACCCGCATGTAGTTGTGGGGGAACCCGCCAGTCGGCGCCACCTGCTCGGGGGCGTTTCTCGGTGGTGGCGGTTTGGCGGCGGCGGGTAGTGTGGGGGCCGCCGGTTTGAAGGCCGGGCGGCGGGCTTGGACGGCAGGCGGCGCCGGGGGGAAGGCCGGGCGGCGGGCGGGGATGGGCGGCGGGCCGGCGGCATCGTGACCGAGGTCGGACGAGGAGACGTGACCATCACGAGATCTCGTTACGGTTGTAGGCTCCGGGCGTCGCTCCTCCGACATGGTCACGATCGGAATTCTAGAATGTGAACATTTATATATATATATATATATATATATATATATATATATATATATATATATATATATATATATATAAATAAGGTTGTTCACATATATAATTACAGTGCTTCTAATTGGTTGGTTATTGGAGTGATAACATCTAACTTCTAAGGTAACATCACCAACTTGTGACTACGCATTTATGGCGACTTCATAGTGTTGCCCCCCTGGGAGACCAGGCCACCAGCACAATGCCCTGATATCTTACTCAGTCACATTATCCTGACACCGAGCCAACCAGTCCTTGCCCTATCCTAATAATGCCGAGCGCCTGGCTATGAAGAGACATGTATAAATTTGTATGTCATTGGTTTGATTCAACCAGGGTTTGAACCAGTGAGTTCGAATCCCACGATCTCCCAAAACAGGAGACGGATGATCAACTTATTCAGCCATCCCGTCTGGTCACAGTGTTTCTAAAATTTGAAAGTGTTAAATTTGTAGACAGGAACTTGATACAAAGTCACCAGGCTTATTATAGTTGATTCACGAATAAACAACACGTTGTGAAGCTAAGTATATGTGCATCTGTTACACTGATTATGTTCCGAAGCCAGAGGCCGAGTGTCCCATTCAACTTGAGCAGGATCATCTTAAAGAGTGTTATTAGCAATACTATTATTATATAATATAATAATAGTCTTATTTTTCCTCTCATATATTAGAAAGTTAAAGCTGCATATGTAACATCAACTTTTCAAGACCAAACCTGTTATCTAGATTTGATTCTACATATCTACCTTAGAAACTGGTGCATTTGTTAAGCATTTATCACCACATAGAGGGGAATAGTGAGGCAATTTAATAGAACCTGTTACTGCAAAAACCTATGGTGTCTGTCAGAGTTTTGGCGTGTTTGCCAAAACTAAGTTTTCATGTTTGCACTTCAGAGATCGTAAAAGTTAGCCATTTAAAATAAAAGTTACTTCAAACTAAAGTAAGGTAGATTATAGCAGTCAGCCTAATATATTTATCTAAAACAAAAGACAGAAACTCAAAGCCATCGGTCTATGTAACTTTCAGCCAAACACAACATTTCAATCAGGACCCCCAGGAGAAATTGCGACATGGTTTATATGTGCCGGCAGTAGATTTCCTTCGCAGATTGACATTAACAGTTGATTGATTGATTGGTGGTTTCTTTACGATGTGTCTGCAGCATAGGCCATATTCACGGCGAGAATTCTTTGTTTTCTATTCAACCATTGCCTTTACACATAATTTAAAAGCATACAATCAGTTATGTGTCAATAGACACTTATGAATGTTTAAAAGCTCAGAATCATATAATTAAATAAAATAGATGAAAGAATTAATTAATAAAAATTGTTTTAATGAACTATTTGAGGTGGTACAGACCAGCTGCCCTCAAAAAGGCTAAAATGTCTTCTTGTTTTACTTTAGTAAAAAGGTCATGCATGCTATTTGCAGTGTAAAATTGTTGGCGCAGTGCCATAAAATCAACACAGTTTAGTCAAATGTGCTTGACTGTCAGTGGGGACTGACATCCAATACATTCTGGGGGAGGGTTCCCCTTGAGCAGGAAAACATGTGTTAGCCAAGAGTGGCCAATATGGCAGTGGCTAAGGATCACTTGGTCCCACCGACCCCCCATATGAGACTGTGGTGGTTTTCCCACAGCCCGTTAAATTTCATGAAATTTGTTGACGTTTTCATCCCACTCATTTTGCCATCTGGATTTGATGTGGGTGGCTATAGGTGGTTTCAGATCAGAGTGGGGTATCAGACATGGCTCAACATCATAGTTCAGAGCCTCCTTCGCAGCCTGATCAGCTGGTTCGTTTCCCTGGATGCCGGCATGGCCAGGCACCCAACACAAGTGGATGTCATATCCATCTGTTGCTAGCTGGTTCATTTTGTAAATGACCTTTGCCATGAAAGGGTGGTCCGTTTTTAGCCCAGCAACATCTTGAAGGCAGGAAAACGAATTGCTGTATATAACATATTTAGTGTAGTTGGATAGTTCAATGACTTCCAACGCGAGAAGGAGTGCTCGGGCTTCCGCCGTAAAAATCAAGCTCTGATCGGGCGTGCAAAGCCAAATTTTTGCCTGCCAAACTCCCGCAGCAGCTGCCCGGCTTAGGTCTTTTGAACCATCAGTATACATGGAGAAGTGGTCTTCAAACTGGCCTTGAATCTCTGCGTACAGTCGTTGATACTCAACTGGACTTCCTCAGTTCCGTGAGTTGGAGGATGACCGATGGCTTCCTCAACGACCACGGAGGATGTTCTGGGACCTGGGTATGCTCCAATACATCCAACTCCAAGTACAAAGCCTCCAAATGAGGTTTCATCCGGAGCCCCAAGGGCCGAATGAAATTTGGCTTGGCTTCATACTTGGAGTCGTTGTGTGTCTCAAACACACAACTGTACGCAGGATTTAATGCATTTGTTTTTAATTTAACAACATATTGCATGGCCAATTTGGTTCTCCTAGTGTCAAGTGATGGTTGGTTGGCTTCGACGTATAGGCTCTGAATTGGAGAGGTGCGAAAGGCACCAAGGGCCAGATGCAGCCCCTGGTGATGAACCGTGTCCAGCAGCCCAATATACAACTTCCTTGCTGAGCCATATACTATGCTGCCGTAATCTAGCTGTGACCAAACTAGGGTTCGGTACACGGTGGGCAGAACATCTCTGTCCGCTCCCCACTCTGAACTGGACAGCACCCTCAGAACATCTAGCACTTTCAGGCATTGTGTTTTGAGGTACTTGATATGATGCATGAAATCAGCTTCGTGTCAAAAGTGAGACCCAAAAATTTGGTTTCCTTGACGACTTTTATGGGATCCTCATCGAGGGTCAGCTCTGGTTCTGTATGCACTCTGTGCAACTGGCAGAAGTGCATGCAGACTGTCTTGGCCTTGGAAAATCTGAATCCATTCAGAACTGACCATAGGTGAATCCCATTTATACACAATTGAAGCTGTCTCTCAATGACATTCATACCAGTCCCTCTGTAGTACAAAACAAAATCATCCACGAAAAGACTACAGGAGACCCCCCTTTTAACAGTGGCAGCAATACCATTGACCTTGACTCCAAAAAATGTCACTGCCAGTATGCTACCTTGTGGTACTCCCAATTCCTGCGAGTGCAGACTGGAATATGTAGTCTTGACAAGGACGCAAAAATGCCTGAGCGCCAGAAAATTCTTAATAAAATTTGGCAGGTGACCACGAAGCCCGATCGCATGGAGATCCTCCATAATGCCATGCTGCCATGTTGTGTCATAGGCTTTTTCGAGATCGAAAAAGACAGCCACAACATGCTCCTTCTTAAGGAAGGCATCTCTTATGAAGGTCTCCATGCAAACCAAATGGTCGAGGGTGCTGCGGCCTCATCTGAAGCCACATTGGAGGTCGGACAAGTGGTGTCCTGACTCCAGTAGCCAGACGAGGCGTTTGTTAACCATACGCTCCATGGTTTTACAGATGCAACTTGTGAGGGCTATAGGACGATAGTTGTTGGCGTCACTCTTGTCTTTACCAGGTTTGGGAATCGGTATTACTGTCGCCTCCCACCAAGAGGTGGGGACAACACCCGACTCCCAGATGTTGTTAAAGAGCTGAAGCAACAGTCTCAGCGCAGATTTGGGGAGATGCTTAAGGAATTGATAATGGATTCCATCAGGTCCAACTGCTGTATCATATGAGCTTTCTAGAGAACACCTCAACTCACCCATGCTGAATGGGGAGTTGTAGTGCTCCCTACCATCAGAGGAAAAGTCCAAGAGCTTATGCTCTTGGCGTTCCTTGACGGCCAGAAAGCCCGGGAGGCAGCTTGCCAAAGACGAATTTCCGTCAAAGGCATGAGACAATTCTTCACTTATTTCATTGAGTGATGTGAGAATGGTGCCATTGTGCTTCAAGTGCTGGACTACAGAAGAATCATCTCCCCTTCGCTTGATTCTTCTGATCATCATCCAGACTTTGCCCATGGTAATGCCAGAAACGAATCGTCTCCAGCACTTCCTCCATGCTTCTTTGATTGTTCTTTGAGCAAGAGCCCGCACAATTCTAAAGAGCGCCAGATTTTCAACAGTCGGTCTCCTGTATAATCTACGCTGAGCTTTCTTTCGTTCCTTAATAGCCCCCTTACAGCTGTCATCCAACCATGGAGGCATCAGACGCTTGGGAGTTGCAGAAGTCTTTGGAACAGTTTTCTCTGCGATCCACCTCAGCATCTCAGTGAAGGAATCAATGTCACTGATGTCTGGAGTGAACTCCCTGCGGCATAGGGTCTGGAAGGAGGGCCAGTCGGCTTGACACAGCCGCCAGCTCCTCTCTCGCTCTACGGGAGATGCCCCTTCGCAATTAAGAATAATTGGGAAGTGATCGCTCCCGCAGAGGTCATTCCAGACCCTCCACGAAAAGTCCAGCACCAGCTCTGGTTCAACAATGCTGAGGTCGATGGCAGAGTATGTTCCGTAGGCGTTGCAGATATGGGCTTGAACCGTCGTTCAATACACACAGTGCATGACCGTCCACAAGGTCCTCAATCCTCTTGCCCTTTGGGTTCCTAGTGCTCCCTCCCCACAGTGGGTTGTGGCCGTTAATGTCACCCATAAGTAAATACGGGGACGGTAACTGGCTCACAAGAGCATCCAATTCTTGTAAGGTGAGAATGGAGCTCGGAGGAACATAGATGGAACAGAGAGTTATAGTCTTATGTAGCATCAGACGAACAGCTACAGCCTGTAGTATTGTGTCTAACGGCACTGGTGTACATACAATATCATGTCTAACCAGGATTGAGGAGCCGGCGGCGGCTTGGTCTCCATCCAGTGCGGACTTGTCAAAATTGATGTAGCCTTAGAGACTACAACTCTCGGAAGCTCTCAAGTGAGTTTCTTGTAAGCAAAGGGCAAGAGGGTTGGAGTTGCAGCACAGAATAGATAACTCTTCAATGCTGCCCTTGAAACCTTTACAATTCCACTGAATTAGAGAACCACCTGTCACTCTCATTTTGGGGCAGTGGCAGGTGTTCTCCCCCTCCTCTTAGGTTTGGGGGAAAGACTGCGACCTTGACTAGTCGAGGCCTCAGTCCTCTCTGCTCCTTCCAGCGCCTGATTTTTGGTTTGAGATAAGGACAGAGACCCTTTCGGGCCTCTGTCCTTGGGTTTTGGAGGAGGGCGCTTCAGTTGTGGTTGGTCCATGGACGGAATGTCCATGGCCTCCACGTCCTCATCCAAAAGATTGAAGGCATTTGCTAGTGGGGACTAACTGCCATTCGATCTTCTTGAGCCGTCCCGAGGAACATTAACAAGGTGTTACTTTCATTAAATATACCATATGGATTGACTAAATAATGAAGCCTAAAATAATCATGGCTAACATGTTTTGGTTTTTTATCCCTATGTCGAAAGATACCATCTATGAAGTGCCTACTGACACAGTTCTGTGTCAGTGCATGTTTGGATGCCTACAAAGAGCGAATCACATAGTCCGATACATATTTGGCTATAAGTATAATGCATGTATGCAATGACATGGGTGATGATTTAGGTGCATTTGACATTGACATATTTCTGTAGAGCTCAGTTAGGACGAATATATTAAGATCGACAATTTTCTTTTGCTGCAGCATTTTTTGCTCGAGTATTCCTTTATTACTTATTAGAGAAATTTATGAATAAGGGAAAAATACCACCATTTCAAATTGTCCATAAAAGATAGACGACTCGTGAAAAACAAATGTACAAAAATATCTTTAGGCCTATCCATTTGGCTGTACTTCACTCTGGCCTGCACTTACTTTATAGTCTGTCTGGCCTAGGTTGGTTACCCAAACAAACACCCCCCACTACTGGTAATGGTTACCACAATCCTGCAGCTAAGCATTGTGGGTAGCAGCATAGAAGTGCGCCTTAACTTACTCTAGGTCTCTTACACCTATTTTATGTTATAACCATTCATACATATTTAATTATACAAAAGCGCCAGGAGAGAAAAGAACGTCTCCTTCATCTATCAGACTCTGACTGCAGCTACACACATGTCCAAAGTGGCACCGCACATTCCAAGCACAAATTGGACTCATTGATCATTGACGAGTTCACAACAAATGATGAGTTGCTGTCATTATCACCAACAATGGACAACCAAGAAGAATTATTTTACAAATATTATTATAGCTATTAATTATGGCACCTCACAATTAAAGTTGCATAGTCCGAAGGAGCATTACATGTTCAAAACCAAAGCAATTATCTAGATTTGATTCTACATATCTAACTTAGATACTGATGCACTTATTAAGCATTTGTTGCCAGATAGAAGGGAACACTGGATCAATCTAATAGAACCTGTAACTGCTGAAGCCTATGGTGTCAGAGTTTTGGCGTGCTTGCCAAAACTAATTTGACATGTTTCCATTTCAAATATCTTAATAGGTAGCCATTTAAAATAAAAGTTACTTAAACTAAAGAGAGGTAGACTATTAAAATCAATTTAGTATATTTATCTCAGAAAAATGGCTGACACTCAAAACCATCGGACTATGCAACTTTAACCAACCAAAAAGTCACCTATTTTTTTTTTTACAAACCGGATGTGACAAAGGTACTTACGCATTGTCTGCGTTGAGGAGAGCATTCATGAGTGGATACCTGCCTTGGCCACAGAACTGGCCACTAAAATCGTCGAGGTCCAACGTCCACACCATCCACCCGCCATAGCCGCTCTGCCTCAGCCACCGCGCCTGTCACGTGACACACCAACGAGGGTTCAATTCACAAAGGTGGAGGTGAAACAATTGGTATATTACTTTATTCGTGATGTGATTGGTGGAGTAGGCTAATGGGTATGCACAATCCGATGAAAACATCGTGCTTCAGTCCTACAAATACGTAGCCCTCCAAACGTTTTGTGCAGACACAGATGATCTCCCTTAAGTCATGTAAATACATCCAAATATGAAATGTACAGACACAATATATGGACGAGGCTATTTGCAGAGCTACTCTGATCTGTGAATTAGCAGAAGAATGATTGTTATTTGCAGACCTGAACATAAACCTCTGTTATTTATGAGTCTTAATATTAAACTGCTAAGATCAAATTATGTTATTTATGAGCGTGACTTAATAATGATAGAGTGCTAAAATTGAAAACAGCAAATGGACGGCAGTCACTGTCACGGCAAATAATAATCATTCTTCCATTAAATCGCGGAGCAGCTCTGCAAATAATAATCATTCTTCTGCTAATTCGCAGAGCAAAGCAGCTCTGGAAAGCATTACGACAAAAAGAAAAGGCAAAATAATTCTGCACTTGTGCATGCACAATCAAATGATGCATCCTGATTGGTTGGTTGGAGCTCTGCTAATTACAGTATTGGTGGCTATAATTCGCTGAGCAGCAGCTCTGCGAATAGCCAGTGCGATAATATATACTGCTGTGGTCTCTCAGTGCTGTGGTCTCCCAGCACTATAGACTCACTATGAGTGTGCAATGTCACAAGTCAGTACCCATCCTGATATGAACTTAGATGTTGCTAGGATTTAAAACCCCAACAAACAACAACACCAACCTGCAGTGAACTGCTACCATTTGAGACAATTGCCAAGCGCTTACTGAAGGGGGCATAATCCGATGAAAGCATCACATTTTCAAAACCAAAATACTTAGATTGGATCCTACATGTCCAACTTAAGTGCTGGTACGCACATTTGTTTTCTGACCAGAAGGTTGGTTGGTTGGTTGTTGGAGCTTTACGTCCTGGCAACATATAGGGTCATATCAAGACTGTCTCCACAGGAGGAGATCTAAATCAATTTAATAGAACACGTGACTGCTGAATCGCATATGGTTTTCAGTAATTTAAATCTCTTCAAATTCAGCTATTTATAATACAAATTATTTAAATTAAAGCTGTGTCAAATTTTCAAAACCAAAGCAATAGACGAGATCACGGTTCTGACTGCGCATGCGCTGAAAATGGCGTTGGGAGCAAAGCAAAGGCGTACGGCCATTGAGTTTGAGGATAATCATATGGCAAAACTGCCATTTTATTCGAAATTAATAGAAATACATAACAATTTGTCACAAACATGGACGGAAGGATGAAATATAATAATATAATGAATATGTTTAAGACACAACTCTCCATAATTAAGCATTTTGAGCTAAGAAAATACAATTTCAGTTACTTTACAAGCTGATGTTTACATCACCATTGATTAGCCAGAAGTAATTCTTGTTCTAAATATTAAAATGTCAAATGTGTCAACAAAAACTTGTTTCAAAGCAATATATAACCAATATCTGATTAACCGTACTCATTTCCTATTTCTACATATGTCATTAACCATAGGATATAAACAAAAACATGTATAAAATAAAGAAAACTGACTCTGGCTATGGCTCTAACACTAGTCTGAGTGCCCAGATTTGTCTAAATCTAAATGCACATGGCATAAAATGTGCTGATTATATTGATGTAAATGCAATGCTGAATAAAAGATTAATATCTTAATTTATTATATCAATTTTTTTAGTTAGTGTTCTATGTTTCAAACAGGAGCTGAGATGAACTGAAACTAGCACATTTCATAACTGCACCAAGTATATTAACATGTACCATGTGCTTCTTGTGGGTTTGTTTTGCTCTGACACATCCCACAATGCACCGCGCGGCTGGAATGGTGATGTAGTCTATTATCTCGATTTGATTCTATATATCTAACTTAGATACTGGTACATTTATTAAACATTTGTCACCCCATAGAAGGGAATATTGAGGCAATTTAATAGAACCTGTTACTGCAGAAGCTTATGGTGTTTTGGCATGCGTGCTAAAAATAATTTGGCATGTTTCCACTTCAAATATCTCAAAAGTTAGCCATTTGAAATAACAGTTACTTCACACTAAAGTACAGTAGATTATAACGACCAACCTAATATATTTATCTCAGAAAATAATTGAAGCTCAAAACATTCGGACTATGTACATTCAAAGTAAGTAGCTCATCAGGTAGATTATAACGAATTAACCAAATATGTTTATCTAAAACAAATATTGCTGGAATTCAAAACTAACGAATTATGCAGCGTTAACCATTACCAACACTTCGGTGGTAATATCAACAGCTGCCACAGTGTCAGATAAATCAGCAGGACCCACCGGAGACAGGATGACTTATGTGATTAACCAGCCTTAGGTAAGCAGGTGATATTTAATCAGGTTGGCGGGTCAATTATTTCTCACTAACCCATTATTTAGTAACAATAATCAACTTTCTTCTTTTCCTCTCCCCATTTCTGTTTGGCATATTTAGCACTCAGCGGTGTTTGTTTGTTGTTTTACATCCTAGCAACATCTAAGGTCATATCAGGATGGCTACCGACCTGTGACAGTGCACAGTCATAGCAACGTTATAGTGCTGCCCAACTGGGAGACCAGGCTGCCTGTACCATGATCCCATATCCCACACAGTCACATTATACAGGTACTGTGCTAATCAGTTCTTATCCAATCCTATTAAAGTTGCATAGTCCGAGAAAAGCATCAACTTTTCAAAAGCAAAACTCTTTTGGCGATTGGAACCTATTGTTGTACTTATGAAGCATTTGTTGCTCCATAGAAAGGCATAGTAAGCCAATTTACTAGAACCTATTACTGCTGAAGTCTGTGGGGTCAGAATTTCGAGAAGCACACCAACATTAGTCTTGCATGTTTACACTTCAAATATCTCCTCAATTAATAATTTAAAAATAAAGTTACTTCAAACTTATGGATGACTTATTGTCCAACATGGACAAAGGTGAACTTACAATTGCAGTATACCTCAACTTAAAAAAAGCTTTCGATGCAATTGACCATAGAATACTATTGCAGAAAATCCAGAAAGCAGGACTAGGGAAGAAAACCTGTATATTCATGACCAACTACTTAACTAATAGGAAACAATGCACAAAACTTAATGACACTGAATCAACCATAAGGACTATTAAAACTGGAGTTCCACAGGGTTCAACTCTTTGCCCCCTTCTGTTTTTAATCTTTATAAATGATCTACCCCAAATATCAGAGGATGCAACATTCACATTATTTGCAGATGATGCAGCATTCACAGTACACAATAAAGATTTCCAAATAGCAACTGATCAGGTCCGGACATAGATAAAATATTCACCTGGAACCTTTGGTACACGGGTGAACGACAAAGTAGTGTAAATATGGGCGAAAATAGCTTTAGTATAGAACAGGAAGTAGAATGCCTGCCTCCAGTATCAAATGGATCCAAAACCGGGTGTTAAGAAAATTTATTGGGGCAAAACATTAAGTGTAAAGGAAATGCATTAGAAAGCAAACCTAGATTACCTGATGGGTAGAAGAGATTCACATCTCCTATCACTTATGTACAGAAGAGCCAGAGAGACCCAATATATAGACAACACCAAAAGGAATACTAGATGGGCTGATTCCACTCTACTCAAAGTCCCCAAGCCTTCCACAAACAAACTAATTAAAGCACCAATTTACAAAGGCAGCAAAATGTGGAACAACCTACCAGCCAGAACCAAGGCAGCGTCCTCTTACCTAGAATTTAAAAACCCACGAAGAGTATATCGGATTGGGCGGGCTCTTATGCAGTTGCAGTAAAGTATGTTCCATGGCGTCACCATACCGTAAGTGGCAGCCCACCGAACCCTCAGCCTCAGTTCTCCCCGCCCCCCTTTTTTTGTATTTGTTGCTGTTCCTCTGTTATTTCCAGTCAACCATATACGATGACACAGACAGTCCAAATAAAAATGTAAAATTTAAGACCTAAATGCACTGGGATTGGTACCACTGCTTCACTGGTCACAGCTCATCCAGTGTATTATTAACAGCCCCACCCCAACAACATAATTCATAAACTCACATAACTAACTACACTAGAGTTACACTAGAATATTTCTAACAAACTGACATTTATATACCGCTTCGCTAAATGCAACTGAACATTAAAACTTACTTCAACTTCACCAACTGAATACAGAAGATAACTTCTGCTTACATTCTAAATACTATGTCAATACTCACATTGATCTGACTAATATTGATCTGGTTATATGACACTACTGTTACCATATTGCTATCAAACTTTTGGGTTACATAATTTCATTGCGCTACATGCTGCAAATTGTGTATTCAACAGTTATTGTACACCTTATTCTATACAGCTTTTGTGTAAATAATCCTGAATTGAAAAATGGCTGGAAGACCAGTGCTTTGGCACTGACAAAATACTTATTCAGCAGAATAAAGATATTTACCAAAAAAATCCACTAAAGTAAGGTAGATTATAACAGTCAACCTAATATCGTGATCTCAGAAAAATGATAGAAACTCAAAACCATCGGACTATGCAACTTTATTGTCGACCTGACGGGGGGTGGCCGTCTCCCGTTTTCATAGATCGTGGGATTCGAACCCATGTGTTCGAATGCTGGTAGCGACAAACCAATGACTTAAAAATTGACACTTGTCACTTCCTAGCCTGGCGCTCGGCATTATTAGGATAAGTAGCAATAAATACCACAAGTCTTTACTTATTCTCCAACTATAATTAAGAATCTGCTATTTTTTGTGCGGTGATGTTTTTTTGGTTGGTTATTATAGTTTTACATCCTGGCAACATATAGGGTCATATGAGGACGGGTACCGACTTGTGACAGTGCACACTCATGGTGACTTCATAGTGTTTCCCCACTGGGATACCAGGCCACCAGCATCATGACCTGATATCCCACTCAGTCACAATTTTCTGACACTGAGCCAACCAGTCTTTACCCTATCCTAATAATGCTGAGCACCTGGCTAGGAAGCGACAAGTATGCATTTGAAAGTAATTGGTTTGACTTGACCATGGTTTGGACACGTGTGTTTGAATCTCACGATCTACCAAAACGGGAGACGGACGTTCAACTCATTCGGCCGTCCCGTCTGGTGAGATGTTTTGTGATTGTGTCACTAATCACCTATGGTGAGATACCAGGCGCGGTGGACTAATCGGTAAAACGCCAGCCTCACGTGCGGAATTTCAGGAGTTCGCTTCCCAATCGAGGCAAACAAATGACTTTAAATTTTATACTTGTCGCTTCCTAGCCTGGCACTCGCCATTAACAGGATAGGGCAAGGACTGGTTAGCTCAGGGTTAGGATAATGTGACTGAGTGGGATATCGGGTACTGTTTCCTATGGGGCGGGAGTTTTGTGAATGGCAGCCGATCAGCATCGAGTATTTTGGTCAATCAAAATTAAGCCACGCCCCCTTTGTTGGGGTGCACACACACACACACACAAAGCTGAAAAACGGCCACATAGTGCGCACACTGCATAGGTACCGTTCCCCCATAGACGCAAGCATTAAGCGCAGAATGGCACTGGTACTAAAACTAACTAGGTCACCCCTACACTTGACCTAATTTCAATGAGCCTTATTTGGGCATAAGCATGACCTAAGTACATGCATTTGCATAAATTAACGAAATGAGGCCTTCCTATTTGCTGAGAGAAAACACATTCCCACCTGCCGCCCCACCCTGGATGGTCATGTGACCGAAATACTCGACGCTGATTGGCTGGCATTCACAAAACTCCCACCCCATAGGAAATAGTACATTAAATAAGGACTAGCGTATTACTACTGTCACCGTCCCAGCCACCTGATTTCCAAATGGGGCCAAGAGTCACAAGTCGCTACCCATCTTGAGTTCTGTTCTAATACCAGTGGCTCAGTCGGCCCTGGCGTACCTTGCTGCTCAGACTGCGTCTGTCGTCATATCCGATCCACTGGTCCCCCAGGTACATGTAAGGCACCTGCATCGTGTCGTTCCACACCTCCTTCACAGAAGAGCTCTTTTTCATCTCACAGATCTGCGTGTAAGAGATCGAGACAATAGGTAAGTTTTTAAATATATATATATATATATATATATATATATATATACACACAGTAAAACCTCTCTAAATCGACCAACCTATTCGGCCTAATGTACCACCGCGCGAAAGACCCATATTACATAGACACACCTACACAAACCACATGTGCAGCAGAAGCCACCCTCCTGAAAGTGCCACATGTTAAAACTAGTAAAATGAAAAAGTCATCGGTTGTTCTGGGGGGAGCACTCTGAAACCAACTACCAGCATGTGTCAGGAACGGTGATTGTCACAAAACTTTCAAGATAAACACGTAGGGACCACGCCTAGGAATTCAAAACGTCTTGCTTTCTCAAGGCATATTGAAAAATCAAGACAGTTTACATATAGAAACAAATAGGGGTGAGCTGTCACAGTCTGCACCTACTTTAATATTGAGGATGGGACCTAACAAAATATATCAGTAAAATGCGCATAAGTAGCTGTCCACAGTTTCTATGAAGAAAATGCTCCTGTGTATATTATGTTCATAATATTCAATTAAAACTACATTAAAATAAAGAGACAGTCTTATTTTGCATATAACATTGTGCTGCTTGTATTCTGGAATCAGTCATTTTTACTGGTAAACCACCATGGTTTATTTAAAAAATAGAATCAAAATCCTGGACATAGTTAATGAAAAATAACCAAAAATGTGAAAAAATCATGATGTATATAGCATCATATAAGCCATTACACGCAGGCCGATGGGTTGTTGTTTTAGCAGTCTACACAAGGATGGGCACTGGAGGTGGGTATGGGTGTGGGTGTGGGTGTGGGTGTGGGTGTGGGTGTGGGTGTGGGTGTGGGTGTGGGTGTGGGTGTGGTTGTGGTTGTGGTTGTGGTTGTGGTTGTGGTTGTGGGTGTGGGTGTGGGTGTGGGTGTGGGTGTGGGTGTGGGTGTGGGTGTGGGTGTGGGAGTGTGTGTGGGTGTGGGTGTAAATTGATTTATTTATTATCCTTACTATTTATTTATTTTCAGATTATTTCTATCCATATTGTTTGGTCATTATTCACATGCTGTCAGGACCTCCCTGCATTCTACCACCAATTGGACCACTCTGGGTTTAGCAGTTCCTCTGTAGCTCAGGTGGCAGAGTGTTGGTCTCAAGATCAGAGGGTAACTGGTTTGAAACTTGGAACCGGCATACTTTAAAAAAAAAAGAATGTCTTAATACATTTGTTTAAATGCATAATTATATTAATATTAATCAATATGCCTTTACCTAACTCAACATTAGTCGACTTTACCGTGCTTGACTGTACTGGGCTCGACTTTACCCGGCTCAACTTTACCCCGGCTCAACTTTACCCGGCTTGACTTTACCCTGCTCGACTTTAATTTACTCGACTTTAACCGGCTCGATTTTACCCGGCTTGACTTTACCCGGCTCAACTTTAACCGGCTCAACTTTACCCGACTCGACTTTACCCGACTCGACTTTACCCGACTCGACTTCACCCAACTCGACTTCACCCGACTCGACTTCCCCCGACTCGACTTCCCCCGACTCGACATTACCCGACTTGACATTACCCGACTTGACATTACCCGACTTGACATTACCCGACTTGACTCTGCCTGACTTGACTCTGCCCGACTTGACTCTGCCGAACTTGACTCTGCCGAACTTGACTCTGCCTGACCTGACTTTGCCCGACCTGACTTTGCCCGACCTGACTTTGCCCGACCTGACTTTGCACACCTGATTTTGACCGACCTGACTTTACCCGACGTGACTTTACCCGACTTGACTTTACCAGACTCAAGTCAGGTCGGGTCATGTAGAGGTCGGGTCAAGTAGGTCGGATCGATTCGGGTAAAGCCGATTCGGGTAAAGTCGAGTCGGGTAAAGTCGAATGGGGTAAAGTCGAGTCGGGTGAAATCGAGTCGGGTAAAGTCGAGTCGGGTAAAGTCGAGTCGGGTAAAGTCGAGTCGGCTAAAGTCGAGTCGGGTAAAGTCGAATCGGGTAAAGTCGAGTCGGGTAAATTTGGGTTGGGTAAAGTCGGGTTGGGTAAAGTCGGGTCTGGTAAAGTTGGGTCGGGTAAAGTGAGGTCGGGTAAAGTGGAGTTGGGTGAACTCGGGTCGGGTGAACTCAGGTCGGGTGAAGTCGGTTCGGGTGAAGTTGAGTCGGGTGAAGTTGAGTCGGGTGAAGTGGAGTTGGGTGAAGTGGAGTCGGGTGAAGTGGAGTCGGGTGAAGTCGGGTCAGGTGGAGTCACGCAGGGCAAAGTCGACCTTGGTAAAGTCGACCTTGGTAAAGTCGACCCGGGAAAAGTCAACCCGGGTAAAGTCGAGCGGGGTAAAGTCGAGCGGAGTAAGGTCGAGCGGATTAAAGTCGAGGCGGATAAAGCCGAGCCGGGTAAAGCCAGGCCGGGTAAATCTGAGCCAGGTAAAGTCGAGCAATGTCGAGTTAGATAAAGGCATATTTATTAATATTAATATAATTATGCATTAAAAAAAAGTAGTAAGACATTCTTAAACAAAAAAAAGTATTCCAGTTCCAAGATTCGACCGGTTACACTCTGATCTTGAGACCAACACTCTGCTATCCGAGCTACAGAGGAATTGCAACCTACAATGGTGCATATATGCATATATCGGCACAGTTGGGGTCTTTTTATATCACAAACTCATATCGCCCTACTTGTTCATATGTCTTTGCACCTTGTTATATACTATCTTCTATGTTATATATACTTACCTCCACTAACGGAAGAATTATTATTTGTATATAAACGTATCTGAACATTATATATGTCCATATATGTGTACATATAGGCACATATATTCACATATATATGCGTGTATATGTATATAATTATGCATATATATGCTTAGAAACATACCTGACATGAGTTTACCAGACACTGGGCTAGGCTCAGCATGGCTCAGCTATGCCCTCCAAAGCTTAGTTATGTTCAGTTAAATTACTCTATGCTGAATTAGGCTTATCTATGCTCAACTAGACTAAACTAGGCTCAGCTACTCTGAACTAGGCCCATCTAGACTGAACTAGACCCATATAGGCTCATCTAAACTCAGCTAGGCTCAACTCGGTGCAAATGGACCAAATAAACCCAGATAGACTCAGATAACTACAGATATGAGATAGATTCAGCCAGGCTCAAATTATGCTTAATTAGGCTTAATCAAGATGCGATAGGCTCAAAACAAAAAACTTGCCCAGATTTGACATGCAAACGTTACTTCCTTCTTCTTGCTCACCTCATAGTAGGCCAGAAATCCTGCCTCTTTAGTGTAAGTTCCCTTCTTGCCAGCGCCCGAGATGGGGTCTCCTACTGAATGCCTGGAGGGCGACTGGAGGGTAAGACATCGTCCGTACATGGGCATGCCGATAACCAGCATTCTCTTCGGTACCCCGAGGGAGTGCCAGTAGTCTGCAGCACCGGTCTGAGGAGGAGATGCACTGTGATATATGCGTAATAGGCATCCAGACGTCTAGACGTCTATACGTCTAGATGTCTAGATGTCTAGACACGTCTCTAATATATGCAAATGAGATGATGTCATGGAAAAGTTTGGCCGGCTATGGTTTGAGCCCTGGAGGGGAATAAAGTCATTCAGTATCGAGAAGTCAAAGTGTTCAGACGTTGTACTTTCACATGCACAACGGGATAGGATTAGTACACAGTAGTCGGCTTTGGCAATAACTGAATTGAGTTGAATTTTATTTAAAGCTGCATAGGCTAATGAAAACATCTAATTTTCAAAACCAAAACAATTATTTAGATTTTATTCTACATATCTAACTTAGTTAGATACTGGTGCACTTAGTAAACATTTGTTGCCACACAGAAGGGCATACTGAAAGCGATTTATAGAAGATGTTACTGCAGAAGCCTATTATGTTAGAGTTTTGGCATGCTTGCCAATATTAATTTGGCATGTTTGCACTTCAAATATCTCAAACGGTAGCCATTTAAAATAAAAGTTACTTCAAAGTAAAGTATGGTAGATTATAATGATCAATCTAATATATTTATCTCAGAAAACGTAGAAACTCAAAACAATTGGGCTATGTAACTTCAACCACAAACATGTAGTAAGGTAGTAGTTACCTTGGCTACCCCCAAAGGGGGTGAAAGTCTTCCAGCTGAGCAACCAACATTTATATTAAATTAAGGTTCATAGTTATGTAAAATACATTGGGTACAACAAATAGGTCATTGAAAATTGTACCTAGAATCAAGTATGAGCCTGTGTTTACATAATGGGTCATTCTCTAAGACTGGGCACAAAAGTGTGACATCGAAACCAAAAGTGAAAACCTTCCAAATAATAGCAAAAAACCTTCCAAATAATAGCCTAATTGAATGTCCTATGAAGTTTTGCATGTTGGGCATATGTCAGAGTTGAAAAAAATGAATTTCACTTTTTGAATTAGATCTTATACAAATTGAGCAATACATTAATATCACTCGTGTAACATGAAAATCAAAGACAAATCCAGAACTTCAATTTAGCATATACAACATAGTCAAACAAGATTTTATTGATTACTGTTAAGCAGACAAGGTTATGGCTTACAAGAACAAAGTTGAAAAATAAGTTGAAAAAAGGTTTGGCTACATGCATAGTGCAAATATGTAAATTACCACTTTTTCATATTAGCACAAAATCATATAAGTAAACCTTTAATTTCTTTCTTGGCATAGCTTCAATAAATGTACTATTGCTAACATACTTAATACACAGAGGATACAATAATTATTTGACTTGCAATCAATAAAAGAAAGAAAAATTATCAGCATCGTAATGTGGAAACCAAATATGTGGTACCCAGTTTTAAAGAATAACCCATATATGTAAGCATTTCACATGCATACACATATGGCCTCATGGCAAGTGATGCCAACGTTATATAATAGTGACTGCCTTTATCCAATTTGTTCCTATTTTAGGAGAATTATAATAGATAATTGCAATAGGACACACACACATTACAATGGTAATTACAATTGCTTTCAACTTTCACAAGGGACGAGAGAAAAAATATTTTTGTATTCTTCTTCATAAAAGAAATGGAATACTTGATGTAATATTGGTTGCACTCACCACACTGGTGTCCGACCCCGACGATGTTAAGGGAGAGTTATGCCCCACGTGATCATCCCAGGGACCATGCATGTCATATGCCATGATGTTTATGAAATCCAATGACCTGCCAGAAATACAATGCAATACGCCTTCATGTAGAAGAATTGTGAAATATTGCCTAGATTTAGTTTGTTTGTTGTTTTACGTCCTAGCAACATCTAAGGTCATATCAGGACGGGTACCGACTTGTGATAGTGCGCACTTATGGTGAATTTATAGTGCTGCCCCACTGGGAGACCAGGCTGCCAGCACCATGACCTGACATCCCACTCAGTCACATTATCCTGACACTGAGCCAACTAGACCTTGCCCTATCCTAATAATGCTGAGCGCCTGGCTAGGAAGAGACAAGTATACATTTTTAAGTCATTGGTTTGACTTGACCAGGGTTCGAACCCAATGGAAAAATATACGGATTTTCGGTTCGGAATTATATATTGGCAGCGAGCATTATTATCCTCGGGCGACGGAGTGGGGACCAAGGTTATGTAATAGAAAAGCAGTGGGTGCCCACTCTCTGTGTGACATATTAGGCTATGGGAGATATATGTTAGTACATAGTGCCCGAGATTATGACAAGATGTTCCTATATAAGAGACAGTTAATGTTCGGTGAAATGTTCCCTCTATGCACCAGAAAGGATGCAAGTGGAGGAAAAGGACATTTTTAATATATATATTTATTGTAAATGTCTGCACCTACCTGTTACCACAGGGGCGATGGGCCAGCACATACTGCATACATTATGTACACCCCCTGCAGCTGGGTTCGGTGACCACTGTCCGTGGGGGGGGAGGCATCGCCTCCCGGGCTGTGGAGGGTGCCTGATTGGCTGGCTGTGGGAGGTCCAGTCCCCTGCACCCCCG
Source organism: Branchipolynoe longqiensis (assembly GCA_030323885.1). Classification (NCBI taxonomy): domain Eukaryota; kingdom Metazoa; phylum Annelida; class Polychaeta; order Phyllodocida; family Polynoidae; genus Branchipolynoe; species Branchipolynoe longqiensis. Next base: position 102,972,568 of record CM059186.1, read on the forward strand.
TGCCCACCTGACCAGACTAGCCTCACTTTGATATTCATTATTCTGGACACTGCTCCAGACACACTGGACAGCAACACTCTACTCCTGACTCTTGATTGAGACACACTCTCTCTTGGGCAGGTACCCAGACACTCTGTCTGATGCTCCACCTTTCATATATACAAACTGAGCTGTGTGCAACAACCATGGGACTCCGGTTCAATGGGCTGTAGGCACTGATTCATAGACATACTAAGGAGGTAATGATACTCTGTGTGGACAGAAGGTAAGGGGTCAGGGTGATAGGTCACTAGTAGGTGAACAGGAGATGATGTCAATAAAGCACAACTTCTTCACTGTCAATCTTTAGTGACTTGTCTTCCCTTTCTTCCTTATGAGTTTGTTTGAGATGGGCATCAGATGTGAACTGACAGACAGTTGTCAGAACGTTTTGAGGTATTATCTGGTGCTCAGACGGCCGGGCATCCAGAAATATTATACCACGATCCCATGGTCTACCAACATGGGAGACAAACGCTCTAACTCATTCGGCCATCCCGTTTGGTACTAGATTCAGTGATGTAAGGTAAATATCACTTATAGTTGCACAGTCCGATGAAGCATCACATTTTCAAAACCAAAGCGGTTATCTAGATTTGATTCTACATAATGATCAAATTTAGATACTGATGCACTTATAGAGTATTTGTTGCCACATAGAATGGAATACAGAGGCAATTTAATAGAACCTGTTACTGCAGAAGACTATGGTATCGGAGAATTGGCATGCTTGCCAAAACTATTTTGACATTTTTACACTTCAAATATCTAAAAAGTTACCCATTTAGATAAAAGTTAGTTCTAACAAAAGTAAATCAATTTAATATTTTTATCTCAGAAGAATGACAGAAACTCAAAACCATCGGACTATGCAACTTTAATATCTGAGTCCCAATGAAGATGCAACATCATCATCATGCTGTCGGTCGTGATGCGACAAAGATTGCTTTCATTACTTGACTGCCTCTCTCCATTTAGCCATTTCATGAAAGCTGCCTGCAAAAGTGTTGAAGTGCTGCTGGCTTTTGCAAGTTACCAGCGGCACTCTCTCGGGGAGCAAATAGAGGTTTCACACCGGCAAGAATATGTCCAGACAGGCGCAAAACTATTTGCCCCTGCAGTGGCTGGTCGGGAGATGTTGGGAGTTCCATACATCAACCGCCCTTAATGCTGCCACAGTGACATGGGTTTTCTGTTTAGGGTTTGCTCCCTTAGCCTTCGGTTCTTTCAAGAACCTGTACCACAAGGCAGTGGTTTACAACTCTGCAGGGCAGGGGCATCAAACTCCCTGAGGTATTGCAATACCTGCAATACCTGCACACCCATTGCACCTATGCAGTATAAAAGAATATATGTTCAGGGTAATACCTTGAATCGAAAACTTGAGATATGTACTGAGTACAGTATGTTAAAGGTACTATTTTCAAAGCATCTGTACTTCATTCACCCATCCTGATATGACCCTAGATGTTGCTAGGAGATAAAACAACAGCACACAAACTTGTTGACAACTCACCCATGAAGGACAGGATACCATAAGTGAGTGAGATATCACATAATGCACGGTGGCAGCATTTCAATAGGGCCTGTAGTGGTTGCATAAAGGCCCAGTCACACTACAGCTTGCGACCACTTTGCGACCGCTTTGGACCAAAGAGCCCACAGTCACCAGTGACACCCAGACATCAGCAACCATTGTTTTGGTCAGAAGGATATCACTGGTGATTGTGGCTTCTTTGGTCTAAGGTGGTCGCAAAGTGGTCGCAAGCTGTAGTGTGACGGGGGCTTTAGCCCACCACGCCAGAATGCACACAGCAAAATTCGCCGCCTTAACTTCAATGCTTGGTTGGTTGTTGAAGTTTTACGTCCTAGAAACATCTACGGTTACATCAGGACGGGTTTCGACTTGTGACAGTGTGCACTCATGGCGACTTTATAGTGCTTCCCCACTGGGAGACCCATGAACTTATATCCCACTCAGTCACATTATCCTGACACTGTGCTAACCAGTTCTTGTCTTATCCTATTAATGCCGAGCGTCAGGCTAGGAAGCAACAAGCATCAATTTTGTAATTCATTAGTTTAACTCGACCGGCAATTGAACTCCAGACCTTCCACATGGGAAGCGCTGCGCTTTACCGATTCGGGCACCACGTCCGGTTCTTTTCTTCAAGCTTCTTGAAATTACCTTCGGTGTTGCTAGGACCCACCCACTCACCTGGCCAGCGAGACGGCGTCGTAGCCGCGGTCGATGTGGCCCTTCCCGGCAGCCACTGCGGCCGTGATGAGGAGGCGGGGCCGGCCCGTAGCATAGGAGTCATCCTCAAATGCCTGCCTCATTTCCTGGACAGAACACACAAATTACCCATCATTTAGGACAAATAATTAAAACAAAATTGTTATCATGCCCACCAGTGCCTGAAAAATTGCCCGCCCCTGATTTTGTTGTTGTTGTAAATATTTTTATTCATCTGAATACATATTTTGTCAGCACCGAGGCACTGGTCTTTCAGCCATTGGAGCGATCACATTTGATTTGTACATAGTGGAAGTGGAATGTGTTGCATTGTGTGCAGCACAACCTATTCTGAACATAAAAAGAAAGTGAGGGAGCAACCTATGCTGTATAGTGTACAGCATAGGTACTCAACATAGTGCAAGGTATATGCATCAAGATAGAGTGTGCAGTAATGTACACGAGTGGTTAAATCATATGCTGTGTTTGTATATCAGTTAGATTTGGTTTGCTTAATGGTTAGTCTTTTAATAGTGCCATGTTGTGCATGTATAGTGGTTTATATTGCGTGCAATGCTGGTTGAAGATGTAGTTATTCAGTGGTGGTAGTGCATCTTGAATGTTATTATGTCGTTGAGTTATAATAGTTGTTTGTCAAAATGTGGAAGGTGGGGGGAGGGGTCTAGGGGCAGGGGGGCGGACAGGCAGGGAGAGAGCAGGCATGAGAGAGGGTGAAGTCAATGGGTCGTTCAGTAGGTCACATTATATAATTGCATTGCCAGGTGTTGGGCCTGCATAACCAGGTGAGCTCTGTATACATTTTCAAAGGCAAGGATTGAACGGGCTTCTCTGGTTTTGGTTGGGAGTTTATTCCACATGACACTTCCTTTGTAAATCGGAGCTCTGATAACTTATTTGTATTAACTTTATTAAATTAAATTAGATTAAATTTTTTTTTTTTTTTAAACCGCCAGTTGTAACATTGGAAATCCCACTCGTCATACATTGAACGTTAGAAACTAAAATAATAAGGCCAAACAACAACGAAAGTTGGTGATCGTCCTTTTGACTAGCAGCAATTCAACTTTCGTAAGCATATGTATTACTCAGCAGGATAAGAATCAATCTGTATTTTCGGTGGGATAAATGAAAACATGGTGGTGGAAAAAAAGCTTGATACACTCAGTGTGCAACTGCTCACTGAAAAGGGCCATACCAAGACACGGCGGAAAAAAACTGGAAAAAACTAACAAATTAAAACGATTAAAAAAACACAAAAAAACACGAACAAATTAAAATTGTTTAAAACCCCACAAAAGAACACCACGCGCCCGATCCTGATTTGTGTTGTCAAAAGGACGATCACCAACTTTCGTTGTTGTTTGGCCTTAGATGTTGCCAGGACGTTAAACTCCAACAACCAACAAACCAAACAACTAATGTAAAACAAATGGTGGCCATACCTTACAAAATGTGGACTGTCGCGACTTCCTGGGTACTCAAAGTCTAGGTCGAGTCACAAGTCGGTACCCGTCCGGATATGACCTTAAATGATGCTAGGACATAACATTCCAACAAGCAACCAACCAACTAATGTACACACACACAAAAATGCCAGAAAAATGCCCCAAAAGTGGCCCATGCCTTGCAACATGTGGCAAAGCGTTGCTTGTCGGCCGCAGGACGCAAAACTCCAACAACCAATCAGCCTTAGATGTTGCCAGGATGCAAAACTCCAACAACCAACCAACCTTAGATGTTGCCAGGACGTAAAACTCCAACAACCAACAAACCAACCAACTAATGTAAAACAAATGGTGGCCATACCTTACAAAATGTGGACTGTCGCGACTTCCTGGGTACTCAAAGTCGAGGTTGAGTCACAAGTCGGTACCCGTCCGGATGTGACCTTAAATGGTGTCAGGACGTAAAATTCAAACAAGCAACCAACCAACTAATGTACACACACAAGAAAATGTCAGAAAATGCCAAAATAGGTGACCCACAACTTGCAAAATGTGGCAAAGCTTTGCTTGTCGGCCGCGAGACGCAAAACTCCAACAACCAACCAACCTTAGATGTTGCCAGGATGTCAAACTCCAACAACCAACCATCCAACTAATGTACACAAAAAATGCCCCAAAAATGTGGCCCATACCTTGCAGAATGTGGCAAAGCGTTGCTTGTCGGCTGCGGGACTATTGCGACTTCCTGGGTATTCAAAGTCGAGGTCAATGCCGTCAAAGTTGTGCTTCCTCAGGAAGTGGCTGGTCGTGTTGATGAACTCCCGCTGGTTGCCGGCTGTCGACAACATGGCCGTCATCTTGGCTGTTCCGAAGTTCCAGCCTCCCACGGCGAGGAGCGTCCGCATCGACGGGCTGGTCCTCTTGAGGTCGTTCACCTGTTTGTACCTGGGTCACCAGGGCGTGGGAAGGAAGGCGAGGATGAATGTAGGTGTAGTTGTTTATTATGTGAAATATAAAATGGAGTTTTATATAAATATTATAATAATGGAACTGGAGTGGGTTAGTTGTATGAAGGCCTGTGGAAAGTTCTTGAACAAGTACCTTGAGCTGTATGGTTAGCACTTGTGTGTGCATGCAAGTAGGGCTAGTGGGTGCTGTGTAGGGGTTTATAGACCGGCCACACACATCATTCAGACGCCTGCTGCCACGGAATTTTGTTTTGGGTGAAAATATGTGATGCATAACGCATTATACGAGTTTAAATGCAAGGGGAACATATACTTTATATATCTATTCCTCATTGGTGCATTGGTGAAATTTCCCCCCCCCCCTCCCAAGCTGTCGGGGTAATTGGCGGTGTTGAGTTAGTGTTCAAGTAGGTAGGCATACTCGAGATGAGTGAGTGCCTGGAGTGAGATAAACAACATGATGAGAACATACAATCAGATAGATAACAGTCAAGCTCAGCACTTAACCCTTATAAGAGAGGGCTGGGTGGGTGGGTGAATTAGTGTTGCTCCGCTGAAAGGTGGTGGTGAAGTGACTGAGGAAGTGGGGGGTTGGTCACGCGCTGGGTGACGACTTGCTTTCGTGAGCGAATTATTATATGTCGGTTATTCTCAGAAACTGTGTACCACTTTTGTGACATATAAACCAAAAGTGGAAACATTCCAAATAATAGTAGAAAGCATTCCAAATAATAGCGGAATCAATATTCACATGAAGGTCTATATGTTGTACATATGTCAGGGTTGACATTTTTTTTTCTCACTTTTTGATTTTGCACTTATGCAAATTGAGAAAGCTGTTAAAAAATAGCCATGTTACATCTATCCAAAACATCATCTTATCACTCATCCATAACATCATTTTATTACACACAACAAATTCAAACAAGATTTGATTAGTTACCATTAAGCAAAGAAGATCATGTGTTACTAAAAAAAAAGTTTTTATATTTTTACTTTAGCACAAAATTGTGTAAGCATATTTTGGATACATTTTCTTGGATAGATTTAATACAATTGTCATGTAGTATTGCTACCATACTTAATACACAGATTGAACAATAATACCATTAAACATAACTAAGATACATCAGGTAGACGTGCACAATGAACCATTACTGCAGTTAAGTAGGTCACATTGAAGCCAGCAAAACACTTTGGGAAGATTGAGGCTAACCTCCATTCCCCCGCATGGTTAGATAATCTAGGTAACGCCAACTAGAACACAGCACTTCGGTATTGATGAATAAAGAATATTTACCCGCCAAAACCACCCCAGACAATAACAATAATCCTTCTTTCTCATAATCAGCATCTATCAGCTGTACTACTTACACTATTACATTCCTCAACCGGACGCCGTGTCCAAATCGGTAGAGCGCAGGCTTCCCGTGCAGAGGGTCGGGAGTTCTAATCCCAGCCGAGTCAAACCAATGACTTATAAAATTGATACTTGTCGCTACCTAGCCTGGCGCTCAGCATTAATAGGATAGTACAGGGACTGGTTAGCACAGTATCAGGACAATGGGACTGTGTGGGATATCAGGTCATTGCACCGGTGGCGTGATTTCCCAGTTGGAGAGTACTATAACATCGCCATATGTGCGCACTGTCACAAATCGGTACCCGTCCTGATATGACCTCAGGCGTTGCCAGGACATAAGACTTCAACAACCAACCGACCGACCTTACATATTGCTAGGATGCAAATCAACAACAAACAAACAAACTTACAGTTCTATGTCGTTGCCTTCGAAGGTGGTGAGCTTGTTTCCCTCCATGGAGGCGAAGGCATATATGAGGTGTGTGCACAGTCGGGGCTCGATGTCCTTCGGGGTGAACTTGGCCGAACCCGCCCGGTACTGAGCCCAGTTGGAGAAGTAGCACACGCGCTTAAGACCTGCTGCAGAACGATGCATGTCAACACAGGGCATTACTCACAAGGCACTGGATGTCTCCAGGTCATTCCCACAACCCTGTGTCTGTAACAGAGCTACTGAAACAACCCATCAGAACACAAAAGAAAATATACCATCGGAAAGCTGGGTTCTGGATATAATTATTGCTTTGATGCCATAAGCCTGGTACACACCTCCCGTATAAAACCTAAAAACGGCCGTTTCGAGACTAACGTTCGGTTTTTCGTCGGTTCCAGTCTTTAGGTGTGTGACCCCTTAACACACCTGAGGCTTCCGATTCGCGTATAAAACTCAGTTTTAGGGCTTACGAGTGGAATCTTATAAGATTAGACAAATTAATCGAAACGGTATATGTATGATACCTGCCATCCGTTTGCCGTCCAAGTCTTCCATTCTCTTAACCCTCTTCAGTTCCCCACATTTCCCGCCCTTCTATTTCCCTCTCCCATTCCCCCTCTTCCAATCCCCCCTCATCCATTCCCTTCTCTTGCATTCCCCCCTCTTTCAATCCCCCCTCTCTCATTCCCCCTCTTCCATTCGTCCCTCTTCCATTCCCCCCTTCCATTCCTCCTCTTCCATTCCCCCTCTTGCATTCCCCTTCTTCCATTCTCCCCTCTTCCATTCTCCCCTCTTCCATTCCCCTCTTGCATCCCCCTCTTGCATTGCCCTCCTTCCATTTCCCCCTTTTCCATTCCCCCCTCTTCCGTCCCTCCTCTTCCGTTCCTCCTCTTCTGTTCCTCCTCTTCCGTCCCTCTTCTTCCATTCCTCCTCTTCCATTCCTCCTCTTCCATTCCCCATTCCCCGTCTTCCATTCCCCATCTTCCTTCCCTGTGTTCCGTTCCCCACCTTCCATTCCCCGTCTTCCATTGCCCATCTTCGGTTCACCCTCTTGCATTCCCCTTCTTGCATCCCCCTATTCCATCCCCATTTCTTCCATTCCCCATCTTCCATTCCTCTTCCGTTCCTACTCTTCTGTTCCTACTCTTCCATTCCTCTTCTGCCGATCCCCATGCCTTCCATTCCCCATTCCCCATCTTCTGTTCACCCTCTTCCATTCCCCCTCTTCCATTTCTCCTCTCTTCCATTCCCCTCTTCCATTCCCCCCTTTTCCATTCCCCTGTCTTCCATTCCCCTGTTTACCATTCCCCTGTCTTCCATTCCCCTGTTTACCATTCCCCACTCTTCTGTCCCTCATCTTCCATTCCTCCTTTTCCGTTCCTCCTCTTCCATTCCCCGTCTTCCATTCCCCGTCTTCTGTTCCCCGTCTTCCGTTCCCCATCTTCCATTCCCCCCTTCCATTCTCCCCTCTTTTATTCCACTTCTTGCATTGTCCCTCTTGCCTGAATGGAAGAGGGAATGGAAGAGGGGGAAGGGAAGAGGGGAATGGAAGAGGGGGAATGGAAGAGGGGAATGGAAGATGGGGAATGGAAGATGGGGAACGGAAGACGGGGAACAGAAGACAGTAAATGGAAGACGGGGAATGGAAGAGGAGGAATGGAAGAGGGGAAATGGAAGAGGGGGAATGAAAGAAGGGGGAATGGAAGAGGTGGAATGGAAAAGCAGGGATGCAAGTGCCATAATGGAAGAGGAGGAATGGAAGAGCAGGAATGCAAATGGGGGGGGGGGAATGCACGAGGGGGATGCAAGAGGGGAATGGAAGATGGGGAATGGCAGATTGGGGAATGGAAGATGGGGAATGGAAGAGGGGGATTGGAAGAGGAGGGAATGGAAGAGGGGGAATGGAAGAGGGGGAATGGAAGAGGGGGGAATGGAAGAGGAGGGAATAGAAGAGGGCGCATGGACGAGGGGGGAATGGAAGAGGAGGGAATGGCAGAGGGGGAATGGAATGTGGGGAATGGAAGAGAGGGGAATGGAAGAGGGGAATGGAAGAGGGGGAATGGAAGAGGAGGGAATGGAAGAGGAGGGAATGAAAGAGGGGGAGTTGAAGAGAGGAATGGGAGAGGGGGGAATGGAAGAGGGGGAATGGAAGAGGGGAGAGTGAAAGAGAGGAAAGGAAGACGGGTGTCATAGGAGGTGCTCATGTTGGTCTAATTCAGGCAAATGACGCCAGGTGTCCAGAGACCAGTCGTGAAATGGACGGTATGTGTGAGCGCCCCAGTCCTTAGCAGTCGGGATATGTCTATTGTCCCCCATTTTCAGTTTTAGTCGGGAATCAGGTCGGGTCGGGGCGGGTTGGGTCGGGTCACATCAGGCAATGGGTTTTAGCGCGTGAATCGTATACGGGAGGTGTGTACCAGGCTTAAGAGCAACCAGTGGTCCACAACTGGTTCATCAAAGGTTGTGGCGTGTACTGTCCTCTCTGTGTGGGAAAGTGCATAGAAAAGACCCCTATGTGGTGGCAGCAGGTTTTCTCGAAAGAAATATGTCAGAATGACCATATATTTGATGTCCAATAACCGATGAGATGAAAATCAATATGCTTTAGAGGCGTTGTTAAATAAAACAAACCTTTGATTCCATAAGAAACGGAGGTAAGATGATGACTATGGATCGAGGCTGATGCTCTGGCTGGCCTAAGACCTCCCTCTTGATATGATCTTTGATGTTGCCAGGATGTAATACTCCAATAACCAGCCAACCAACCTATCGCACACTTTATTAGAGCAAAATCTGAGGCGAAATGGGCCGATAACCGGGAGGTGACGCGCCACCTGGAGGGAAGGAGGGGAGCGAAGCTGCTTAGGAGCAGATCCCCCAGCCCTCCAGGCCGCATACTAACCTCCAGTTACTCAAACAACAAGGAGCATATCATCATATGGTTACAGGAGCAAAGGTGACAATAACAATTGATACATGATAATTAATTCCAAACATGCCAATATTCGCTTAAATACTTTATACCGCACATAACCCAGGGAATTTGAAATTAAATATGCTACATATATGGTTCACATGCTTGATTAGTACATTTATGTCAGTAAGTAGATTATTTTGAAATGTACTTCTAACAAACTGATTTTTTGTGTGTGTCAGTTTTCTCCCTTTTGCTCCTATATTTTGAGTTGTTTTAATATACAGTTATACAAATCACACGCATTCCTCACTCCAGATATAATCCTCATGCACACTGGCAGCTGAGCGAAACTTACCTGAAGTACATATAATAATACTACTACTGTTATTATCTAACTGTTTACTTTTACAACTGAGTTTCATTGATGTATCAAAGCGATTTTCTAGTTCGACTGGAAGACCAGTGCTCTGGTGCTAACAATATACAACATTCAAATGAATAAACAACATTTAATAATCTCTTTAAAAGGCGTGGAATGTCTATGTAATGACACCCTTTTTCTGAGTACATTAGACTTAATTAGTTCTTTTGGAGAATACCTTTATTTTAAGTTGCCTAGTCCGATGAAAACATCAAATTTTCAAAATCAAAACTATGATCTGGATTTGATTCTACATATCTAACTTAGTTACTAATGCACTAGTAAGCATTTGTTGTCACATACGTAAACCTTTATATTAACAGGGATGCTACTATTATTTTTAATGTTTTCTGCTATTATTTTGAATGCTTTCTGCTATTATTTTTTAATGTTTTCTGCTATTATTTGAATTGTTTTCTGCTATTATTTTGAATGTTTTGTGCTATTATTTAGAATGTTTTGTCCTATTATCTAGAATGTTTTCTGTTATTATTTAGAATGTTTCGTGCTATTATTTTGAATGTTTTGTGCTCTTATTTTGAATGTTTTGTGCTTTTATGTTGAGTGTTTTGCGCTATTATTTGGAATGTTTTGTGCTGTTATTTGAAATGTTTTGTGTTGTTATTTGAAATGTTTTGTGCTATTATTTGGAATGTTTCTGCTATTATTTGGCACCCGCAGGACTTACGTAGGTTTTCAATACGCTCCCGCCATATGCCGTAATGTGACAGGGCCTTAACACACAGAGGCAACAATAAGTATTTCATGTGCTACAGAAAAAGAGAAAGAGTTAATTATCACCATCGTAATGTGGGAACTAATTGTACATGTTATGAGAACATGGGTAATTGAATGCGCGAGAACGACGTCTGCCTTTCGATACAAAGAAGCAGAAGGATTCTATTAATAGATTGTCTAGACACCGTCTAGACAGGTCTGATGCTTGGCTATTTAAATAACGGACTGGCCTGCCTCTCAGCGCACTTCGACCTTGGCTGCGGTTCCTTCAACACCTATACTACGGGATCATTTTTATATATATTGCAGCAGCAGTTATAACAGAGGAGCAGCCGATGCTGTCATAATGCTTCCACCATGGCTATGGAGGTATTAATTCACATCAAAAGGTATAAGAAGTCCAGTGGAGGAACGCCAAGCCGCGATACGCATGTAACAGGGGCACGGGTACCTCGGTCGGAGATCTGGGCTGCAACAACGGCAACAATGACAACAACGCCGTCACCGCTACTACTACTACTACCTCCAGTACTAGCCGCCAACACCATGCCGCCACCAAGAGTCACTTGCAAGAAGAAAGCATGTGAAGCATCACTCAAACAACCACCACACCAGCCTAAGAAACCACGAGGGCCTTTCAACATCGAACGCCAACACTAAACTCGTTCAAGCCGTACACTGGACCGGCGCGAGAAACGGTATGACAGCTCCGGCTCTATAACCATCATACGCAGCCTAAATGACAGTAAGCAAGACAACATAACATCTTCTCTAGCCGGCATATAACACCAAATCGTCAGCGTGTCGGAGCGTTTTAAGGCACGAATCGAAGTAATCCAATGCAAGACGGAAATCCGTTGGTCGAAATCACACTCTGTTGCACCACTACAACGATGACGAGATGCTACACCACGTGCTGTCACAGCCAGTGACAGTACACCAATGATTGAGGCCACTGCCGCTCATGCACACACATGCGTGATCGGGCCCCATCTCCTGCAGCCCAAGCCAAACGCAACTACAACAGTGACAACAGAAGAATAAGGACACAACTCTCACGAAACTAGGCCTTAACATCGAGGAACGGTTTCATACGTGCCCAGGACACAGCTACATATTGATGTATCAGCCTTAATAACGATGGATGGCCTGCCCTCCAACCCCGAGCCCGGCTCGATGCACTATCACTTGCCCTGTCCTGGTGGGACACCCGGCACCCACATAAAAATAATATATCGATTCAAACCTGAAAAGCACAGTCAGCAGATGACGCAACAACCCCGAGGTCACTCAGTACATCGGGCATGATTAATGACATAAAACATTAAACTATGTTCCATGCGTCTAAAACCCTAATCCCAATGCTGAGATCAGAAAATCTCTCGGCCAACCAGTGCTGAATGTAACACCTCTTGCAACATACGCCATAGACGCTTTGTGGCGTGCCCGCCAATGTGCTCACCACGCTGTCATGTACCTAAGTACAGAGGACAATATTAATAATTGGGACGATTCGTACATCTCTTACAGCCATGAACCAGATGCTGACCCAGATCAATGCCACGAAAACACAGTAAGTCAAGTAACGAAAGCTTACACTGCACATTTTAACGCCGCAAACACAGACATTGGTGGTGACGGATACAATCTAACCACTGACCCAGCATAGAAGCCACAACGCATTAGTACTGACTTAACATCAACTGAGTTGCGCTACAAAAAGAAACATGTTCTGCGAAACTGCGAAACCAACTATACCAATTGGAGGCACACCCGAGACAATGTTACCACAGCCAGCTCCCAAACATGACGATAGCCGCCGGACAGACTAATCATTGCAGACCAAGTAGTTACTGTTGGCATTGAGCAGATAAGTTGCATTATCAAAAAATGACACACCATGGCACAAATCGAGGCTTAAATCTAGCCATAGCCCTCAAAAAGAACTTGGCAACACAGAACCACCATAACGTTGCCATCTATATAGATAGCACAAATCAACCTGACAATAAGCCTTCAGCAAGAGTGGGGGCCATGACCCAATAATCTGAAATTCAAACTCACGTGGCGTGGCTCTATGCCACACAACACAACACAACATTGTGGTGAGACACAAACCAGGCAAGGATATCGCCTCAGTCACAAGTGCTTGACAAAAACTGCAAATAAGATGGCGACGAATACACGTCCAGAGTGCGGAATAGAACCAATGTTGTGGGCTATGACGACTCCCTCACCACGACCTTGTGACTAACCTGGGACTCGTACTAATACTTTGCCTCTCATCCCAGTTTACTCCACCAACGCCACAAGCGACTACTAATTCAATCGCAATAAGACTGTCCCCTGTATCTGGAGGAATAAAACAACACAGGCACATGAATACCTGTGATATCTTAAGACACACCAAGCTGATTCCATCATGACTCTACAATACCATCTGATGTCTTATATCTTACATCTCCATGACCAAAAACCACCGTCCATGGTCATGAAATCCATAGGCAGAACCCAGACCTGGGTTCTCATTCGGAGGATCAACTTAACCTACTGACACACTTATCCCTAAGGACACAACTTTCACGAAACTGGGCCTCAACATCGAGGCATGGCTTCATATGTGTCCAGGACACAGCTACATCTTGATGCATCGGTCGTAATAACAATGGATGGCCTGCCCCTCCAACCTCGAGACCTGCAAATGCACTATGACTTGCCCTGTCCGTGGTGGGCCACCAGGCACTAGGTGCCATCACTCTGCACTGCCTTCGAAGGGGCGGTGCACAAACCAATGCCAACTTGATTAACCGTGACGACATATAACACCTCGCCACTCAGCTTCAGATGCGCTATCTGCCTACATACCAAGGCCGCCACATCAGATCCCAGAACACTGGCATCAATCTCTGTTAAGCGTCTGGGAATCTCATACATCAAACTGACTCTAATCTACAACATGGAGATCTGACAACAAGGATAAGTGCCACTATGTCCTACATCGATCGCCCAGCTTTCATCACCACCGATTCACTACCACTCCATTCGAGGGCATTCCTTGACAACCTGAGGCTTGCTCTAGTCATGAAGGGCCACCCAGCACCAGGTGCTGTCAATCTACACAGTCTTCACCGGGGTGGTTCCCAAGCCAGGTGCTCTACTGGTCTTCACGTTTGATGTTATCAAAGAATTTGGTCACTGGACCTATGAGGCCCTACAGACATATCTGCTAAGAGACTATATCTTCGGCTACCAGAACTCTAGATAACATTTTGGTCAAGTTCTGTAAGCCTCAAATTATCTCTAAGACTCAATCATCTCTTGAAATCTGTTGTTACATTAAGAACCACGGTAATAAAAGGCCAATATATAATACGTCGGTCTTGTGTTATTTCAATTGTACATGTTATGAGAACATGGGTAATTGAATGCGCGAGAACGACGTCTGCCTTTCGATACAAAGAAGCAGAAGGATTCTATTAATAGATTGTCTAGACACCGTCTAGACAGGTCTGATGCTTGGCTATTTAAATAACGGACTGGCCTGCCTCTCAGCGCACTTCGACCTTGGCTGCGGTTCCTTCAACACCTATACTACGGGATCATTTTTACCATCCCACCCACCCAAGCTGTAAGATAGCTCATGGGTCAAGTTCTGTAAGCCTCAAATTATCTCTAAGACTCAATCATCTCTTGAAATCTGTTGTTACATTAAGAACCACGGTAATAAAAGGCCAATATATAATACGTCGGTCTTGTGTTATTTCAATTATCCTGAAATATGTGGTGCCCAGTTTCAGCGAATGACCGCTATTTAGTGCTGCAAGTGTCATATTTCTGCTATAGACTGAACATGACTACTATTACATAACATACTCTATGTATTCAGTGAATATTGCGCAGTACTGGAGTCATGGACTCAATACGCAATATAATAACCGCTACAGAGACCGGACCCGCTGCCCAAATCGGTAGAGCGCATGGCTACCATGCGGAAGGTCGGGAGTTTAATTCCAGGTCGAGTCAAACCAATGACTTACAACATTGATACTTGTTGCTTCCTAACCAGGCACTCAGCATTAATAGAATATGGCAAGGACTGGTTGGTTCAGTGTCAGGTACTGTGTAACTGAGTAGGATATCAGGCCATGATACTGGTGGCCTGGTCTCCCAGTGGGACAGCACTATAAAGTCACCATGAGTGTGCACTGCCACAAGTTGGTACTCGTCCTGATATGACGTTGGATGTTGCTAGGACGTAAAACTCCAACAACCAACCATTACAGAGAGCACACTAAACACGGAAAGAATCTAGATGAAGGATTCACCCCATACTTGCAGTACACGGGTGAATACCAACCTTATATAAAAGCTGTCGAAAAAGCGGGGAAATGAAATGAGAGCCTAATTCCACAATCTAAGAAGCAACATTTTTCTTTGTATATGTCTTCATATTTCCCCGCTACCTTGAAAAATATAATAAAACATCTAGTTTATAGAATTTAAAAGTGAAATCGACGGTGTTCTATCGCTGCCATATTGTCTTTTTGCATTCTCTCCCATTTCACAAACTCTGTGCCGATATAAGTAGCCATTTGATATTGGTGCCAGGCATTCTTCTTCCTGTTCCATACTAAAGCTATTTTCGCCAGTATTTAGACTATGTTGTCATTCACCTGTGTACTACAAGTACGGGGGGAATCGTTTATCTAGGAAAGAACCATGCTCCAGATTTAAGTAGAAACTGGTTAGCGCCGATAGAAAGAGCACCGTCTGTAAATGAGAGGGATACAAGTTCGAATCCTGATGCGAGCCAGCGTTGGACATAAGATAGTTGTAATTCAGGTAGCCCTAAGAATATAAATATTGTGTAGTCCAATGGTTTCGATGTCCTGTCTATTTTTTAAAAGATAAAGTTTGAAAGTGAGCAGAGTGACAGTTGGCTCATGATGTATTGAGGATTTTCGTGTGACGTAGGCATCACATTACTACTGCGTCGTGGTTGGATAGAAGCAGTTCATTCTGCTATCAAGTGTATGTAAATAAAACAAAAACCACAAATCTATTCACTATTACGATCTAATTATGTTATCTAGAACCATGAATATTCAATCGGGGTTGAAATAATTTTATTAATGAGAATAGCTTAATAAAAAAGTGAAATCATGTCAAATTAAAGCCAAAATCCATGCGATATAGACTACATCACCGTTCCGACTGTGCATGCGCTGAAAACGGCGCTGGCAGCAAAGCAAAGGCGTACAGCAATTGAGTTTGCCGATATAGGGCAAAACTTCGATTTTATTCAAAATTAATAAAAATATATAACAAATTGGCACAAACATGGATGGATGGATGCAATATAATAAACATATTGAATATGTTTCAGACACAACTCTCCATAATTAAGTATTTTGAGCTAAGAAACAAACAATTTCAGTCATTTTACAGGCTGATGTTTACATCACCATTGATTAGACATAAGTAATTCTTGTTCTAAATATTAAATTGTCAAATGTGTCACCTTGTTTCAAAGAAATATATAACCAATATCTGATTAACCCTACTCATTTTCTATTTCTACATATGTCATTAACCATAGGATATAAATAAAAAATGAATTAAATAAGTAAAACTGATTCTGGCTATGGCTCTAACTCTAGTCTGAGTGGCCAGATTTGTCTAAATCTAAATACACATGGCATAAGATGTTCTGATTATATTGATGTAAATGCAATGTTGGATAAAAGATTAATATCTTAATTTATTATATATATTTGTTTAGATAGTGTTCTATGTTTTAAACAAGAGCTGAGATGAGTTGAAACTAGCACATTTCACAACTGCACCCAGTGTATTAGCATGTGCCATGTGCTTCTCGCGGGTTTCTTTTGCCTGTTTGCTTTGACGCATCCACACAATGCACCACGCCTCTGGAATGGTGACGTCATCTATTCACACTATTCACGCCATGGCCATGTTGAAACCAGACCGAGGCCACGTACGCGTCTGTGAGACACCGTTGTATGAAAAGTCATGCGAATACTTTTTCGTCGACCAAAACCTCTCGTAACCACTCAAATTTGAATGTTTTCATTTGATAAAATGTATGCAAAAATGAATATGATAGTTTCAAAAGTGAATATCTTCAAATGTTAGTCCTTTAATTTCTGTAGTACTTCATCCACATCTGCACACAGCAGTGTCTTATTGCCATTTCCATTACCGACGCTTAAGGCCCTGTCACACTATGACGTATGGCGGCGGCGTGTGCGAAAGGTGTCAAAATAATTTGAAAATGAAAATAGGTCGAGATACGGCGACCTACGCCAACCTATGCCAAGCGTACTCGACCTGTGCCCAACCTATTAGCTTACGTCTAACGTGTTCGAGCGTACTGCTAACGTGTGCTGGCATAGATAACTTATGTCTAGTGCATTGCGAGCGTGCCCCGAGTGTTTGATGGCTTACCCATAGCGTATTACGAGAATACGTTAAGCGTATGCCTGGCGTATGCCCGGCGTATGCCCAGCATATGCTCTCGGTATATAAAGGTCCCACCAGGCTTCTTCTGTCAGTCCTGCTCGGCTGCTCAGACAGGATGGATGTCCAGGCATTGCAGCTAAAGTTCCAGCATCGGTACATAATTGCCCTGTATCAGCATGAGCTAAGTCTCTACCTCATGGTTCTTCTGGCGGCCCGTCTCCAGAGGAGAAGGAGGATGCAGCGGTGGACAATGTGGGTCAGACGCTGGATCGGGAGGCAGGCACAGTTTGGCTTGTACAACAAGCTTATGGTCAAGCTCCGCCACGAGGACACTGCGTCGTTCGTGAACTTCATGCGGATACCTCCCCAGTTGTTCGACGAGATTATGGCACGAGTGGGACCGAGGATAAAAAAAAACTGCACCACATACCGGGTGCCGCTGCGGCACCTGGCATCTGGGAACAAGTTCGGGTGGAGGGTCCCCCACAACACACAGTCACTCACAGTGCATGAAGTCTGTCAGGCCATCGTTGACAAGTACCTGGACAAGGTCATGACGTGTCCGATGACTCCACAAGGATGGCGCGCCATCGTGGACCAATTCCTAGAGAAGTGGAACTTTTCCATACCTGTGGAGCTCTGGATGGGAAGCGCATCGCCTGCCGGTGCCCTCCAAAGAGTGGGTCACTCTACTACAACTACAAGGGCTTTTACTCCATGGTCCTGTTGGCACTTGCAGACACTCACTACAAGTTTATCTGGGCAGATCTTGGGGGTAAGGGCTCCGCGTCTGCTGCCCAGATCTACAACGACTCCGAGCTGAAGGCGGGCACTGAAGGTGGTACCATCGGCTTTCTGCACCCTGAACCGATCGTGGACAGTCAGAAGGATGTGCCATATTTTCTCATCGGTGACGATGCCTTCACCCTGCGGCCGACCATGATGAAGCCGTACAACAGGACGGGGTTGACCAATGAGGAGCGACTGTTCAACTACCGGTTGTCCCGAGCTAGGAGAGTGGCTGAGAATGCCTTAGGAATTATAGCCAACCACTTCCAAGTGCTGCTGACCACTATGCAGCACCACCCCTCCACCGTGAAGGCGTCATCACCGTGTGCATGGTTTTGCGCAACCTCATGAGGATGCTCTACCCAGCGCTGCAGAACCAGTGACTGGGATCAACAATGTTGTCGCTGGAGCATGGAGAGAAGGGCAAAACCTGCAAGACATTGACATTCTACCTAGCCCCAACACCACCTCCAAGCTAGGGAAGGAGCAGCGCAATCTAATTAAAGACTGGGCCATCTCGCCCGCCAGAGTACCATCTTGGCAAGACAGATCTGATGTACCAAAACATTGTATCTGTCTGTATGTACTGTATATGTGTACTTTTATGAAATATTTATGAAAACTTACCTGCTTTTCTTTACACTATGCAGTTCTCGCTTATTTGCATGTCCGTTATGTTGTGACATGTCTACTGTTATGAGATAGTAATATCTTGATATGTCTATTCGTTCAAATAAACGATATCACTTTTTTAATATCAAAGCACAATTAAATGTCTGTTATATTCTTTCTATCCATAATTAAAGTAATCTAGTTAACAATACTTGTAATTATTTTGCTCTCTTTTTATAAGAATTAAACTTTTGAAAGCATAACCACCGTTTTACATACATTACGTACCTACTAAGAACACAGTGAAAGAGAGGGTGAGAGAATGAGACAGGGACAGAAAGGGGGAGAGAAAGGGGGAGAGAGAGTGGGGGGAGAGAAAGGGGAAGAGAGAGGGGGAGAGAGGGGGAGAGAAAGGGGAATGGGCAAGAGAGGGTAGGGACTTGTGTCCTTAATATTAATAATAATACTTTGTTTTCAGTGGTTATTTAATTGTTAATTTTACTTTAATTGTAATTTAATTTATAACAATTAAATGATGGCATGCCATTATTGAACACGGACACACAAATTCTAGTTTACAAAATATTTATTTAGACATACAAACATACAAAGATAAACAATACAACATAAGATTTGACTAAATATACAAACTATGACTATATATCTACTTATCTACACATATATACACATATCTACAAATATTTACAATCACTTGTCGTTCGTCCCATTGGAACCCGCCCCAGCTGGTGACATCGGGGCTGATGAGGGGAAGAGGTCCAAGTTGGAGACCCCCAACACTCCTGATATCCCCGACAGCCCCAACAAGTTCAATAGTCCGTCGGACTGGCCAACTCTGATAAAGTGTCCGCGCAGGGGCTACTCGTGTTGGAGTGGAACTCGCCACAGCACCGGTAGTCGACGGCCAGCCCACGCCGATAGCTGCCGCACTAGCTGGGCAGGCAACTAGTCCTGGAGGGGCCCTGGTGTGGCCCGAGTGCAGCAGGTGTCTGCGCCATCACCAGAGACGGATGTTGCACGACCTGAGGCTGAGGCGGGACCGGCTGATGACGGATGTGGAGCGGCTGTACGGGCAGAGCTTGAACCAGAGGTTGAGGCAGAGGTTGAGGCAAAAGAGGCTGAAGCTGAGGCTGAGGCTGAGGCTGAAGATGCGGCTGCAACATATACTGCTGCACAGGGTGATGCCAGTGGTGGCTGGTGAGTCCACTGGTGGGGCTGAGGCTGGCATAATTGACTTGTTGATGGCGCGCAAACCACAGGAGCCAGTGCAGCCACATGAGCCGGTGCAGCCATATGAGCTGCCACAGCCACAGGAGCCTGAATGCCTTATTGACATTGGCAAACCGCCTCCAACCCCTGTGACAAGATCTGGTTGATCGCCGCCCGTGTCTCCACAAACCGCTCCTCCGGCATCGTCATGAGCGAATCACGCACATAATTTGCAAACGCCATCGCTGGTGTAGGGGGCGGCTGCATCACCTTCAGCATGTCCCCAGACTCCTCAAACCTCTTCTGTATGGCAGCGAGGAGGTTGGCGTCGTCTGGGGATGACCGTTTCCCATTTCCCTTTCCCCGCTCTCGGACTGGAGCGGGAGGAGTGGCAGTAATGTTCTCCTCCATCCACACCTCCAGATCCGCGCACACATTCTCGGAGCGGTCCAGATCGCACTCACAGCGTCTAAGGCGGCGGCCACCTGCAAGACAAAATCATAAAATAACATAAGTAACATGAATGCAAATCAATGTTTTCACAAAAGACGTAAATAACAACACAAGTGAACAATAAAGCACAAATATATGACGATAAATGATTAAATTGATTTGTCAAGATTCATTATGTAAATAACATATATCGATTGTCGACTTCTCCAGAATATTAGGGGTTTTACGAGAATCCTAATGCCCACACTAGCCCAATCTACTCAGAAGGATAAAAGATTTTGTATTTACAGTTCTGCAGTGCTCCGACCGGTGACGGACGACGGACTGCAGGAAACCAAACTTCAGCATGATCCAGTGCTCCCTCTCAGTGAGTTTGGGCGGACCGTCCCCACTCTTTTATTGGTGGAGGCACGTGTTGGTGTCCTGGAGTGACTTGAACCACATCTGGAGATGGACGGATGTCCTCCCCAACTGCATCACCTGGTCCTCCCACATCTTCCCCTTCCTGTCCGAGCGGCGGTAGTCTGTCATCTTGACGTTCCAGATGACTGGAGTGTCCAGCAGGAAGTCAAGCATCTGATCCTCCTCGATCAACGACAGAGAACACTCGCTTTTCTTTGCCCTCCTTTTCTTAGCAGAGGAGCAGCCAGAGGTGCTGGTGGATGTTGAGGCGGAGGCGGTGGAGGTGACGGATGACTACGTGAGCTGCCACGAGAAGCAGGATATGGAGAGCTGGAGCGGGGCTGCCACTGGCTTGGCGTCTACGTCTCCACTTCCATCTCCATCTCTTCCAATGCAGAGTGGTGTTGTGGAGAGTGGTGTTGTGGAGAGTGGTGTTGTGGAGAGTGGTGTTGTGGAGAGTGGTGTTGTGGAGAGTGGTGTTGTGGAGAGTGGTGAGGTGAGGAGGCAGGTGAGGAGGCCTGTGATGGTGAAGATGGTGAAGTTGGCATAGTCTGCCTCTTCCTGCCTCTCCCATGGCCTAGTCCTCCTCCAGTGAGAGCAGCCTTGTAGGCTGGTGTAGCAGCAGCAGCAGTAGTGGTGTTCATCTTAGGTGGCATGCTGGAAGAGTGTGGAGAAACCAAATTCCCCAGGGTATTTATACCCAGGTGGCGACCGACCACATGACCCAACGGCGATAACGTATGCACGCTTTGCACACGCTACGCATCGGTTTTGAATAGTTTGTGCACACGCTACTCATAAGTCGTTACGCTAGGCATAGGCTGGCCATAGGTCAGCGTAGGTTACGTATACGCTTGACCTGTCAACTGTTACCGTCAACACATATCACATTACGCCACGCATCGGTCGTCTTACGCTTTGAATACGCCATCATAGGCTAGGGGTAGGTTATGCGTAGGTTACGTATAGGTTATGCATACGCTTCATACGTCGCTCGGACCTCCCACAGTGCAAAAAGGTTGGCTTATCTCGACCTATTACGATTTTCAAATTATTGCGCCACACTACGCATACGCCGCCGCCATACGTCACAGTGTGACAGGGCCTTAAGGCCATACGTCATAGTGTGACAGCCAGCCAACATGCTGGGCATACGCTCGCCATATGCTCGCAATACGCTAGGGGTACGCCAGCACATGCTAGAGGCACATTAGACGTAAGCTAGGCATACGCTATATACACCAGAGATACGCGGAGGACGCAGGTTCAATGTACGGCTAACCTATGCTGACCTACCCTTAACTTATGCGTAACCTATGCAGGCGTACGTCCAGCATACGTCCAGCCTATGAGAAACGTATGAGCCACACGCGGAATAGGCCGTCATAGGTTACGCATAGGTTGGGCATATGTTGTATACGCTTTTCATAGGTCGGCATAGGTCGGCATAGGTCGAGCCACCAACAAATGTTTGTGCATGTTCAAAATTTTAAACCCAAAATCCTAGCGATATTAACACCGCCGCCGCATCGGCGGCGATATTGTCGAAGGTAAAGAAAACAAAAAGCTCAAATCTATAGAGGGTATGCACCGACGTCACACTAAACGGAAGCACGGCCATTGTGGCGATAGAACCCACAATAACAAACCCAACACACTCAATGCATTGTCAATGGCAGTGAGCAATCTTCATACAGAAAATGTGAAATATCTCTAAAACCACACCACCTAGAAACAAACCGATTGGAACATATATAGAAAACATAATTAGAAAACATGATTATATTAAATTTATAAGTTTAGGTTCTGCCTTTCTATTAATTATGAAGAAAATAGACCTTTTGCAGTGCACCTACTGGCAATCTCAATGAATTGTCAATGGTCGTGAGCAATCTTCATACAGAAAAAGTGAAATATCTCTAAAACCACACCACCTAGAAACAAACCGATTGGAACACATATGGAAAACATATTCAACGAACAGATTATATTAAATTTATATGGTTAGGGTTCTGTATTGCTATTAATTTTGAATAAAATAGACGTTTTGCACTGCGTGTAACGGCAAACTCAATGCATTGTCAATGGCCGTGAGCAATATTGAATTATCTTCACACAGAAAAAGCTAAATATCTCTAAAACCACACCACCTAGAAACAAACTGCCTAGTACACATATAGAAAACATATTCAACGAATAGATTATATTAAATTTATAAGGTTAGGATTCTGCATTTCTATTAATTTTGAATAAAATAGACGTTTTGCACTGCGCATACCAGCAAACTCAATGTATTGTCAATGGTCGTGAGCGATCTTCATACAGAAAAAGTGAAATATCTCTAAACACCACCTAAAAACAAACCGATTGGAACACATATAGTAAACATATTCAACGAATAGATTATATTAAATTTATAAGGTTAGGGTTCTGCATCTTTATTTATTTGGAATAAAACTGAAAGAATGATCTACTATGTTACTGCAACAGGCAAATTGTTTACTGGTTGATATCGCCACAATGGCCGCGCTTCTGGTTGATAACGTCACGAGAATACACTGCTACGATCTAATTCTGTTATTTAGAACCATGAATATTCAATCGGGGGTTTAAATAATGTTATTTATGAGAATAGCTGAATCAAAAAGTAAAATGTGGTCAAATTAAAGCCAAAATCCAAGCAATATTAATGCCGCCACCGCATATGCATTGTTTTACTATACTTTCTATCCAACCATGATGGCCGACGTACCACTGGTCACGCGGCGCTAATCGTTTGATGCAAATCCTCACGTATAGGAGGAGGTGGGGGAGGAGAGAATGCTCGCTCCGCAGTAAATAACATGGAAGTTAAGATGACTAGAGAAAAACATAAAGGGACTGCCGTTATTTATATCCACATAATAAATTACATAGTACATATATAGATATTAATTTCATTATTATTAACCTTTATTTTAAATGGCCAAGTCTTGAGCTAGTAGAACGGAAAACATTTTTAAAAGATTTAGGCAAGCACATTCAAACTCTGACACCGTAAGTTTATAGCGTAATAGCGATTAATAAATTGAGTCCAATGTTTCCTTCTATGCTGAAAATAATGCTTAAAGTGCACCAGTACCTAAGTTAGATATGTCAAACTAAATCTAGATAAGTGTTTTGTTTTAGATATTTTTGAAGCCTTCATCGAACTATCCAGCCTGAAAGTAAATCTTTGGTAAGTGCACTAGTAGGCCTATCTGTGTTATCAAATCTAGGTGATTGCTTTGACAACTTAATAATCAAATCTAGATAATAGATAAGAATTGAATGCAGGTAATTTGATTTGATTTGGAACATTTGGTGTTTTTAGCGGACTATGTGGCTTTAACTGTATAATCAACTGTGGATCTAACATGAGCGCACGAAGGAAAGGATTGCTTCCCCGACTGCTGACCCGAGACTGTAGTGTGGACTTCAGCCGCTGTGCGGCGCCAGGGTATAATATTACGGGGTTCCGGCCGATATAGGTGAGTGGTCGATCTGTGAAGGGGTCGGTATAGAGAGGTTTTACTGTATTCAGAAAGGAATGTACATATCATGTAATTTTAGTTAACCTGCTTAAAAGGCATATACACGCCATGTCGATGTATGAAATCTGGTGACCAGACAGAGTTAAAGGTTGCATAGCCCGATAGTTTTGAATTTCGGGATTTCTTTCTGATATAAGTAGAAGAGTTCAGGCGCAAAACCACGTAAACGCCAATCCAAAAATGTAGTTTAAACAACATTTTAATTCTCACTAATTCCACTTTTCATATGATCACATGGTTATGGAGCAATGAACAAAAGAGATGGAATATAAAAAAAAAAAAAAGTGTTTGAGTGTTTGATTCCAATGCTTATCTCCATTTCTGGATTGGCGCTTACATGGTTTTGTGCCTCAACTCTTCTATATTATCATAATCCAACTTTTATTCCATATGGCTAACTTTTGAAATATTTGAAATGCGAACATATCAAATTATTTTCTTCAAGCACATCGACATTCTGACACCATCCGCTTCTGCAGTAACAGGTTCTATTAAACTGACTCAGTATTACCTTCAATGTGACGACAAATGCATAATAAGGCCACCAGTATCTAAGTTAGATATGTCAAATAAAATCTAGATAATTGCCTTGGTTTTGAAAATTTGATGGTTCATCGGACTATGCAGCTTTAAAGGAACAGATAATAGCTAAATAAGATAACTATAAATAGCAATAAATATTCGGTACCAGACTAACCGGTAACAACAAAATAAAATGTCTCCTGGGAAACAACGAGTTAGAACAGGTAGACAACTACCGGTATCTGGGAGTGGACCTGGACAGGCACTTAGACTATGACCTTTGCATAACAAACACTATCAAAAAAGCAAACCATAAAATATGGCTACTGGCAAGACTAAGGTACTACATGACTGAAAGCATGGCAATCAAAATATATAAAGGAATGATCCTTCCCTACTTCGACTACGGTGATGTAGTATACATGGGGGGAAGTACCAAACTACTCAACAAACTACAAGTGGTGCAAAATAAAGCCCTTAAAATATGCCTCCAAGTACAGAAAAGATATCCCACGATAGAACTACACAAAAAATGCAAAGGAACACTATTATCAAGCAGAAGAGAAACGCACCTGAAAATACTAGCACACCACTACACCACGAAACCGGATTACACAGTAGCCCCCCGCAGGGACACTAGACACATGGCGGCCCCAATACTCCTAACGGAAAGAAGCAACATGAAAATACATGAGAGAAGTGTACTAACCATGGCAGCACATGCCTGGAACAAACAAAATATAAAATTGCGGGCAATCCGTAACCCTGACCACTACAAAAAATTCCTAAGGAAAACAATTACTTACTGACACAACAAAACCGCACCTGCCCCTGAGCACCGTGAATGCTTGCTGTGTACTTGCACAGAAAGCAAAAGACAGGCTAGGAAAAGTGGTAGGCACTAAACAGAACAAATAGGGAAATTAGCTCTCCTAAGTATTAAGGAAATCAGGAAAGCTATCACCACATGGCACAGTCCACCTGGGTATGTGTAATGGCACAAACCAACACAGAAGTGGACAGGCCACGGTCATGCAACTGATCCACCCTGAAATACAAAATGGCTAGGCAAGCAACACAGCCATCCCACCTGGCCGCAGTCCTAAAGGGTCCGAGTGTGTTCTAGCACATGAGTGCACTATCTAAGGACAGGGTTTAGGTGAAAGGATGCTGTAACAAATTACAAAAATCTGAATGGAACGGGATCCTCTCCCGCAAGCCTGCATGTCACCCAAGTAGATGTACATAGTAGGCTAAGGTATCATTACTCAGACTAGACAAAAAAACTGGAAAATTACAAAAAAACTAACATAGGCTATTACTAACAACCAAAATTGCAGAAGGCTGACCCGAGCAGACACAGGTAAACACTCCTGGGCAAAGGAACAGATCAAGACAGCACCACAGCTGTCCAGCATTGAAAACAAGCACCCTGACAGGAGGTTATACGTTATGGGCAGAGTAAATACCTCGGCAATAAAAAAAAAAAGAACAAAAAAAAAGAAAGCTACTTACCATTTGCATCGTGTATAGTCGCGACTAGTGTGAATACTAGCGCTGACAAGGCATACGAGTGTGCCATCATTGATGCACACTTAAATTCACCTTGCTGTCTCTCTGTCTCTGTCTCTATATTTTACTATATATATAGGGGGACACGTCCATATGAAATAACGCCGGATTCTGGTTCCTACTCAGATCTCCCGATTGTTCATCCTGATCCTACACTGTGCATCCTCCTTACTGGCTATAAGTATAACATCGATCCACGACGTAAGCACGGGGTGGGGCACCGGGTAGCGGTGGAACTCTCATTGATGCGCGGCGTTGTGTGGCTGGGATTCCTCAGGTTAACTAAAGCCACAGTCGCTACAGCTAGTTAGTCCTAGTGTTAGCTAGTTAAACCCGGGCCATGCCACGCCAGGAATGCGTCTTTATTGCGCACTAAAACAATTTTTAAAGTTAAAAAGAAGAAACAAAATTAATTAAACAAATTAATTAAAATTTTAAAAATAAATGCCGCTAGGTGGCATGGCGTGGCTTGGCGTGCGTGCGTGCGCTGGTCAGCTTAGGCTAATGAACACGCCGGCGTTACCAGCTACCAACGAGCGGTGTCATAGTGGGCGCAATGGCCGGGTGGATCTCCATTTTATTGAGGATTTTATTTAGGTGGGTGAGTGAATGAGTGAATGGGTGGGTGAGTGAGTGAGTGAGTGAGTGGGTGGGTGAGTGAGTGGGTGGGTGGGTGAGTGAGTGGGTGGGTGGGTGGGGTAGCCCGCCCGTCACACATCATCCCGCACCTGCAGGGTCAACTACTCCACCTGCTGTCCTTGCTGTTTATTAATTACAATCAAGGGACATGTTTGAGGTGTTCCACCCCGAGGACCTCACGTCGGCGTTTCGCCTCTCATGCACGGTTATTGTCCCATTAGTTAGAGACGGGCCTCGCGCTTTATGGAAGCAGGCCTATTAGGACAGACGGGGGGGAGGGGGCAGACGTGGGTATGGGTGGTTGTGGGTGGTATGTGTGTGTGGGTGGTGTGTGGGTGTGGGTGTGGGGAAAGGTCATTTCCGGTGGCAATTGCCTTCGGTGTCTCGGTGAATAGTATCCCTCATGTAGTCGCCTGCGGGTCTCACATTTGAAGCTCTTGACAACTGTGCGCTTTGCAGCCAATCACCAGGCGCAGTGGCTGAATCTGCAGAGCTTGGGCCTCGCGTGCGGAAGGTCGGGAGTTCGGTTCCTGGTCGAGTGAAACCAATGATTTATATTATAAAATTGATACGTTTCGCTGTGACGGAGTGGGATATCGGATCATTTTTTCAGTGGGGCAGAACTACAAAGTCGCCATGAGTGTGCATGGTCACAAGTCGGTACCCATCCTAATATGACCTTAGATGTTGCCAGGATGTAAAACTCCAACAACCAACCAACTGTAGCCAACCCGCGGACTGCCCTGCACAGCCCCGCCCTGCCCCGCCCCGCCCCGTCCCGCTCCGCCCCGCTCCGCCCGCTCCGCCCTGCTCCGCCCTGCTCCCGCCCTGCCCCGCCCTGCTCCGCCAAGCCTCGCCCTGCCCCATGCTGCCCGCCCTGCGCCGCCCTGCCCCGCCCTGCCCCGCTCTGCTCCGCGAAGCCCCGCCCTGCCCCACCCCGCCCTGCCCCGCCCTGCTCGCCCCGCCCGCCGTGCCCGGCCCTGCTCCGCCCTGCCCCGCCCTGCCCCGCCCTGCTCCGCGAAGCCCCGTCCTGCCCCGCCCGGCCCGGCCCCACCTTGCTCCGCCCTGCTCTGTCCTGCCCCGCCCAACACGGCCTGTCCCGCCCTGCTCCGCCCTGCTCCGCCCTGCTCCGCCCTGCTCCGCCCTGCTCCGCCCTGCTCCGCCCTGCTCCGCCCTGCTCCGCCCTGCTCCGCCCTGCTCCGCCCTGCTCCGCCCTGCTCCGCCCTGCTCCGCCCTGCTCCGCCCTGCTCCGCCCTGCTCCGCCCTGCTCCGCCCTGCTCCGCCCTGCTCCGCCCTGCTCCGCCCTGCTCCGCCCTGCTCCGCCCTGCTCCGCCCTGCTCCGCCCTGCTCCGCCCTGCTCCGCCCTGCTCCGCCCTGCTCCGCCCTGCTCCGCCCTGCTCCGCCCTGCTACGCCCTGCTCGCTCTGCCTCGCCCAACCCCGCCCTGCCGCCCTGCCCCGCCCTGCCCCGCCCAACCCCGCCCTTCCCCACGCTGCCCCGCCCTGCCCCGCGCTGCCCCGCCCTGCCCCGCCCTGCCCCGCCCTGCCCAAGCTGAGTACGGAATATGGAGGCTTTGATGGATCGGCTCGATGGCCTTCGCAGACACAAGGCATTGTGTGTGTTCCAGGCAGAGAGGTGTAGCATAGTGCCCACTGCTTTGTCACAATAGAAGATCACGTTGTGGCTTTTGTGTTTTCTCCCCCGGACTCTATGCGCACAATGCTTGCATTTCGCTTCTGCTGAAATTTATGGATCGCTACGAAGAAAATCGCTTTGTTTGAATATCATCAATGGAGTAGCGACGGCACTTCAACTGTCAACATTTAAAAATGTATTTTGATAGGAGTGACGTCCCTAAATAAATGACCAGACGGGATGACTGAATGAGTTGAGCGTCCGTCTCCCGTTTTGGTAGATCGTGGGATTCGAACCCATGGGTTCGAACCCTGGTCGAGTCAAACCTAGCCATTATTAGGGTAGGTCAAAGATTGGTTGGTTCAGTGTCAGGATAAATTGGCTGAGTGAGATATCAGGTCATGGTGCTTGTGGCCTGGTCTCCCAGTGGGGAAGAACTATGAAGTTGCCGCTAGTGCACACTGTCACAAGTCAGCACCAGTCGTGATATGACCTTAGATGTTCCCAGGACATAAAACTCCAACAACCAATCAAGCCTAAATAAATGCAGGACTATAAATGATGCAATCATCATTGCAATAGCATTGTTGGTTTGAACGCTATACTGCGTGTGTTGATCATCTATGTTCTGATTTTGAGGTGTGACTATTTTCATTGATTTAATACACGATTTCTGTGACACATGCGCAGACTGGACTTGTGGGTCACATAATGTGTGGAGAGGCAATTAAGGCTCTGTTAACACTAGTTTCATATTGAGCAACTGACACAGTCTTTTCAGCACAAATGTGGATTCATAGAGATAACATACTTACCATTTTTTTATCATTTTTGATAATTATATCGGTATCCTATTGATTGATTGATTGAAAAGTTCGATCGTCAGTGTAAAACAACACAGTGACACACTGTCGACCCACAACACAAGTGTCATTGCCTATCACCAGGTGTCATACTAGTCACGGAAATCGTGTATTACATACACTTATATTTGTGAGTAGCCGTGTGAAGAAGTTGCCTCAAAGCAGCGATCAAGTTGTCAGGAAAAAAGAAAATGAAAACGCATGTTAAATGTCTTGCAAAGAAATAATATGTGTGTTCTGAGTACCACTGGTTCTTCAGGAAGGACTGAAGCTGGGACATGGTGTCGCAGTTTAAAAGACTACCTGGTTTAAACTGTTTTCCCCCTGGGCAATGCGCATGCGTCAAAGTCGAATGGCAAGCCTGAAATCTTGTCACAATTTCTAGCTTGTGGAGGAGTTCTCTGAAAATGTAGGGAAAGACAAACAACTATTCCTTCAGGAATCATTGTAGTGAATATTGTATGTTTGATAGTATATATAATCCTCTGCACTAACAAAGTTAACAAGCAATTGACAAGTTATTGAAAATGGGTACAATCTCAATCAGGCACATGCGCATTGCGAAAAATCCAGTTTAAACCGGGAACCTATTTAAACTGCGACACCGGCATAGCAGGTCACAGCTTTAGGTTCCATGCTGAATGGCAACGGGAAAGGTTGTCAATATACATCCAGGATGTGGTATTTTATCTAATTGAAATACTAGGACAATTTCCCTGAAATCCACGTGAGAAACAGCTACACAGCAATAAGAATGCTGGGTTTGCTTGTCAGAGGGAAATGTGGTTATAGGTGCAAAGTGAGTTTAAAGTATACGGTCTATTGCAAAGGATAGGGCTGAGAGGCGGAGGTGATCGTCCCCAACGTTCCGCCGTGTAGGCTGAAGCTGCGACCGGGCGTGCTGGGTAGCAGCTTCAGGCCTTGCTGAGGGACAGGCAGAACGCGGAACACCCGCATTCGCTGAATGGCGAGCGGAGAAAAAAGTCCTGAAACACTAGCTAAAGTGGAAAGTCCATAATTTAATACCCATTTATAAAACCCAAATTTAAAAATTAAGATATAGCCAGCCGTTTCCCATGGTGGGCCAGGTATGGTGTGTTTATAAAACTATTAAATGCAGCGAAGGGTCACCATACACAGAGGGAGCGGGTTGTAGCTCAGGCAGTAGGGTGTCCACTTGTGAAGGTGTAGGTCATTCGGTCGATCGTGCTCAGTGGACCCATTTGCAGTTTGGACTATTTTCTGTTCCAACCAGTGATCCACAACTGGTTCATCAAAGGCTGTGGTATGTGCTGTCCTGTCTGTGGGAAAGTGTAGATAAAAGACCCCTTGCTGCTTATTGGAAAGAGTAGCCTATGTGGTGGCAGTGGGTTTCCACCAAAGAAATATATCAGAATGACTATATGTTTGACGTCCAATAGCCGATGATAAAAATCAATGTGCTCTAGAGGCATCATTAAATAAAACAAACTTGTACCATTCACAGCTACAGTATATTGACTGAGACTGAAAATGTCAAATTTACTGTGTGGGTGGGTGGTTGGGTCCGACGTGGTCCGTAGGTGTGTGGTGATTAGGGTGTCTGCATATATGCCTTGGTGGGGGTAGGTGTGGTGGTGGTAGTGGTGGTGGTGGTGTTGGGGTGGTGGTTATGGCAGACATCTACCATTCATTTAATATCTTTAAACTTTCACATTAGCACACATCATACAGGTATACCTTTGATATATTATGGGATAGATTAAATGCATGTAGTAATGTTAACATACTTAACACACAGAATCAACAATAACTATTTGACTTGCTCCCCCAAAAAGAAAGAATTAATTATCACCATCGTAACATTTAATGTGGAAACCAAATATGTAGTGCCCAGCTTCAGAGAATGACCCATATACATAGAGAAATTTCGCGAATCCAAACCGGTTTAATATGGAAATATCCAGTAGGGCCTCGCTTCATATATCACTATTATGTTTCATTAAGCCTCCGGTCATTTTAACGTGTGTTTCTGGCCTTCTAGAAGGTGGGCAGTTTAGTAACTTTGCACATAATTCACGATGAGACATGCGCGGTATAATTTGCATTTATTCGGAACGGAACAGTTTAAACAGTTACAATCAGGTCAGAAATTAATCAGGTTAATGGACCACTCAGCAATCTCAACCCTCACAATCTAATGTCTTTTTGTAGTTGAGGGGTGGGCGGCGGCAAAATTGGGTTCAGTGTAGTTTGCGGGTTCGTGTCCAAGCGGCGACTGAAAGCTGCGGCCGTGCTGTCATTTCAGTGCTGGCGGGCCAACCCGCTAGGTGGCGGGCATTCGTTTTCCTATGATGCTAAGTTAAGCCGGTAGGTGGCGGCATCGGTGGCAGAGAGCCCTGGAGCAGGACGGGGAATTTATGCTTGGCGGCGACACAATTACCCGAAAGTTAGTTAGTTCATAATCCAGCAGGCGGCATGGCAGTGTTGTCGAGAATGCTTGAAGGGTCTACCACCCCACGTCCCGCCGCGAATTACTCATGTTAGCGCTAACATGGACAATGAATTGGTGGGGCAAGAAAGAATGAAGGAAGAACATGTATTGCACCTAGTCTGGTCCCACGTTCTAACGTATCGACGTCACCTGAGTGTGCAATTTCGGCATCACCATGACTACACCTATCACATAAAAATGTTGTCTGGTTAATTGACTAGTTAACCGAATAAGCTGGGCGAATTGGTAAGAGCGCTGGTTGGCTTACTGCGCTTCCATACTTTGTTGTTGTTGTAAAACAGTTTATTCATCAGAATATACATTTTTTTCAGTGCCGAGGCACTGGCCTTCCAGTCATTTACATTACATTGCAAATAGATAGATGTTAGTAGATTGTGAAGGGGGTTAGTGGGTTAGCGGGTTAGCCATAATAAGTTCAGTGTTATGGGCTAAGATGGTGGGTCGTTGCAAAAACTGTGCTGCTATTACAGTACAGCTGAGGTAAGTAATTGAGTGAGGTGGCAGGGGGGGGGGGAGGGTCAGGAGGGGGGGGGGGGAGGACAGGGAGGGAATCTAATATGAATTCTAAACACGTTATTCTGAGTTTGTTTGCTTGTTGTTTTTACGTCCTAGCAACATTTAAGGTAATATTAGGACGGGCACCAACTTGCGACAGTGCGCACTCATGACACCTTTATAGTTCTGCCCCAATGGGAGACCATGCTACCAGCACCATGCCCCGATATCCTACACAGTCACATTGGTCGTAATGCTTGCATTGCGGTTGCATTACCTTGACATTACCTGACATTACCCTGTACATTATAAAATGGCATTTCTCAATAAACTGCCTTTTCTCCACCCACGCCTTACTTCCTTCCTTGTCGCACATCATCCTGATACTGTGCTAACCAATCCTTGCCCTATCATATTAAGTTCGAACACAAGGCTAGGTAGTGACAAGTATAAATTTAATAATTCATCGGTTTGACTCGGTTGGGATTCGAACTCTCGACCTTTCACACGGGAAGCCTGCACTCTACCGAATCAGCCACCGCGTCCGCTCTGTCACTCTGAGAGATCTATGACGAGCATACAGGTCATGACGTCACAAATCCAGGGCCATTATATCATCGTTCATTTCATTTAGGATTAATGAAGTTTAAATATGGCGTGCATGTGTAAATCGATTTATGTCAGTGGAATACCGATTCAATTAAAGCTGCATAATTTGA
This sequence comes from Branchipolynoe longqiensis, assembly GCA_030323885.1. NCBI lineage: Eukaryota > Metazoa > Annelida > Polychaeta > Phyllodocida > Polynoidae > Branchipolynoe > Branchipolynoe longqiensis. The sequence continues at coordinate 103,005,625 of CM059186.1, forward strand.
TGAAAGTGTCACATTTACGGAACTGTCACACTGACCTAGATTTAATCCTACATATCCAAGTTTGATAGCAATGCACTCATTAAACAGTCAAGTGGGTTTCCTCATTATATTGCTCCTTGCCCTATCCTAGTAATGCTGGGTATACATTTTAATTCATATATATCATTTGTCAGTACAATAGCACTGGTCTTCTGACAGTAAGTGTTCCATCTATATAGGTATTCACAAAGATGTTGTTACACGGTCTATATCATAAATTGAAGTGTGAAGTAAATTCTGAAATTAACATGTATGCAATGCAATAACTAATGTGCATGAGGGACATCAAATCATTTTACATTTACAGGCAAGGTCTTAAGGGGCTGTCACATTAGGGTTATTTGCGGGAGCGTACGGCGGCGTAGGCGCTTTACGTCATATACGTCGGCATATGCCGGCATACACCACCATACGCTATGCGTACGCTCTGCGTATGCTCCGCATACGCCATCATGTGCCGGCTTATGCCGGCCTATGCCGATGTACGCTGCCATACGCTTTCTCCCGTCCGTCCATCCAAATTTGTTGTGCATGCTAAAAAAATCTTGACCTACGGAGGCGTATGGTTCTTACGCTACTCATACGCTTCTCATACGCCGGAATACGCTCCTCGTACGCTAGGGGTATGCCGGCGTATGCTACTCATACGCTCAACTTGCGTCACAGGCATATCTCAGGCGTATCTCGGGCGTATGCAGCGTACGCAGAACCTACGAGTTGCGTATGGGAGTGTATTCGTATCGTATGACAAGCGTATGAGTAGCGTATGGCGGCGTATGCCCGACCTATGGTCTCAGTATATAAAGGTGACCCACGCCATTCCTTCGGTCATTCCTGCTCTGCTGCTCATACAGGATGGATGACCAGGCACTGCAAGTACAGTTCCAGCTTTTCTACAGAGTTGCCCTTTATCACCATGAGCTTACTCTATACCTCATGGTTCTTCTGGCGTCCCGTATCGAGAGACGAAGGAGGAGGGAGCGGCGGCGACGATCAGTGTGGGTCAGACCCTGGATTGGGAGGCGGCCACAGTTTGGCTTGTTCAACAAGCTGATGGTCGAGCTCCGCAGCGAGGACACCGCGTCGTTTGTGAACTTCATGCGGCTGCCTCCCCAGTTGTTTGATGAGATTGTGTCGCGAGTGGGACCGAGGATCGCAAAAAAACGGACCACATTCAGGGTGCTGCTCGAGCCGGCGCTGAAAATAGCACTTACTCTGCGGCACCTGGCATCTGGCACAAAATACTCCTCCATGAAGTTCGGGTGGAGGGTGCCCCACAACACACAGTCGCTGATAGTTTGTGAAGTCTGTAAGGCCATCGTACGTGTCCGACGACTCCAGAAGGGTGGCGTGCCGTCACGGACCTCTTTTCAGAGAGGTGGAACTTCCCCCATACCTGTGGCGCTCTGGATGGGAAGCACATCCCTGCCGGTGCCCTCCAAAGAGTGGGTCGCTCTACTACAACTAAAAGGGCTTTTTCTCCGTGGTCCTGTTGGCGCTTGTAGATGCGGATTACAAATTTATCTGGGCAGATATTGGTGGTTTGGGCTCCGCATCCGATGCCCAGATTTACAACGCCTCCGAGCTGAAGGCGGGCACAGAAGGTGGCACCATCGGCTTTCCGAACCCTGAACCGCTCGTCCACGGCCAGAAGGATGTGCCATATTTTCTGATCGGTGACGACGCCTTTGCCCTGCGGCCGACCATGATGAAGCCATACGGCAAGAGGGGCTTGACCAATGACGAGCGACTCTTCAACTACCGGCTTTCCCGAGCTAGGAGAGTGGTGGAGAATGCCTTTGGCATTCTAGCCAACCGCTTCCAAGTGCTGCTGACGACTATGCAGCACCACCCCTCCAACGTGAAGATCATCGTCAAGGCGTGCATTGTTCTGCACAACCTCATGAGGACACACTACCCAGCGCTACAGAACATGCAGCTGGATCGTCCCGAGACAGCCAACAACAACTTTGTGCCTGGAGGTTGGCGAGAGGGCCACAACCTTCCTGACATTGATGTTCTACCTGTTAACCCCAACACCATGTCCAAGCTAGGAAAGGAACAGTGCAATCTAATTAAAGACTGGGTCGTCTCACCCGCCGGAGCACTGTCATGGCAAGACAGGATGATCTGACAAAACATTTTTTCAGTCTGTATGCGCTGTGTCTGTCTACTATTTTTGCAAACATGTCTGTGATGTTGTGACATGTCTCCTGTTATGTGAGATGTTTATGTCTAGTAAAATAAACGATATCATTTTATATATATGAAAACACAATTGTACATGTCTGTTACGTTCTTTCACTCCTTAATTTAAAGTCATCTAGTTAATGTAATTGTAATGAATCTCTAATCTTTTACATGCATACTAAGAACACAGGGAAAATTAGAGTGACACAGAGACAGAAAGGGGGAGACGAGTTAGAGGGAGGGAGGGAGGGAAGAGATAGAGGGAGGTAGGGAGGGAAGAGATAGAGGGAGGGAGGGAGAGAGGGGGAGAAGAGATAGAGGGAGGAGATAGAGGGAGGGAGGGAGGAGATAGAGGGAGGGAGGAAGGGGGAGAAGAGATAGAGGGAGGAGATAGAGGGAGGGACGGAGGAGATAGAGGGAGGGAGGGAGGGAGGGGGAGAAGAGATAGAGGGAGGAGATAGAGGGAGGGAGGGAGGGAGGAGATAGAGGGAGGGAGGGAGGAGATATAGGGAGGGAGGGAGGGAGGAGATAGAGGGAGGGAGGAGAGAGGGAGGGAGGGAGGGAGGGGAGCGAGGAAGAGAGATAGAGAGAGAGGGAGGAAGAGAGATAGAGAGAGGGAGGAAGAGAGATAGAGAGAAGGAAGAGAGATAGAGAGAGGGAGGAACAGAGATAGAGAGAGGGAGGAAGAGAGATAGAGAGAGGGAGGAAGAGAGATAGAGAGAAGGAAGAGAGATAGAGAGAGGGAGGAAGAGAGATAGAGAGAGGGAGGAAGAGAGATAGAGAGAGGGAGGAAGAGAGATAGAGAAGGAGGAAAGGGAGAAAGGGGAAGGAGAAACATTATTATAAATATTTTGAATTTAAAGTTTTTATTTATGTTTTAATTTTAATTTTAATTTTAATTGTACTTTAATATATAACAATTAAATGATGGCATGCCTTTACTGAACACGGACACAAAAATGAAAAGTGACAGTATATTTATTTATTTAAACATCTTGACATATAAATGTACAAACAATATATAAACATACAATATATATACATATATACATACAAATGTACAAAGATAAATAAAAACTAAGACTACATATATACACATATTACAATCACTTCTCTCCCTTGCCGTTGGAATGAGATGGTGACTGTGTGGCTGACGACGAGGCGAATAAGTCCAAATTGGCCCCCAACATGCCAGATATCCCGGATAACCCCGACAAGTTCAATAATCCCTCCGGGCTGGCCGACTCAGACATGTTCACTTGGGGGTCGCCGCGTGTCGGAGTCACGATGTCTGCGGCAGCGCAAGTCCCTGGCCATGCCGGACCCACAGTGGGCGGAGCACCCCCGCGCACCACAACGACGGGAGAGCCCCTCGTGTGCGCCACCATCCCTAATGTCCGTACTTGTGTGGTGTGCGGTGGTGACGGCCGTACCAGCGGAGCTGCGGCCACCTCGTGACCCACGGAGGTTGGAGGTAGAGGCTGAGGCGGAAGACTTGGCAGAGGTGGCTGTGGCTGTGGCTGTGGCTGTGGCTGATGATGAATGTGCGGCTGCCCCATATAGCGCTGCACATACTCGTGTGTCTGTGAAGCCCATGGTGATGCCGGTGGTGGCTGGTGAGTCCACTGGTGGGGTTGAGGCTGGTATGCCTCACTGGCAGACACACAAGCAGGTCCAGGAGCAGGTGCAGGAGCAGGTGCAGGAGCAGCCACACGAACCACCGGTGCCACGAATGTTCCTTCCTCCTCCTCCTCCAGATGGTGCAACACCATGTGGTTGAGTGCACCACAAATGGACACAAACCACTCCTCTGGCATCGTGAGGATCATGTCCCGCATATAGTTGGCGAATGCCACTCGCTTCGTCACCGTTGGTGGAGGTGGAGGAGGAGGCGGCTGCATCACCTTGAGGATGTCGGCACACTCGTCGAACCTCTTGTGGATGGCAGCGAGAAGGTTGTTGTCAACTGGGGCAGATCGCTTCCCTCTCCCCTTTCCCCGCTCTTGGGATGTAGCAGGGGGGAGTGGGTGGAAGATCCTCGTCCATCGCCACCTCCACATCGGTCTCGACATTCTCCTCCACGCTGAGATCCAGCTGCGGAGCCGTGACAGGAGTGGCCAACTGCAAGACAAAATCATAAAATAACATAAGTAACATGAATGCAAATCGATATTTCGACAAAAGACACGACAAGTCAACAGTAAATCAAAAATATATAAAGCAAAAATAATTAACGTTAAATGCAAACATGGATTTATAATGATTATATCATGATGCATCTATTGTCAATATCTCGATTTAAGAACAACTACACAACAACTCAACATTAAAGAAATAAATAACATTTAACAAATAACTAGAATATTTACATAAATACAACAAAAGCATAACATAACAAACTTTAGAATACGAGCGGTTTTACGAGAATACTAAAGGCCGCACTTGTCAGAACGATAAAAGATTATGTACTTACACTCCTGTAGGGCTCCGGTCGGTGACGGACGACGGACCGCAGGAACCCAAACTTGCGCAGGATCCACTGCTCCCGCTCAGTCAGGTCAGCGGCTCCGTCCCCACTTTTTTTCTTGTGGAGCCGCGTGTTCGTGTCCCTGAGCAACTTGAACCACTTCTGGAGATGGACTGTTGTGGTCCCCAGAAGTGTCGCCTGATCCTCCCACATCTTGGCCTTTCTGTCTGAGCAGCGGTAATCTGTGAGTTTCATGTTCCACATGATGGGGTTCTCCTGGAGGAAGTCCAACATTTGATCCTCCTTGAAGACCGACAGAGAACAGTCGCTCTTCTTGGCCCTCCGTCTCTTTGACGCGGAGAGGCCACCAGTGCTGGTGGAGGCGTTGGAGGCGGTGGTGGCGGCGGAGGCGGCGGAGGCAGCGGACGACTCCCGTGAGCTGCCCCGAGAGGCGGGAGATGGCGAGCTGGAGCGGGGACGCCAGCGTTGCGTCGTCGACCTCTCCACTTCCATCTCCAGCTCCTCCAGTGGATAGTGGTGTTCTGGAGAGTGGTGTTCTGGAGAGTGGTGTTCTGGAGAGTGGTGTGGAGAGTGGCGAGGTGGCAAGGCAGGTGAGGAGGCTGGTGATGGAGCGCATTGTAAAGTCTGCCTCTTTCTGCCTCTCCCACGGCCTAGTCCTCCTCCTGTAGTTACAGCAGCTCTGGAGGCTGGTGTAGTAGCAGTAGTACTGGTAGTAGTAGCAGTAGCAGAAGCAGCAGCAGCAGCAGTGGTGTTCCTCTTAGCAGGCATGGTGGCAGAGTGAGGGGAGCCTGTTGCTCCAGGCTATATATACCCAGGAGCCACCAGGCGGCGGACCGCGGAGAGATAACATAGGTCGCGCATAGGTTTTGCATACGCTCCTCATACGCTCCTCATATGCTCCTCATACGTTCCTAAAATAATCATACGCTCCTCATACGCTCCTCATACACTCCTCATACGCTCCTCATGCCAATCAAAATCGTCAAAAAATGGCGCAGCACGCTCCCATACGCTCCTCATACGTTCCTCATACGCTCCCATACGCTCCCATATGCTCCTAAAATAATCATACGCTCCTCATACGCTAATCATACGCTCCTCAAAAATGTCGCAGCATGCTCCCATATGCTCCTCATAGGCTCCTCATAGGCTCCTCATAGGTCCCCCATATGCTCAAACCCACCCGAAAGTTCACCGAAGGTCATCCTAGGCCGGCACCCGCATGACTTACGTAGGTTTTCAATACGCTCCCGCCATACACCGTAATGTGACAGGGCCTTTAGTTGTTGGCTTAGGATTTCCAATTCAAAAGATACAAATACATTTAATTAAGTAGTCTTAATTCAATATGATCAGATATGAGAAACGATTAACTATTCCTCCACACCGTTGTATTCGTATAATGCTTATACTTCAAATTATACTTCAAATTATACTTCAAATTATTAATATATTGTGTAAGGACAAGCAACAATGGTAGACTGGCCAATATGATCATTTATTACATCAACAACTATGATCCACCTTTCAATTATATATCTATATAAGCAAATGGCTGGGCAAACCTTCCCTACCGATCAATTAGAATAAACAGTAACAAGAACATAAGAAAAGCCCCAACAAAAAATCCAAGATGAGCGGGCACCGATAAGTGGCTACGGTGCTGGACGGGCAGGCAGTGACAAGCCACACCAAGCCCAAGGCGGAAGGGGACCCAGACGCCCCCTGGCGTATTGAACTAGAACCTGCCGATCTCGATGGTGGTGCCGGCTAGGGCATCTCAACTCTCCCGCCCGAACCGGCCATTAACCTGGCAGATCGCACCTATCTCTACCGGAGCCCACAACGGCTTCCAACCTGATGCACCCTACACCCGTATATACAAATATATACACAGTGTACGGACAAGCAACAATGGGAGACTGGCCGATATGATCATTTATTACATAAACAACTATGATCCACCTCTCACTTATATATCTATATAGGGAAATGGCTGGGCAAACCCGCCACGGACGCGGGAGCGTCCCACGGCCAAACCTCAATAATTGTCCAGAACTGAATCAACTTTCATGTCATTCAAGATACGGTCTGAGAGAGGGGTGCTAATGTACTGAAACACGGTGTCCAAAGACCAGTCCCCCCTCTGCTTTATCTCTGCGATGCTGGCTCCTGCAACACCAAGAAGGTTGCCCCCCTCTGTGAAGTGAATGGCACAACAAAGACTCAGGATCCAGGCCCGCCGCCCCCGATAGGCCCTTGATGGCTGCCTGCATAGCCCTATACTTCAAAGGTGAAAATCCGCCTGCAGGTGATGGCACCTGAAAAGCGGCATCACCGCTTGTTACGTGAGTTTCCAGAAAATGTTTCCGCACCCAATAGACTGCGCACAACTCTGTATTGCGCAAGGAAGCCACAGGTATCAACAGCCTCTTCTTCGAAAACTGTATAGTCTTCGACTTTCTACCTGATATCATCATCCCCCCAAGGGTAGAAACTAAAGTCCGAATGAAGGAGAACTGAGTCTGAGTCAGTTAACTGCCTCTTACGCAGCAGCCCACAGAAACCTGTCAATAGCCCTGCATGGATACATGTGTGCCCTAAACTACTTGAGATAAACTCAAACATTGTCTTTCAGCAGAATAGGTGCCACGGTTCTAACTGAGCAACGCAGATATACTGATGTAATAGAGAAATTATACTCGCAAGACTTCCAAAACAGTTCCTTCACCCAAGTCATTATAACTTTGTTAGAACAGTACCCGGTGGCAAGCGCCGCATGGACACTGGTGTTATCTGTGACAAACACCATTGAACGGTCTTCCCAGAGTCTGCTCCAATGGTCCGAAACGCTTACCACCGCCCACATCTCTCTTATATTAATGTGAGAATCCTCAAAATTCTTATGTGAACTAGCACCTAACTGAGGCCCAACTTCGATTTGTACTGCTGCATCAAAAAACCCAGCACACCAGTTGTCCGCATGGATCACCCTGAACCCAGCAATAGACGCGTCAGTGTAAACTGATAACATTGGTGAATGGTGCCAAAGCATCTTAGCATAGCATCTGTCAACAAACCTAATCCACCAATTAATCTCGTCGCGGAATTCCTCGTTTAATCTAAATTTGTAGAACGTTTTTTTCAGCAATCTTATAGCATCATAAATACGCCTACTGACTGTTGCACGGACGACTGTTGCACAATGAGAAAGACGACACCCAAGTCACTCAAGCTCTTTCCTGGATCCCTTGCGCTTATTGGCAAAGGTCAACAGGTGTTTCTTTAACTTTGCTATCTTATCCAGTGGAAGACGGAGCTGCAGCACCACAGTGTCAATTTCAATCCCCAGGAACCGCTTAGTCTGAGATGGGGAGCCTAGCTTTTCAAAGCTAATGTTGAAACACAATCTACGATCTCGATGGTGGTGTCGGCTAGGGCATCTCAACTCTCCGGCCCGAACCGGTCATTAACCTGGTGGATCGCACCTATCTTTACCGGAGCCCACAACGGCTTCCAACCTGATGCACCCTACACCCGTATATACAAATATATACACAGTGTACAGACAAGCAACAATGGGAGACTGGCCGATATGATCATTTATTACATCAACAACTATGATCCACCTTTCACTTATATATCTATATAGGGAAATGGCTGGGCAAACCCTCCACGGACGCGGGAGCGTCCCACGCAGCCAAACCTCAATAATTGTCCAGAACCGAAATGACTTTCATGTCATTCAAGATACAGTCTGAGAGAGGGGTGCTAATGTACTGAAACACGGTGTCCAAAGACCAGTCCCCCCTCTGCTTTATCTCTGCGATGCTGGCTCCTGCAACACCAAGAAGGTTGCCCCCCTCTGTGAAGTGAATGGCACAACAAAGACTCAGGATCCAGACCCGCCGCCCCCGATAGGCCCTTGATGGCTGCCTGCATAGCCCTATACTTCAAAGGTGAAAATCCGCCTGCAGGTGATGGCACCTGAAAAGCGGCATCACCGCTTGTTACGTGAGTTTCCAGAAAATGTTTCCGCACCCAATAGACTGCGCACAACTCTGTATTGCGCAAGGCAGCCACAGGTATCAACAGCCTCTTCTTCGAAAACTGTATAGTCTTCGACTTTCTAACTGATATCATCATCTCCCCAAGGGTAGAAACTAAAGTCCGAACGAAGGAGAACTGAGTCTGAGTCAGTTAACTGCCTCTTACGCAGCAGCCCACAGAAACCTGTCAATAGCCCTGCATGGATACATGTGTGCCCTAAACTACTTGAGATAAACTCAAACATTGTCTTTCAGCAGAATAGGTGCCGCGGTTCTAACTGAGCAACGCAGGACTCGTTTAGCTCCTCCCAATACTGTTTTCACTTGATGTGCATTATAGTTAATAGGCTCAGAGTCCTCAGACTTTAGAAACAAATTTAAAGCACTCAAATAGTTTGTTATTGAAGAGTGAGACAAGGTGCGGCTAAGCCAGGTGCGGCTAAGCCAGGCGACCTGGGAGGAAGGGCAAGGAAGAGGCGACAGAAGCCCACAGAAATAATCGATAAACTGTAAATATCGACGTAGTTGAGTCGAACGAGTAGCTCTCGAGTTCGGTGCATAATACTGGTGTGCCAATGCACATGCTTGCACCTCCAATTCAGCTAAATCTGGAAAGAAATTCATCCTAATCAAACAAATGGTTACAACATAATCTACGAAGAGGGTCAGTGCTTATTATACGCTGACTGCTCCCTGTTTCAGTCCATCTACTCATTGCATCACAAATGTTATTATTCTTACTTGACAGATATACTGATGTAATAGAGAAATTATTCTCGCAAGACTTCCAAAACAGTTCCTTCACCCAAGTTAGAACAGTACCCGGTGGCAAGCGCCGCATGGACAGTGGTGTTATCTGTGACAAACACCATTGAACCGTCTTCCCAGTGTCTGCTCCAATGGTCCGAAACGCTTACCACCGCCCACATCTGAATGCATTTAAGCAATACTAACACTCAACTACTACTCCACCGAGCAGTGTCCCGGCCTCGCCTTTAACGCCCCGACAACACCGGCATAACAACATGTCCGACACACGTCGACAGAACCTTCTGGCAGCCCAGCACAAAATATTATCATCAATACAGTCGTTAGAGTTCAGGTTCGTCGCCCCCTCCAATGTAGCTAGGTATGTATTAAGGCTGCCGGGCATTCATACCGTCGTACTTCCAATACAGCCGAGCTGTGCGCCGGCCCTGCATTAACGCCACACCGACACCAGTATAACAACTTAACGCCACACCGACACCAGCATAACAACATGTCCGACACACTCGACAGAACCTTCTGGCAGCCCAGCACAAAACATTAACATAGTCCTTAGAGTTCAGGCAGCAATAACCAAATAGTAATAATAATACTGCCCTTAAACCTCACGCAAGTTGAAGCCTCCCGTGTAAAACCAAGACGAGCGGGCACAGATAAGTGGCTACGGTGCTGGATGGGCGGGCAGTGACGAGCCACACCAAGCCCAAGGCGGAAGGGGACCCAGACACCCCCTGGCGGATTGAACTAAAACCTGCCGATCTCGATGATGGTGCCGACTTGGGCATCTCAACTCTCCTGCCCAAACCTGCAGATCGCACCTATTTCTACCGGAGCCCACAACGGCTTCCAACCTGATGCACCCTACACCCGTATATACAAGTATATATGCAGTATATAAATATTGTATATGTGGCATATAAAGAATTATATGCATACACACAAGCAGTGGGGGGACAATGTTCTCTACACTTTTTAAATCCTCCTGAGTCTGATATCAGGTCGTGGTGCTGGCGGCCTGGTCTCCAGTGGGGCAACACTATTTGCACACTGTCACAACCAACCAACCCTCTATATGGACTGGGAAAGCACTATTATCTTCCAGCCACGCATAATCACATTTGTTATATAGATTATATATACATAAATATATAAATACAAATATATATATATATATATAATTATTTATACATATATATATATATATATATATATATATATATATATATATATATGCAGATGTATATATAGATATCCAGGCCTAGTTGGTGACATGGCATGCAATACGGCCACTGCACAACACATCTTGTATCTTCCTTCAATCGTCAACACAACAAAGGGACGACACAGGTAAGGAAAGCTGCGCATGCGCATGTGCACAGCTGATACGCGCCGCCTACATGCTCCAAGCGTCAAGCTCCAAGCTCCAGCCTACAGCTTCGGCCCTGATATGCCCAGCTCTGCTCTGCCTTATTTTCTACCTGTAGAACGCGGGCCCAGGGGACGGCAGCACCAGCACCAGCACCAGCACCAGCACCAGCACCAGCACCGGCCGTCACCAGCGGAGAGCTAACCGGAAGTGTGTGGCCGGAAACTTGGGCATTCTCTTCTCCGTCCGTCGTGGTCGTGGTCGTGCCGTATGAGCAGTGAGCAGTGAGCTGGTGAACAGTGAGGAGCGAGCTGGTGAGCTGGTGAGCTGGTGAGCAGTGAGCTGGTGAGCAGTGAGCGGGTGAGCTGATGAGCAGCGAGCAGCGAGCTGGTGAGGAATGAGCAACAAGCTGGTGAGGAGTGAGCAGTAAGGAGTGAGCTGATGAGGAGTGAGCTGGTTAGCAGTGAGCAAGTGAACTAGTGAGCAGCGAGCAGCGAGCTGGTGAGGATTGAGCAGTAAGGAGTGAGCTGATGAGGAGTGAGCTGGTTAGCAGTGAGCAGGTGAACTAGTGAGCAGAGAGCAGCGAGCTGGTGAGGAGTGAATAGTAAGGAGTGAGCTGGTGAGGAGTGAGCAGAAAGGAGTGAGCTGGTGAGGAGTGAGCGGGGTAGCAGTGAGCATGTGAGCTGGCGAGCAGCAAGCAGCGAGCTGGTGAGGAGTGAATAGTAAGGAGTGAGCTGGTGAGGAGTGCGCAGTAAGGAGTGAGCTGGTGAGCAGTGAGCTGGTGAGCACGGAACAGGTGAGCTGGTGAGCAGTAAGGAGTGAGCAGTGAGGAGTGAGCAGTGAGGAGTGAGCGGGTGAGCTGGTGAGCTGGTGAGAGCAGTGAGGAGTGAGCAGCTCAGCCTTTGTGTGTGTAGCCGCAGGTTGTGTGCGCGGGAGAGAGGAGGATGACCTGGAAAGACCGAGCATGTATGTTGCGCCTGGCCCGACACCTGCGGCCTGTGTGAGTGTCTGGTGGTGGCGGGAGGAGGGGGTGTCAGTCTGATACAGAGACAGACACCTGAGTGTGTCGTGAAGAAGCCTGTAGCCCAGCTGTTGGCGTTCGCAGTTGTGACACGGTAGAATGCAGAGAAGGGGCTGCTCATCTGTCTGAATGGAACTCAGGGCTTTCTCCTCAAGCAACTAACTACCAACTCGGATCCGACTCATGCCACCGGAAGTTAGTCAGCAATTCGCCGCAAGAGGTCCCCACGCGCCAACTAGACGCTGGTGATTTTGACGGAGGCAGGAAGGAAGATAACTAACTGGTTGGTTGTTGGAGTTTTACGTCCTGGCAACATCTATGGTCAGTCATATCAGGATGGGTACCGATTTGTGACACTGACAGTGCGCATTCATGCTGACTTTATGGTGCTCCCCCACTGGGAGACCAGGCTGCCAGCACCATGACCTGATATCTCATTCAGTCACATTATCCTGACACTGAGCTAACCAGTCCTTGTCCAGTCCTATTAATGCTAAGCACCTGGCTAGGGATCGACAGATATCAATTTGATAAATAATTGATTTGACTCGACCTGGAACCGAATTTGACATCCCGGCCTTCCGCATGTGAGGCCCGCGCTCTACGGATTCGGCCACCGCGCCCGGTATCAGAGTAGGAAATACCAAACAATAACAAACAAAAACAAACAAAAACAAACAAAAACAAACAAAAACAAACAAAAACAAACAAAAACAAACAACAACAAACAACAACAAACAAAAAACAAAACAAAAAAAAACACCATCAAACACAAACAAACAAAAACAAACAAAAACAAACAAACCAAACAAAAACAAACAAAAACAAACAAAAACAAACAAAACAAACAAAAACAAAAACAAACAAAAAAGGAGTGATCCCCGGTATGACTGATAGCGGAGTCACGACGCCGATTCCTCCATGGACGACGGCCATCATGGTATTCTTCACGAGTGTGAGAACAGTGCCAAAGTCGACTAGAATCGCCAACTCCTCCTGGAGCCAGCTTCACCTCAACCCTGTCACAGCTGCTCAGTGATCATGATGCTGACACAGCCACCAGACAATTCTGGGAATCATGGACGTCTCGTCAGCAGCCAGCAGCCCCCGAATACTCCTACTACTACCACCAGGTGACCAGGGCTCTACTCGTTACCTGTGTGCTACTAGCAATGATGGGTAAATTGAAAAACATTGTTGCCTCCTTTTATTAAACTATCAACACCGAACTAGAACCAGGTGGCGTATCACCGAACACAGAAGGTTGGCTTTTTAAAAATTTCAATTGAATGCCATACAAAGTCGACATTCTTTATTTTATGTACACAGTTTCCTTTTTGTCTCATACAGCTGATCGGTACTCTTTTCAATTTAGGCAAATTCTGACTGAACTAGATGCATATTCTACAATATCTGCCTATGGAATTTGGAGAAGAAACTATAATGACATACTGTGATGATGGTATGTTGCCTCATAACCTACTGATTGACACAGACTTATTGCAAGGGAAAAGACTAAGCTCGTTTGTTTGTTCTTGTTTTACGTCCTAGCAATATCTAAGGTCATATCAGTACGGTAAAGACTAAGCGAATCAGGGTAAGAGATACACCAGGCCAAACAAACAAACATGGAGCGATTCTGACTGATAGCGGAGTCATGACGCCGGTCCCTACATGGACGACACCCCTCATGGTATTCTTCACGAGTGCGAGAACTCTGCCAAAGGCGACTAGCATTAGCAACTCCTCCTGGGGCCAGCTTCACCTGAATGCATCACAGCTGTTCAGTGAACATGACGCGGACACTACCACGAGACCGTTCTGGGAATCGTGGACATCTCCAGAGCAGCCAGCAACCCCCGAGTACTCCTACTACTACCACCAGGTGACCGGGGCTCTACTCGTAACCTGGGCATTGCTTGCAACCATGGGTAAGCTCAACAACTTTGTTGTCCCCATTTCATTTATTAAAGCTGGATAGTCCGATGAAACATCACATTTATATTTGTTCAAAGACCCCAAAATACCAGTCCGTCTCCAGTTTTGGATGATCGAGGGATTCGACCCACTTGTCCCTTCCTAGCCAGGTGATAGGCAGTATTAGGATAAAGCAGGGACTGGTTGGTACAGTGTCACTGCCAGGACAATGTGACTGAGTGAGATATCAGGTCATGGTGCTGGCATCCTGGTCTCCCAGCGGAACAGCACTATAAAGTTGCCATGCGTGTACACAGTCACAAGTCGATACCCGCCCCGATTTGACCTTACATGTTGCCAGGACGTAAAACTCCAACAACCAACAACCAACTATAAAACCAAAATAATTATCTAGGTTTGATTCTACACATCTAACTTAGATACTGATGCACTTATTAAGCATTTGTTGTAACAAAGAAGGGAACACTAAAGCAATTAATATAACCTGTTACTGCAGAAGCCTACGGTGTCAGAGTGTTGGTGTCCTGATATGACCTCAGATGTTGCCACGACGTAAAAAATCCAACCAACAACAATACAATGAATACATTTATTAACCACAATTTTCTCTGAGGAATAATTAGGTTAATAGATCATTCTTCGATTTAAAGTGCACTTGTTATCATCTAGGGAAGCCATTTAGTTATGCAGTAGTTACGACCACCTTGCTTTCAAGGTGCCTAACTATTTGTTAACTTCTTAACTTAATCACTTACACAATTGATACTTGTTGCTACCGAGGCTGTTACTTGGCATTAATAGGATAGGACAAGGACTAATTAGCACAGTATCGGGATAATGTGACTGTGTGGGATATCAGGTCATGGTGCCAGCGGCCTGGTCTCTCAGTGGGGCAGCACTATAAAGTCATCATGGGTATGCACTGTGACAAGTTTGCTACTCGGCCTGATATGACCTTAGCTTTTGCTAGGACATAAAACAACAACAAACAACCAAACAAACAAATAAACAAAAAAACTCACATATCTCCTATCTCCGACACAGGCAACTCAGTCGTCATGAGTGCGCATTGTCACAAGTTCGGTTCCCATCCTGATATGACCCTAGATGTTGCTAGGACATAAAGCAACAACAAATCCACGTCTCTCTTAACCCCGAGACAGATAACTCAGTTGTCATGAGTGTGCACTGTCACAAGTTTGCTACCCGTCCTGATATGACCTTAGATGTTGCTAGGACATCTTGGGAGATTGGCAGTCCTCCTACAAACGGTCGAGATGGCATGAGGTTATCCTCTGTACCTCCCGTATTGGTAATATTTTCTTGACGCATAGTTATATTTTGGCTGGGGACCATCCGCCTCAGTGTGAGTACTGCCAGGGAATACTGACAGTGCATCACATTTTGGTGAGATGTCCTCACCTACAACCAGTTAGAGATGATGTATTTGGAAATGAGGGGATGATTGAGTCATTCCGATTCCATACGCAACTCATTATTAAATTCTTGAGGGAAACCAGTTTTTACTCAAAATTAATTTTCCATTTTTAACTTGGAAAGTCATTTTGCTGCTGAATTTATTTATCATATACCACTTCTGATTTTACCACAGTTGTATGCTCTTTGGTATACATTGCTGTGCTCTATTTGACTTGTTTGAAATATATTAATTTGTTTAATTCAGATAGGTCTAACCACTGTATGATCCCCAATAACTGATGTCCACTTTTTGTGCTGGGGGGTCGTTAAACAAACAAAAAACAAATAAAACATAGGACATCAAACAACAACAACAACAAACATACAAATAAACCCCATGTTTCTCCTATCCCCATGACACAGGCAACTCCGTCGTCATCGCCGTCATTCTGCGCCTGCGCCGGGAGGCTGCGTTCACAGCGAGGCACGTGTTCATTCTGAACCTGGCCGTGACGCACCTGTCCGTCTCACTATTCTGCACGCCGCTAGAGGCCGCCTTCTACGTCGCTGGGGGCCGCTGGCCCGTGGGCGCCACCATTTGCAAAATCCACGGCTACTTCCACAGCGTGTTCGTGGCTTCTGCTGTGTTTAACCTCAGTAATATCGCCATAGAGAGGTGGGTGGGACTACTGATGCTTAAACCTTCAACATAGCTTTTGTCCATATTTTGTCCATATTATAATTACTGTCATCTTGAAGAGTAACTGGTTTGGCCGTCTCAGTTACTCATCTTACTCACTACTATCAGGCAGATCCTGGCAACTGTCTGCCAGTCTCCACTCACTAAATACCAGAAACAACTCATAAGCAAGAAAGGGAAGACAAGTCACACAAGATTGACAGTGATAAGGTTGAGCTTTATTGCTACAACTCTTGTTCACCTACTAGTGACCTGCCACCCTAGCTGACTCACTTACATAAGTTACAACTTGCCACACAGACCCATATGGTTCCTGCTTGTTCAGTCTAATGAGTGCCTACAGCCCATTGAACCTAAGTCCCATGGGAGTTACACACATCTCAGTGATGAACTGCTTCTGTTGGTATCGCTAGAGTGAGTGTGTCTGCAAAGCAAGTGCAAGGAGTAGAAGGTGACTGGGCTCACACAGCCAGCCAATCAGACACCTATGACCAAGAGGGGCACCTGTCACTCAACCCCTGTGCAGGTGGTGTCCATAATATATGAAGAATCGCTGGGTGTGCTTACCCAGCGGTCCCATGGTAACAAGTAGTCGTTATACAGTTACAATAAACATTAATATGTGTTCCCACTCCATTTGTACTCTTCCTGGTGCATGGACGGAACATTTATGTAATTAATAACCATATCTTAACATCCGGACATCATACCGCAATCCCGGTCACTGCATGCCATAACATTTCCACATAGTTATTTATATGTCACACAGCGAGTGGACACCCATTGCATCGCTATTACCTAACAATGGTCCCCAACTCCATCACCCGAGATATTGATATGATTCCAAGCTCGTCTATCACGACTGAAAGACCGTATATTTTTACAATCTGTTTCTGATTAACTGGTTTTGTTTATCAAACTAACCCCCCCTCTATTCATTGCACGTCTGAAATGATGGTGCACATACAAAAGCTCACAAGACAAAAGCTCACAAGACAAAAGCTCACACTCTAAGTGAAAAAAGAGATAAGAGATCACAGTAATTAAAAAAAAGAATATATATCCATATACATATCTGTGACAGTTATAAAATATAAGCTGGACTATTTTTAAATATATTTCTTAAGGGACTGGTCACAGGTTTTTCTTTGTTTTTTATTAAAAGAAAGTGATGCAACTTTCTTATGATTGTCTTAGAATACAAATCTGAGGACCATTTCAATAGTAATTCACAGTTCTTTCAAATACATAGACACCATTTATAATACAATTACATGAATTTAAAGCTGCATAGTCCAATGAAAATATCAAATTTTCAAAACCAAAACAATTATCTAAATCGGATTCTACATATTTAACTTAGATACTGGTGCACTTATTAAACATTTGTCACCACACAGAAGGGAATACCGAGGCAATTTAATAGAACCTGTTACTGCAGAAGCCTATGGAGTCAGAGTTTTGGCGTGCTTGCCAAAATTAATTTTGCATGGTTCCACTTCAAATATCTCAAAAGTTAGGCACTTAAAATAAAAGTTACTTCAAGCTAAAGTAAGGTACATAATAACGATCAACCTAATGTGTTTATCTCAGAAAATGTCATAAACTCAAAGCCATCGGACTATGCAACTTTAGGTTTGTTTAGTCATGTAGCTAATACATGTGATTCATGAGGTGTGAAGTGAGGTGTGATAGATGAGAACAACTGACTCTGATAACACCTCTGATTAAAGCTTGTGAGCTTTTATATCATTTTTCATTAAAGGTCGGAACTTTTGTCTTGTGAGCTTTTGTCTTGTGAGCTTTTGTCTTGTGAGCTTTTGTCTTGTGAGCTTTTGTCTTGTGAGCTGTTGTCTAATGAGTGCATGTCGTGGATTCATCTGAAATGATCGACCCCCAATAGTTTGACATGGTGGGTCGGCACGTAGGTAGTAAATATCACTCGCTGTCAGGAAGGTGACAGCAAACTATATTGAGTAGCATTAGACAATAACTTCAGTTCGGTGTCATGAAGCGGGGAATATTATGACTGTCCACGTGTATGACTAAATATAGTACTTAAAGGATTGTCAATCAGTGACCTATTAACTATTTATGTCGGCGTTTCTGAAGGGTGTGACTTCTGAAGCTCCCAACTTATGATCACGTGACCAGAAAATAATTTGAGGGGACCCAGAATGGGTGGGGTGAGGTGGTGGGGGTATTATTGTTCCCAAATCATTTGGTTAGTTATGAACACTGCTATGATTACTGTTACATTCTAACAATTTAACTGATTATTGATGCTGGCTTTGTTGTCTTTGGCTCATCGAAGAATCTTTAAAAACTAATTATCCCCACAATTTGAGGGTACATAATCGTACCCTCAGAAAATTTAAGGGTACAGGATGTTTACCCATTTTGCCCTCTGGCAAAAACCCTGATATATACAGAGACAGTCAATATATGAGATGGTCAACTCCCATGAAAATCGGTAACACAGACTCTGGTGGCGCCTCTCGTGGTCATTGTTGAAAAACTAAAAACGTTGGTCATATTGTACAGTCATCATCATCATCATGCTGTCGGTCGCAATGCGACAAAGACTGCTTTTATTTTTTAACTGCCGCTATTTTGTGCAGTTGTGCATTTCATAGAAGCTGCTTGCAAAGTGTTGAAGTGCTGCTGGCTTTTGCAAGTTACTAGCAGCACTCTCTTGGGGAGCAAATAGAGGTCTCACACTGGCAAGAACACATCAAGACAGGCGCAAACTATTTGTCCCTGCAGTAGCTGGCTGGGAGATGTTGGGATTTCCCTTCATCACCGCCCTTAATGCTGCCATGGAAGCATGGTTTTCTGCTAGGGTTTGCTCCCTTAGCCTTTGGTTCTATCAAGAACCTATACTGGACAAGGCAGTGGTTTACAACTTTGCAAGGCAGGGGCGTCAAACTCCCTGAAGTATTTTAGCACATAGGTACTGTATTACCCACATATTGTACAGTAAAACCTCTCTAACCGACCACCTCCACAGATCGACCACTCCCCTATATCAATCGCTTTATTTGGGTCCCAACAATACCATTGTAACCATATTCTAACTCCTTGATCCGACCACCTCCCTAAATGGACCACTTAAAGTCGGTCCTAAGGTTGATCAAGGTTTTATTCTATGTAACAATATGTTATCTCTGACAGCCTGGTCCTATCCATTTCTTCCAAGACATTCAGAGAAAAAAACAGCGAAGGATGGAACATTAAGCCCTACATCAAACTTCCAATACCACCATATCCAGTGCCATATGCATAGTTTAAAATGGTATTTTTATTTCCCTTTTACAGTTTAAAAATAACATTTAAAAAGCCAAAAGCCTTGGTATATTAATAGGGTGGCCAATTTCGAATATATTTCTCTATCAACTTGGTGCCAATCAGCTGCTGTTTTCCCAGCATAACCACCACTTAGTGAAGTGCCTTGTTCAATATGTCGATGACAGGTAGCTTGTAGACCAGGATGGTTGGTTGTTGGAGTTATCCGTCCTGACAACATCTAAGGTCATATCAGGACAGGGTTCGACTTGTCACAGTGCGCACTCATCGCGACTTTATAGTGCTGCCCCACAGGGAAATCAGGCCTCTGGTACCATGGCCCAATAACCTACTCAGTCACATTATCCTGACACTGAGCCAACCAGTCCTTGCCCTAACCTATTAATGGCAAGCGCCAGGCGAGGGAGCGACAAGTATCAATTTTAAAGTCATTGGTTTGACTGGAGCGGAGACCGAACTCCCGACCTTCCGCACGCGAGGCCTGCGATCTACTGATTACACCACAGCTTCTGGTTTGTAGACCAGTGCTTTAGCACTAAGAATATATATATATTCAAAAAGGAAATCATCAAACGAATATATTTATCACTGGACACGGTGCCGAATCGGTAGAGCGCAGTCTTCACGTGCGGAAGGTCCGGAGTTCGAATCCCGGTCGAGTCTAACCAGTGATTTACAAAATTGATCCTTGTCACTACCTATCCTAACGATCCGCATTACTAGGATAGGGAAGGAACTGGTTAGGTCGTTAACAATTCACCGTGCACTATATTATTGGCTGGTTGGTTGTTGGAGTTTTACATCCTGGCAACATCTAAAGCCATATCAGGATGGGTACCGACTTGTGACAGTGCACACTCATGGCCAACCACTTTTAACCAGACGGGATGGCCGAATGAGCTAGAGCGTCCGTCTCCCATGCTGGTAGATCGTGGGGTCGTGGGTTCGAGTCCCGGTCGAGTCAAACCAATGACTTTAAAATTGATACTTGTCACTTCCTAGCCAGGCGCTCGGCATTATTAGGATAGGGCAAGGACTGGTGTGCTCAGTGTCAGGATAATGTGACTGAGTGGGATACCAGGTCATGCTGCCGGCGGCCTGGTTTCCCAGTGGGACAGCACTATAAAGTTGCCATGAGTGCGCACTGTCACAAGTCGGTACCCATCCTGATATGACCTTAGATGTTGCTAGGACGTAAAACAACAACAAACAAACAAACAAGGTCAGTGTTAGGATAGTATGACTGACTGGGATGTCGAGTCATGGTGCCAATTGCCTGGTATCCCAGTGGAACAGCACTATAAAGTCGCCATGAGTATGCGCTGTCACAAGTCGGTGACCGTCCTGATATGACCTTAGATGTTGCCAGGATGTAAAAATTCCAACCAACAACAAAGCAGTGAATAAATTTATTAACTGCAATTCTTTCTGATAAGTAATTGTGTTTATATATCATTTTTTCGATGTTATGTGCATTTGAAGTTATCTAGACAAACCCTTTAAATATGCAATAGTTACCACCATCATGCTTTCAATGTACCTAATTATCGCTCATTTTATTTGTTTGCAATATTATAGGAGCAAATATGCTAATGAGTTTGTAATTAATATTCGAAACGGACACAGTGGCCGAATCAATCAAAAAGAGTGGTTGGTTTCCCACGGCAGATATTTTGGGATCGAATCCTGATCAGGTGAAAGCAATGACTTTCAGAATTACAATATGTGTGTGCATGGGGGCGGTTATTTGATAATCAAAGACAGTTAATCGTAACATGACACGAATTGTCAACATAGGATATTTACCTAAAAAAAAGAGAAGAAATTCGAAAACCACCGGACTATGCATCTTTTCGGACTTCCCTTCCAGAGAACTTTTTCTCTCCAACCCTGTCACACCAGCCCGCCCCCCCACCCTCTTCCCCCTCCGCCCCCCCCCCCTACCCACCGGAAGCCAACTCCCTGCCACAAGGGACCGCCTTTGGCGGTGCCCATGCAATGGTGCTGATTGGCAGCCTTCAGTGCGCCAACGCGACTGAAATGAAAACTTCCCAAAACAATAATAACAATCCTCCAAAAGAGTGTTCCAATTGTAATTAAAGCTGCATAGTCCGATGAAAACATCAAATTTTCGAAATCAAAATAATTACTTAGATTTGACTCTACATATCTAATTTAGATACTGGTTCATGTATTAAACATTTGTCACCACCTAAAAAGGAATACTGAGGCAATTTCATAGAGAATCTGTTGCTGCAGAAGAAGCTTATGGTGTCAGAGTTTTGGCGTGCTTGCCAACATTAATTTAGCATATTTGCACTTCAAATATCTCAAATGTTAGCCATTTAGAATCAAAATTACTTCAAACGAAAGAAAAGTAGATCATAGCAATAAACCTAATATCTCAGAAAATGATAGAAACTCAAAACCATCGGACTATGCAACTTTAAGTCTACTGTGGCGATTCGCTAAAATAAACCCCAAGAAGCCAGTGTATAATTGCACCGCTCTTCCATGTGTTGGTGCTTCCTCCCCCTGCAGGTACTACTCCGTGGTGTACCCTTTGGAGAGGAGGCTGACGAAGTTAAAGAAGCGCCTGATGATCACTTTCACCTGGATGTACGCCCTCACCACCTGCATTCCGCGCATCTTCGGGCTCCAGGTCAGCAATGACCACCTAGGTATTTGGTATTATATGCTGTATAAGAATTATACAAGTATAATAACCCGGAACTCCATACTCGCTCCTCACACACACACACACACCAGTAACCGGCTGGGGGAGCCTTGGCCGAGTCATCTACTGCTCCAACCTACTCAACCTGAGCTCCGACGGTGTTGCCACTGCTTGCCTTGCTCATTATCCTGATTCACTTACTGCTGGTTATATATATATATATAAATTACCGATCGGTGGTTAAGTTTTACTTTTAGGGTTGTTCTGATCACGCCTCTGTTAATCAGTGCTGCCAACGCGCATCATTGTACTCCACTGATGCTTCGTTATGTATAGGTTGTCAATAACATGTTTTTTTTTTTGCCTAGCATACATTTCATATTAATTTAGAATAAAAAAGAAAAATTAAATTTTAATTTTGATGGTTTTTTAAAAACTAACTTTGGTCACTTTGATCAGCCTGTCATTGTGACTGCCATAACACGATATTGGTCCAGGAATTGATGCAGAGCCTGGCTTTAATCCATTCCACAATGGGTTAAAGCTAGTCTATATATAATACCGAACGGTCATTAAGTTTTAGGGTTGTTCTGATCACTACTCCTCTGTTCATCGGCTCTGCCAATGCGCATCCCGGTCGAGTCAAACCAATGACTTATAAAATTGATACTTGTTGCTTCCTAGCCTGGCTCTTGGCATTATTAGGATAGGGCAAGGACTGGTTTGCTCAGTGTCAGGATGTGACTGAGTGGGATATCGGGTCATGGTGCTGGCGACCTGATTTCCCAGTGTGGCAGCACTATGGAAGTTGCCATGAGTGTGCACTGTCACAAGTCGGTACCCATCCTGATATGACCTTAAATGTGGTCTTCTAAGTTGTGAAGTGGTTAGAGTGTCTGACTTTTTTTCTAGGTCAGATTCCTAATCTGAAGGACGATGGTTCGATTCCCCATGCCATCATCTCTGCCAATTTGGATTTCCACCTCTGTGCATAACCTACAGCGCAATCAAAGGCCAGTCGCTCTCATAGTCATACCATGTCTATATGGCAAAGATAACAAAATCCCTTTGGTCAGTAAAAGTGTAGGCTCGGGAATTCTATCTACCAACTGTCTAATGGTGAAAATGAGACTATTCAGACTTATCCATGACGGGCAGCATAAAAGTAGTATAGAGAGGACCGATACAGGTCCATGTTACGTAATCGTCCCGCGTCCACAACCAACCCCTGTGCACACAATAGATACACTTCAGTCCTTCCATTCTAACAGGGAGACCCGTGTGCAGACTCGACTGGCCGCCATGGGGGATGCGCGCGTCCATCGTCGTCGCGTCGACGCTGACCATCCTACTTCCGGTGTCGGTCACGTGCGTCGCCTACTTCCTGGTGTGGCGCGGCTTCCGGCAGAGCCAGCGGAAGGTGCACGTGACGAACGCCACCCAGGGGGCGCTGTGGCAGCGTTCCACCAGCACCGACGTCCGGTTGCTAAGGACGCTGCTCCTGCTCATCTCCTCCTTCGTCGTCCTATGGACGCCGCAGGTGGTGGCCGACTTCCTGATAGCCTTCTCCAGCGTCCCGCTACCGCAACACTTTCGGTTGACGGCGGTGTGGATGAGTCGCGCGCAGCCGGTGCTTGACACGCTCATCTACGGCTACCTGAACAAGCAGTTCCACCGGCGTCTGTGGGAGTTGGTGCGGGGGGGAGGAGGCGGGGGAGGAGGCGGGCGGGGCGGAGGAGGGGGTGGTGGGGGAGGTGGTGGTGGTGGTGGGTGGAATACGCCGTCAGGCGTCGAACCTCAGGCGTCTGAGCTGGTCATGGCGACTCCTAACCACTTGGCGCCTTGTGGGATGGACGTGAGTCATTCGTCAGGACAAAGCCTGTTTGACAGCGGTTTTCAGCAGGCACCGACAAAGGGCAAGGTGAGAAATAACCTGCTTTAATATTATATATAACCCCTGTAGTGTACCGGTTAAGGGTATGTTCATGTTAAACCCGGACGTCCACCGACGTTTTCCGTCGGTGCCTAAAAAAATGTTGTGCACGGAAAAATGTGCTGTATTCTTTCTGCTGATGCAAAAGGCGTTCATACTAAACACAGCGCATCATGTCACATCATGGCCAGCCACTGACAGAAAACTTCCTTTCGTGCTTGCTCTACTTTTTCCGTCCATTGGTACATAAAACAGAAGTTCTGCACAGCAAATTGTACTTTATTCTTACTGTACGTGCCAAAAGCATTCAGATTGAGCATGCCACAGCACGACCGTCCACCGAGTATCTATGCACTGAGACTATCACTTTGTCTCTGTGACTCACACTATATCCCACACTGTACTTCACACTGTGTCTCACACTGTATCTATATCTCCATGTGCCACTGCGTCTCATATTGTGTCTCTGTCTTCATGCTTCAAACTGTCTGACACTGTGTCTCAGTGTCTCACACTGTGTACCACACAGGCAGGACTAGAAACAGTGGGTGACTAGCATGAACACCTTCATGGCGACCGACGGACGGGCGGAAGACATGCAGAGCCGTCTGTCCGTATTTAGCTACGCTCCGCATTAATTCCTTGACCAATATTGTGTTGAACTGTCATTATAATTAGTTTGAAAAAATCTGTTCCCACTACAACAACAAAATATGATGTGATTACCAACGTTAATTAGTTATAAAAGAAATTCTTTTATAATTAAATACAAAAATAATATTTTCACTACAACAACAAAATATGATGATCTACAGGTAGGAGTGCCTGTGATTACAAACGTTGTTTTCTTAAACAACATTTTCTTTGTAATTAATTTTGTTAAACCCAATATCTCACTACAATAACAAAATATAATGTTCCCCAGGTAGGAGTGCCCGTGATTACGTCCATGGACGGGCCGACGCTGCACATCAGAGCTCATCTGCCCGACGGGATCTACCTCAACATCAACGACTACGTGAGGCTGAGCGACTGCCGGAAGCAGCGTCAGAGTCAGGTGACCATGAGGACGGTAATGGCGGAGACGCGCAGCCCACCGGAAGTGCTACCCGACGTCTCCGGCGTCGCGCGGAGACGTCGGCACCGCGCCAAGCTCAGACCCAACATGTGGTCAGAGGAGCAGGGCACGACGGGAAAGCCGATGGTACGCGAAACTTAGCTTCTTCTTCTGTTTACCTTTTCTTCCCTTTTCCCTCCCCCACCCTACTCCCCCCCCCCCCCACACACTCTCTCCTCTCTCTCTCTGCTCTCTCTCTCCATCCGTCATCCATATTCCTTTTTTCTTTTCTTTTTTTTTGGCGTGGGGGGTGTGTTGTAGGTGGGGTAAGAAGCCACCATAACCTACTATAGGCCCGTCATCCATATCCTCCCCTTTTTGAAGGGTGGGGAGTGGGGGGTAGGTTGGGTAGGAACCCACCATAACCTACTACAGGCCCGTCATCCATATTCTCTTTTTTGTGTTGGGGTGGGGTGGGGGGAGGGGGGGGGGGCTACCCACCACAACCAACGACATGTCCATCCAAATAGACGAGTTCTTAATTCCAGCGGCGCAGTGCATTGTGGGACGTGTAAAAACAAACCCATGCGAAGAATGTGGTTTATGTTGAAACAGTGAGTGCAGCTATGGAATCTTTCAGCACATTCTAGCTCATGTTTGAAAGGTAGAATACAAATTTAAATTAATATATATATATACACATACATGTATAATAAATTAAGATGTGAATCTTGTAGCTACCTTTGTATGTACATACAACTCATGAGCACATCTTATTCCATCTGCATTTAGTTCTAGACAAATTATTAAACAATTAGATAGAACCTGTCGCAGCAGAAGACTATGCTGTTAGAATAAAAGTTAATTCAAACTAAACTAAGGTAGATCATAATGAGTAATTTGTTATATTTATCTCAGAAAATGACAGAAACTCAAAACCATCGGACTATGCAACTTTAAGTCAAGTCTACACTTCACCTTACAAATAAAATAGGTCTCTTAAAGCTGCATAGTCTGATGAAGAATCACATTTTCAAAACCCAAACAACTATTTAGATTTGATTATATATATATCTAACTTAGATGTTGATGCACTCTTTAATGGGGCTGTCACACTATGACGTAACAACGTCAACGTAGGGAGAACGTGAAGAACGTTGAACTTTTCGGCGTAGTATGCAAATTTGGGCAGAAGTTGAACGTGGATGCAACGTAGTGGACGAGAACGTAACGTCGGTAAAGTGTAGTGATACCGTCATTCAACGAGAGAGGACAACGTCACTACGTTCACGGAACGTTATGAACGTTATTCCATCGCCAGAAGAACATTACATGACGTTAGCCACGTCATGAGACGTTGAACGTACGTTGAATGCACGTTCTCCTGGCGTTCTCCCGACGTTCTCCCAACGTTCTCCTGACGTTCCCATTACACCACGTGGGCATTTGCACTCGGTTTAATGTGGGTCGACGTAGTGGAACGTAGTTGAACGTAGTGAGCAGCGTTGGAAAAACGTCCGTTTAACGTCATTGACGTTCACTGAACGTGAACAGAACGTACGGCGAACGTAAACCCTTACGTTCGAGCTACGTCGAAATTTTTGAACATGTCCAAAACCTCGACGTAACTCGACGTAACACGACGTAATGTGACGTAGCTCGACGTCATTCTAACGTCATTCTGACGTCATCATGACGTAACCCAACGTAATGACGAAAACTGACCACGTTAGGCTCACGTTGGCTCGTTACGTCGTAGTGTGACAGGGGTATAAGCATTTGTCACCATATAGAAGGGAATACTGAGGCAATTAAAATAGAACCTGTTTCTGCTCAATCCTATGGTGTTAGAGCTTTTGGCATGCTTCCAAATTTAATTTAGCATCTCCAAAGTTATGTCTAAAGTTAGCCACTTAAAATAAAAGTTAATTCAAACTAAAGTAAGGTATATGATTCTATTCTACTCATCATTTGTTGTGAACTCATTAATGACTGATGAGTCCAATTTGTGCGCGGAATATGCGGTGCTACGTTGGACATGCGTTTATTGCTGCTGTCAGAGAGTCTGGTTGATGAAGGAGACAATCTTTTCTCTGCTGATGCTTTTGTTCAACTTGAGATATACGATCAGTTAGTTTCACGCCGTGTTGTGCCTTTATGATAAAAGCACGAAAAGTATATTATAACGAATAATCTAATATATTTATCTAAAAGTAATTACAGAAACTCAAACCCATCGGACTATGTAACTTTAACCAAAAAGTCGCATATTTGTTAAAGTTGCATAGTCCGATGGTTTTGAAATTCTGTATTTTTTCTGAGATAAATATATTAGATCGATCACTAGTATCTACTTTACATTAATTCAAAGTTACTTTTATTTTAAATGGTAAACTTTTTAGATATTTTGAGTACAAACATGGAAAATTAGTTTTGGCAAGCTTGCCAAAACTCTGACACCATAGACTTCTGCAGTAGCAGGTTCTGTTATTGTTAAATTGACTCAGTATTGCCTTCTATGCAGAAACAAATGCTTAAAGTTGCATGGTCCGATGAAATATAATTTTGTCAAAATTAAAACAACTACTTACATTTGATCCTATATATTCAACTTAGATATTGGTGTATCAGCTAATGATTTGGGACAGCATATACAGAATAACCAGTGAATAACCAGTATAAGCTCACCCCTTTAGACACTCACTTTGAAACCGTCATTATGCAGGGAGGCCATTAACCAACTAGGCCAATCTCGTGACCTCATTAGCCTCCCCCCCAACCAAGTAGGCCGACTGTGCAGGGTCATCTCACATCACGTGGTCACCGCGAGATGACCATCTAGGTCATAGATAGCCACAGGAGTTTTGACAAGCTTGTCGAAATTATGTTTGGTTCTTTCAGCTCAAATTACTTCAAAACTAATCATCTTTAATAAAAATCACTCCGGACTAATGATTAGTAGCTCATAACGATCAATTTGATATATTTATCTAAAAAATAAGACAAAAATTCAAATGGCATCGGACCATGCAACTTTAATAAGTGCATCAGTATCTAAGTTAGAAATGTAAAATCAAATCTAGATAATTGGTTTGGTTTAGAAAATTTGATATTTCATCGGACTATGCAGCTTTAACATTCTGCTTTGAACCATCCCCTTCCCCCAGTTGCCCATCGCCCGGGACGAGTCGCACCCTCACGCCACTTCTTCCTCCTGGGTGGTAGAGGAGGGAAGCCGACGCCGCCGCCGCAACGCACCACGTGACCTACATCCGGCCGTCCCGCTTCACTACGCAGACGACGATATCCTCCAGTTGGAGCGTCAGCAGCCCGTCGCCATGGCAACCGACTCGCCGGGAGGGCTAGGGCCAGGGCTGGGGCTCCGTTCGCCAATGGAGGCGTTCGACTTCCCCGGGTTCATCAGATCTCCGAGTGGTGGCGCTGCGAACAGAGAGATAGAAGCGGCGGGGGGACCTGGTTACACCGGTATGGGCGCCAGGAGCTCCTCATTTGGAGCCTCCATTACGAACGCTGCCTTTCCTTCCACTTCCGCTTCCGCTTCCCCCTCCCTACAGCGACTTCCGCCCATTCAGAGCGTCCCCGGGAAGCTGCCGTGTCCAGCGTTTGCGACCAGTCGAAGGGAATCGAGAGTGTTTTCCATCGCTGCCAGTTTGTCGGGCAGCAGCAGCAGTCAGTGCGCTGGTGTCGGAGATTCACCGGAAACTACTAGGAAGCCGGTGAGAAAAAGAAACAAAATCCTGTCGAAGCGACTCGAGGCGAGAGCGCTGCGACTCAGAAACTCTTAATACATATATACTAATATACTACCTTACTAGCTTTAACCTGTGCTGTGCATGGGTTAAAGCTAGGTCCCCCCTGCCCCCATCAATTCCTGGACCAATATGTGCTGAATTGTCATTATATATATGCACGGTCTCTGACTATATTCAGAGACCATTTACATATCTAAGGATTTTTTTTATATTCTGCACTCATCCATGTTCCCATTTCCATATAATGCCGCCATGTGGTGGAATCTATCTGTACCATTATGCGGTAGACCATATCAATGGTCCTATCTCTTAGTGGAGTTAACAACACTCGCGGTTACATGACTCAAAATGGATGCCACTTTGGTTGAAGTGACTAAAGTTATTAAAAGCCATCAAAATTAATATGAAATGTGTATGGTAGGCACCAAAAAATAGAAGCCATTAACAACCCATGCATGGCGAAGCATCAATGGAGTAGGATGATGCTCGTTGGCAGCGCCGATTAACAGACTAGTGATTAGAACGACCCTAATACTTAACCACCGTTTGGTATTACATGTATATATGAATATATTCTTTTAGTTTTAACAACAAACCTTCATTAAAGCTGCATAATCCCATGGAAATATCAAATTTTCAAACCAAAATAATTACCTAGATTTAATTATACATAATCTAACTTTTTTTTCTTTTTTTCCTTGACGATTTATACTGCCTATCACGGATAAGTCTGAATAGACTTGTTATCACCATTAGACAGTTTGTCGATAGAAAGCCCGAGCCTACACTTTTACCAACCCAAGGGATTTTTAACCTCCCACACCACACAGACATCGTATGAGAGCAACTGGCCTTTGATGACGCTGTAAGTTATACGCAGTGGTGGAAATCCAAATTTGCAGAGGTGGGGCCATGGGGAATCGAACCACCGACCTTCAGATTAGGAGTCTGACCTAGAAAAAGTCAGACACTCTAACCACTCCGCCACAGAGAACACAACAACTTAGACACTGCTGTACTTATTAAGCAATTGTCGCCGTACAGAACTGAATACTAATTTAATCAAACCTGTTACTGCAGAAGTCTATGGTGTCATAGTTTTGGCATGCTTACCAACATTAATTTAGCGTGTTTGCACTTAAAATATCTCAAAAGTTAGCCATTTAAAATGAAAGTTACTTCAAATGAAATTAAGGTAGATTGCAACGATCCACCTAATATATCTATCTCAGAAAATGACTGAAACTCAAAACCATGGGACTATACAACTTTAACTGTCGGGCTATTGGAAGATAATCCAATGTTAGGGTATCCATTCACATTCAATGCTGACGTTGACAATTTTTTTGTTGGTCCATTAGTTGTTTAAGCAGGGGAAATTGTCTTCCTCATTCCATTGCTGGTCGATAGAAAGCCCAAGCCTACACTTTTACCGACCCAAGGGATTTTTAACCTCCCACACCACATAGACATGGTATGAGAACAACCGGCCTTTGATGACGCTGTAAGTTATACACAGCGGTGGAAATCCAAATTGGCAGAGCTGGGTGCACGGGGAATCGAACCGCCAACCCTCAGATTAGGAGTCTGACCTAGAAAAAAGTCAGACACTCTAACCAGTCCGCCACAGAGAACGCCTTGCTTTTATTCCACCTGCAAGAAGCCTATTGAAAACAGGTTGTGGGATTCCAACTCCGGAATCAATCCCCCACCCCCGCCGAGTCAATCCAATCACTTAAAAATATATACTTATCGCTGCTCCTTAGTCTGGTAACCAGCATTACTAGGATAGGGCAAGCAGCAGTCAAATGAGGAAGACCACTTGACTGTTTAATGAGTGCATTACTATCAAACTTGGATATGTAGGATTAAATCTAAGTCAGTGTGACAGTTTCGGAAATCGGACACTTTCATCAAATTATACAGCAAATTTTAATTGCAGTATTTAATTAATGAATGTAACAAGGAAATAAATAAACAAAATGTTCCCCTACAAGTGGATGTTCTCCTTGAGGAAATTAGCATCACGTTCTTGTTCAAAAGGGATCGGTCTCTTAACCAACTAATACTAGTTAATCAATGAATAACAAGGTCAGTATTCAGTTAATACACACTGCAGCCAATTTGTGTAGCATTTTGTCCACATGATACAATTTAGGACATGTGGTGACACAGATGACAAAGGTTTTATTTGTATTTCATTAAAGCTGCATAGTCAGATGAAAACATCCCATTTTCAAAACCCAAACAATTGTCTAGATTCTATTGTACATATTTAACTTAGATACTGGTGTACTTTTTCCGCATTTCTCACCACATAGAAGCGATTACTGGGTGAATTTAATAGATCCTGCTACTGCGGGAAGCCTATTCTGTTAGAATTGTTGCCTGCTTGTCAACATTAATTTTCCATGGTTGAACTTAAAATATCTCAAATGTTAGCCACTTAAAATAAAAGTTACTTCAAACTAAAGTAAGGTCGATTATAGCGATCAACCTAATATATGTATCTCAGAAAATGACAGAAACATAAAACCATAGGACTATGCATCTTAAGCAAGATAAATTTTCTCTGGCATTTTAGTTTTGAGTTTTGAACTCATATTAAATCAATAACCAATTTATCTACGGATGTATTAATCTTTTATTTGGCTGTAGATGAATGCTTAGCGTCTATAAAATGTCAGACATGCACAACAAATGTCTTAATCTAGATAAGTTGCAAAATTGTCACAAGTGACAATATGATGTCAATTACCATTTCTTTACAGGTGCATACTCGGATGCTTCAGAGTTTCTGCCATTTTTGTAGAGCGATAAATAGATTACTATTAGTTTGATTGCTATAACCGACATTACTTCAGTTTGAAATAACTTTGGAGATAGTTGAAGTTAAGACATGCAAAGATAATTTTGGAGTGCTTGTCGAAATTGTAACATCACGGACTTTAGTGGTCACATGGTCTATTAAATTCATTTAGTATGCAGCAACATATTTTTAATAAGTAAACCAATATTTAAGTTGGATCTGTAACTGCAAGATCAAATCTAGATGACTTTTGATTTAGAAATGTTGATGCTTTCATCGGACTATTCAGCTTTAATATAACAGGCATTTCATGATCTTAGCCCAGGTTTAACCTTCCATGATCTGAGCCCAGGTTTAACCTTCCAGGTTCACTCGGGGTTAGATTCGTTAAATAACGCCTCCATTGGGCTGCATCTTTGAAAAGTACAGTGAAACCTCTTTAACCGACCACCTCCACTGACCGACCACTTCCCTATATCGATCGCTTCATTTGGGTCCCAAATGATCACCTATACTATTATCCTGATTATAATGATAACAACAACCTCCCTAAACTGACCACCCCCTAAATGGACCATTCAAAGTCGGTCCCATGGTCGGCCGATTTAGAGAGGTTTTACTGGATGAAGATAAACGATGGGAGGTTTGAAAGTGAATTATAGGAAGAGCACATCATTTCTACATATTTATTTTGCATGCCAGCTTTCAAATGGAAAATAAAGAATTGTTATATATTTCTGAAATAAAAACCAATTCAACAACATTTTGAAGTCTTCTGAATGTCAATTTGTTATTTTTTTTGTGATCACATGATCAGATGACATGGTCAGATGACATGGTCAGATCACACGTTCAGATGACATGGTTAGATGACATGGTTAGATGACATGGTTAGACCACATGGGCATATCACATGGTCAAGTTACATGGTCAGATCAGATGGTAAAGGGGCTGTCACATTACGGCGTATGGCGGAAGCGTATGGCGGCGTAGCGGCTTACGTCATATACGTCGCCATACGCCGCATACGCTACGCATACGCTACTCATACGCTACGCATACGCTACGCATACGCTACGCATACGCTACGCATACGCCGCCAGTGCCGCAACACGCCGGCGTATGTGAAGCCTATGATGCATACGCCGCCATACGCTTTCATAAATTCGTCCGTCCTTTTTTTTTTGTGCATACTCAAAAAAACACGACCTATGTGGGCGTATGGCCCAAAATGTCAAAAAATGTCCTAGCACGCTCCCATACGCTCCCATACGCTACGCATACGCTACGCATACGCTCAAACACACCCGAAAGTGGCACCCGATGGCGTACGTAGGTTTTCAATACGCTCCCGCCATACGCCGTAATGTGACAATACGCTCCCGCCATACGACGTAGATCACATGGTCAAATCACATGGTCAGATCAATTGGTCAGATCACATGACCAGAATACATAAACAGATCACATGGCCAGATCGCAGGGTCAGATCACATGGGCCGATCGCATGTCAGATCGCATGGTCAAATCACATGGTCAGATCGTATAGTGAGATCACATGGTCAAATGACGTGGTCAGATCACATGGTCAGATCATATGTCATCAGAATAGGTGGCGACACATAAACTTTGCAAGTCATTAGTTTCACTTGGACGGGATTCGAACCCCCGAACTGCCACACACGGAAGGTCAGCCAGCGTTCCGACCGAATCGGCCATCCGGTTCTGACACCGGAAGTAAGCCTGCATGACACGGTGGTGAGGGGGGGGGGGTGTGGGGGGTTGGGGGGTGCTATAACATGTAGCGCAGGCCATATGTACGTGAGCGCGCCTGCGCAGTCCGTGTGTGCTCCAGAGTACCGATCACCCCCCATCCCCACCTCACATACACTCACCGCCCATCCCACCCCCACCCCCCACACAGACCACGACCAGACTGGTATGTATTTGACACGTACGTGTCCCTGAGTTAACAGCAGTTAACGTTGCATAGTTGGTTGGTTGTTGGAGGTTCACGTCCTAGCAACATCTAAGATCATGTCAGGACAGGTACCGACTTGTGACTGTGCGCTTGTTCGTTTGTTGGAGTTTTGCATGCTGGCAACATCTAAGGTCATATCAGGATGCGTACCGACTTGTACCAGTGCACACTCATGGTGATTTTATAGTAGTGCACATCTGGGAGACCAGGCCACCAGCATCATGACCTGATATCCTACTCAGTCATATTATCCTGACACTGAGCCAATCAGTTCTTGCCCTATCCTAATAATGCCGAGTGCCAGGCTAGGAGGTGACAAGCATCAATTTCTAAGTCATTGGTTTGACTTGACCCAGTTTTGAGTTTCTGTCATTTTCTGAGAAGAAAATGCTAGATTGATCGTTATAATCTACCTTACTTTAGTTTGAAGTATATTTCATTTGTAAATATATTATCTTTTGAGATATTTGAAGTGCAAACATGCAATATTAATTTAGGGAAGAATGCAATATTAATTTAGGGAAGAATGCCAAAACTCACATGCATTAAAGTTGCATAGTCTGATGCTTTTGAGTTTTTGCTATTTTCTGCGATAAATATATTATACTAATCTTTATAATCTACTTTACTCTAGTTTGAAGTAATTTTAATTTTAAATGGCTAAGTTTGGAGATATTTGACGTCAAAACATGCCAAAATAATTTTGGCAAGCACGCCAAAATTCTGACACCATAGATTTCAGTAGTAACCGTTTCTATTAATTGACTTATTATGCCCTTCTATACAGGAAAAAAATGCTTAATAAGTGCACCAGTGTCTAAGTTGAATACATATAATCAAATCTAGATCAGTGTTTTGGTTTTGAAAATTTGATGTTTTCATCGGACTATGCAACTTTAAATTGCCTCATTATCCCCCCTCTATGTGGTCGCACATACTTAAAGCCGCATAGTCCGATGAAACCAGAGAATGGAACCTGTTACTGCAGAAGTCTATGGTGTCAGAATTTTGGCATGCTTGCCAGAATTAATTTGGCATGTTTGCACTTCAAATATCTAAAATGTTAGCCATTTTAAACAAAAGCTAATTTAAACTAAACTAAGGTACATTATAATTATCAACCTAATATTTGTATCTCAGAAAATGAGAGAAACTCAAAACCATCGGACTATGCAACTTTAATAAATGCGCCAGTATCTAAGTTAGATCTGTAGCATGAAATGTAGATAATTGCTTTGGTTTTACAAATTTGATGTTTTCATCGGACTATGCAGCTTTAAACTCACCATCGTGTGCACCACTTTGTGTGCACACAGGCGCATGCTGACCAGCTACCACCTGCCTCAAAAATCGCTTGCTCCTGTTTTAAATTATTCTTTTTTTATCTGTTAAAAATGTATTGGGCTAGCAGCAATTCAACTTTAAATTTCTAAATGAGAATACAGTGTTCATTATCTTACTGAAATATTGTGATGTGTACACGATAACATGTAATCCTTTGAGTGTGTTTTATAAGTCTCGGGTGGTCCAATATATTTGATTAATACTGAACAAAATACAATTAAAAAATGAAAAACTACTCGTCCGACCCTGATTTGTGTGATCAAAAGAATGATCACCAACTTTTAGTTTTATTTGGCCTAATTCCAGGTAAAAGATGTAGACATGTCATGCTTTATTATTTACACAACATCAGAGTACCAGCTATATCTCCATTAGTGACTGATTGTGTACCACACCGGTAGGCTTAATTAGCTAGTTAGTGCTGATCGCTTAGGGCCATATCGCGAGAAGTGTTCGATTCTAGTTAACAGTTGCAGGGTTCAGGTGTGAAAATTGACACGACAAATGCCGAAATGGTTGGTTGGTTATTGGAGACTCACATCATGGCAACATATAATGTCATATCAGGACGGGTACTGACTTGTGGCAGTGCACACTCATGGCGACTTTGTAGTGCTGCCCCACTAGAAAATCAGGGCACCAGCACCATGACCCGATATCCCACTCAGTCACATTATGCATACACTGAGCTAACCAGTCCTTTCCCTATCCTATTAATGTCAAGTGTCAAGCTATGACGCAACAAGTATCAATTTTGTAAGTTTTGACTTGACCAGGAATCAAACTCCCAATCTCCCGCACAGGAGTCCGGCGCTCTACCGATTCGGCCACCGCGTCCGGCGACACATCGAAATGAAACCATGAGTACCAAGTTTGAGCTGAAGCTGCTCTGATTCTGATAATCAAATCTGGCTTTTCATAGACACTGTCACATGCCCTATCCAATGCCCTACTCAATATGAAATTGATAGACTTTAACTGGAAAGCACAACGATGGATTCCAGTTTTACAGAAAACAACGGATATGGATCTGTAGGTTTTTGCACCTGAGCTCTTCATTTTTTAATTTTTTTTAAATTTTTAACCTCCCACACCACATAGACATGGTATGAGAGCAACCGCCCTTTGATGACGCTGTAAGTTATACACAGCGGTGGAAATCCAAATTGGCAGAGCTGGGGGCACGGGGAATCGAACCGCCGACCCTCAGATTAGGAGTCTGACCTAGAAAAAAGTCAGACACTCTAACCACTCGGCCACAGAGAATGCCACAGTTGAACCATGTAATGATCGGTCGCGGTGGACGAATCGATAGAGCGCAAGCTTCCCGTGCGGAACGTTGGGAGTTCGAATTCCAGCCAACTCAAACCAATGACATGAAATTGATGCTTGTCGCTACTACTCATGGTGAATTTATAGTGTTGCCCTACTACCAGGCCAGAGTGCACCATGACCCAATGTCCCACACAGTCACATTATCCTGATACTGTGCTAACCAGTCCTTGTCCTGTCCTATAAATGCCGAGCGCCAGGCTCGGCAGCGAAAAATATCACTTTTATAATATAAGTCATTGGTTTGACTCGGCTGGGATTCCAACTCCCGATCTGCCACATGGGAATCCTGCACTCTGTATCGATTCAACCACCGCGTTTGTTAATTAAATATTGTGGAAACTCATTCACCATTGCCATATATACACACACACTATATCATCCAAAATTATAACTCCTAGCAAAATGTAAATAATTAACCTATATTGGCAATATAATTAAGAATTTTCTGTTTGATGAAGTAGGGATAACAGTCGTAGCGAACAAAAAATGCGGTAACCTTAGCGCCAACGGCGAATTTCCGCGAAAACGCGGATTTTCTCCGATAGGATTAACACTATCAGAGAATCGCGGAAAAATGAAAGTCAGGTTTTAACTTTCGTTGTTTTGACTGTATTATCGCCCATACCTAACTCTTTCTTGTTTGGGTTTGATGCTTTATCAACATCTAAGGTCATTTAAGAACAGGATTCAGAATAATCAATTGCTGTCATATATAATATATGCTGACATTTTTTTAATGTTAATCAGTGAAAATCGCAATCGCGGAATTCCGCGAAATCGTGGAGATCTTTCATCCCTGATGAAGACGTATATAAACATAATACATTATAATACACACATTGCTCACATGTACTCTTGACATACCTATAGCTATTCGGTATATACACAATTTGCCATTCTTATATAATAGGAAGTTGCATAGGAGTATTCGATGGCTCGTTGAATAATCCAGGAAAACTAAGTGAATTTTATTATATTAAAGCGGCATGGTCCGATGAAGCATTACATTTTCAACCCCCAAACAATGATCTAAATTTAAGACTACATCGCTAATGTAGACACTGGTGCATTTTAAAAACAGTTGTCGCCAAATAGAAGGGACTACTGAGTCAATTGAATAGAACCTGTTACTGCAGAAGCATATGCTTGCCAAATTAATTATATATGTTTGTACTCCAAATATCTCAAAAGTTATCCACTTAAAATAAAAGTTACTTCAAACTAAAGTAAGGTAGATTATGACAATCAAATTAATACAACGTATCTCAGGAAAATTACAGAAACTCAAAAACCATCGGACAATACAACTTTAATGTATCCTTACATCAATGGTAATATAATATAGCTCGTTGCTTTGTCTGGGATAATAGAGGGAACTTTATTATACTTTCCATAATCAATATTCAAAAATAAATGTCACCTTATGCTCTATTTGATTTTGCTGATTTGATTTTACGCACACATCTATTGTTGATGCTGTTACCATTGTAATTCAGAGGAACAGAACAATTATGTAATATATTTACAATCTGCAATTCTGCGAATACAATCATGAAGCTGTATAGTCCGATGAAGCATCAAATTCCCCAAAACCAAAACCCTCACTTAGATATTACATATATTATACATATCTAACTTAGATACTGGTACACTTACTAAGCATTTGATGCCACCTAGAAGGGGATACTGAGTAAATGTAATAGAACTTGTTATTGCATAAGCCTATGGTGCCAGAGTTTTGGCATGCTTTCCCAAATTAATTTGGCATGGTATCACTTCAAATATCTCTAAATTTAGCCATTTAAACTCAAACTTACTTTGACCTAAAATAAAGTAGATTATAATGATAAATCTAATGTATTTGTCTCTGAAAATTGCAACAATTCAAAACCATCGGCAGGGGCATAGCTAGACCTTTAACGATGTGTACTCCTAATTTCGGCAGGGGGTTTAGGGGGCCGCTTAAGCTTAAGCTGGTGGATTTTTACACATTTTAGACTTGAGTTTTCAACACTCCGGACTACTACATGCCTTCTCTCTCTCTCTCTCTCTTTATTATTTAAAAAAAAAATGTTGTTGACAAAACGATGTGGACGTTTTGGCGTATGCGCGTACGCCTAGCTACACCCCTGATCAGACTATGCAACTTGAATCATTGTTCACAATGCTTGTGTCGTGCATGATTCGGTGAGAATGAGACAACACCCTCCTCCCCCACTCACTGCATGTTGGACTCATCTTCAGATGAATGGGCGAGTTTATCCTTCTGTCCGCTTGATTGGCCAGTGGACTTTCGCATCTTGACCGCCATTGTTCATGTTTGTCCTCACTTGGGTAATGGGGAGCTTTCATGAGCCAGTTCTCTCGCTTTACACTTGGTGGCAGCACCCGTTCCCGGTCCAAGTTGGCCATCATGGTTGTTTTGACTGTATTATCGCCCATACCTAACTCTTTCTTGTTTGGGTTTGATGCTTTATCAACATCTAAGGTCATTTAAGAACAGCATTCAGAATAATCAATTGCTGTCATATATAATATATGCTGACATTTTTTTAATGTTAATCAGTGAAAATCGCAATCGCGGAATTCCGCGAAATCGTGGAGATCTTTCATCCCTGATGAAGACGTATATAAACATAATACATTATAATACACACATTGCTCACATGTACTCTTGACATACCTATAGCTATTCGGTATATACACAATTTGCCATTCTTATATAATAGGAAGTTGCATAGGAGTATTCGATGGCTCGTTGAATAATCCAGGAAAACTAAGTGAATTTTATTATATTAAAGCGGCATGGTCCGATGAAGCATTACATTTTCAACCCCCAAACAATGATCTAAATTTAAGACTACATCGCTAATGTAGACACTGGTGCATTTTAGAAACAGCTGTCGCCAAATAGAAGGGACTACTGAGTCAATTGAATAGAACCTGTTACTGCAGAAGCATATGCTTGCCAAATTAATTATATATGTTTGTACTCCAAATATCTCAAAAGTTATCCACTTAAAATAAAAGTTACTTCAAACTAAAGTAAGGTAGATTATGACAATCAAATTAATACAACGTATCTCAGAAAAATTACAGAAACTCAAAAACCATCGACAATGCAACTTTAATGTATCCTTACATCAATGGTAATATAATATGGCTCGTTGCTTTGTCTGGGATAATAGAGGGAACTTTATTATACTTTCCATAATCAATATTCAAAAATAAATTTCACCTTATGCTCTATTTGATTTTTGCTGATTTGATTTTACGCACATATCTATTGCTGATGCTGTTACCATTGTAATCAGAGGAACAGAACAATTATGTAATATATTTACAATCTGCAATTCTGCGAATACAATCATGAAGCTGTATGGGCCGATGAAGCATCAAATTCCTCAAAACCAAAACCCTCACTTAGATATTACATATAGTATACATATCTAACTTAGATACTGGTACACTTACTAAGCATTTGATGCCACCTAGAAGGGGATACTGAGTAAATGTAATAGAACTTGGTATTGCATAAGCCTATGGTGCCAGAGTTTTGGCATGCTTTCCCAAATTAATTTGGCATGGTATCACTTAAAATATCTCTAAATTTAGCCATTTAAACTCAAACTTACTTTGACCTAAAATAAAGTAGATTAAAATGATAAATCTAATGTATTTGTCTCTGAAAACTGCAGCAATTCAAAACCATCGGCAGGGGCATAGCTAGACCTTTAACGATGTGTACTCCTAATTTCGGCAGGGGGTTTAGGGGCCGCTTAAGCTTAAGCTGGTGAATTTTTACACATTTTAGACTTGAGTTTTCAACACTCCGGACTACTACATGCCTTCTCTCTCTCTCTCTCTCTCTTTATTATTAAAAAAAAAAAATGTTGTTGACAAAACGATGTGGACGTTTTGGCGTATGCGCGTACGCCTAGCTACACCCCTGATCAGACTATGCAACTTGAATCATTGTTCACAATGCTTGTGTCGTGCATGATTCGGTGAGAATGAGACAACACCCTCCTACCCCACTCACTGCATGTTGGACTCATCTTCAGATGAATGGGCGAGTTTATCCTTCTGTCCGCTTGATTGGCCAGTGGACTTTCGCATCTTGACCGCCATTGTTCATGTTTGTCCTCACTTGGGTAATGGGGAGCTTTCATGAGCCAGTTCTCTCGCTTTACACTTGGTGGCAGCACCCGTTCCCGGTCCAAGTTGGCCATCATGGTTGTTTTGACTGTATTATCGCCATACCTAACTCTTTCTTGTTTGGGTTTGATGCTTTATCAACATCTAAGGTCATTTAAGAACAGCATTCAGAATAATCAATTGCTGTCATATATAATATATGCTGACATTTTTTTTAATGTTAATCAGTGAAAATCGCAATCGCGGAATTCCGCGAAATCGTGGAGATCTTTCATCCCTGATGAAGACGTATATAAACATAATACATTATAATACACACATTGCTCACATGTACTCTTGACATACCTATAGCTATTCGGTATATACACAATTTGCCATTCTTATATAATAGGAAGTTGCATAGGAGTATTCGATGGCTCGTTGAATAATCCAGGAAAACTAAGTGAATTTTATTATATTAAAGCGGCATGGTCCGATGAAGCATTACATTTTCAACCCCCAAACAATGATCTAAATTTAAGACTACATCGCTAATGTAGACACTGGTGCATTTTAGAAACAGCTGTCGCCAAATAGAAGGGACTACTGAGTCAATTGAATAGAACCTGTTACTGCAGAAGCATATGCTTGCCAAATTAATTATATATGTTTGTACTCCAAATATCTCAAAAGTTATCCACTTAAAATAAAAGTTACTTCAAACTAAAGTAAGGTAGATTATGACAATCAAATTAATACAACGTATCTCAGAAAAATTACAGAAACTCAAAAACCATCGGACAATGCAACTTTAATGTATCCTTACATCAATGGTAATATAATATGGCTCGTTGCTTTGTCTGGGATAATAGAGGGAACTTTATTATACTTTCCATAATCAATATTCAAAAATAAATTTCACCTTATGCTCTATTTGATTTTGCTGATTTGATTTTACGCACATATCTATTGCTGATGCTGTTACCATTGTAATTCAGAGGAACAGAACAATTATGTAATATATTTACAATCTGCAATTCTGCGAATACAATCATGAAGCTGTATGGGCCGATGAAGCATCAAATTCCTCAAAACCAAAACCCTCACTTAGATATTACATATAGTATACATATCTAACTTAGATACTGGTACACTTACTAAGCATTTGATGCCACCTAGAAGGGGATACTGAGTAAATGTAATAGAACTTGGTATTGCATAAGCCTATGGTGCCAGAGTTTTGGCATGCTTTCCCAAATTAATTTGGCATGGTATCACTTAAAATATCTCTAAATTTAGCCATTTAAACTCAAACTTACTTTGACCTAAAATAAAGTAGATTATAATGATAAATCTAATGTATTTGTCTCTGAAAACTGCAGCAATTCAAAACCATCGGCAGGGGCATAGCTAGACCTTTAACGATGTGTACTCCTAATTTCGGCAGGGGGTTTAGGGGGCCGCTTAAGCTTAAGCTGGTGAATTTTTACACATTTTAGACTTGAGTTTTCAACACTCCGGACTACTACATGCCTTCTCTCTCTCTCTCTCTCTTTATTATTAAAAAAAAAAAATGTTGTTGACAAAACGATGTGGACGTTTTGGCGTATGCGCGTACGCCTAGCTACACCCCTGATCAGACTATGCAACTTGAATCATTGTTCACAATGCTTGTGTCGTGCATGATTCGGTGAGAATGAGACAACACCCTCCTACCCCCACTCACTGCATGTTGGACTCATCTTCAGATGAATGGGCGAGTTTATCCTTCTGTCCGCTTGATTGGCCAGTGGACTTTCGCATCTTGACCGCCATTGTTCATGTTTGTCCTCACTTGGGTAATGGGGAGCTTTCATGAGCCAGTTCTCTCGCTTTACACTTGGTGGCAGCACCCGTTCCCGGTCCAAGTTGGCCATCATGGTTGGATAGAATGGTGTAGATGTGTGTGTGTGTGTTGGTGGTGTAGGTGTGTGGTGGGGGTTTAATGATGTGGTGGGGGTGTAGGTATGTGTGTCGTGGGGCTGTAGGTGTGTGTTGGGGCTGTAGGTGTGTGTTGGGTGTAGGTGTGTGTTGGGTGTGTGGTGAGGGTTTAGGT
The DNA here is from genome assembly GCA_030323885.1 of Branchipolynoe longqiensis. NCBI lineage: Eukaryota > Metazoa > Annelida > Polychaeta > Phyllodocida > Polynoidae > Branchipolynoe > Branchipolynoe longqiensis. The sequence goes on from CM059186.1 coordinate 103,048,050, forward strand.
GTGTGGTGGGGGGTGTAGGTGTGTGGTGGGGGTGTAGGCATGTGGTGGGGGTGTAGGTGTGTGTTGGGGGTTTAGGGATGTGGTGTGTGTGTGTGGTTGGGCTGTAGGTGTGTGGTGGGTGTGTGGTGAGGGCTTAGGGGTGTGGTGGGAGTGTAGGTGTGTGGTGGGGGTTTAGGGATGTGGTGGGGTGTAGGTGTGTGTGTGTGTGGTGTAGGTGTGTGGTGGGGGTTTAGGGATGTGGTGGGATGTAGGTATGTGTGTGATGGGGGTGTAGGTGTCTTGGGTGAGTGGTGAGAGTTTACGGGTGTGGTGAGGGTGTAGGTGTGTGGTGGGGGTTTATGGGTGTGGTGGGGGTGTAGGTGTGTGGTGAGGGTTTAGGTGTGGTGGGGGTGCAGGTGTGTGGTGGGGGTTTAGGGATGTGGTGTGTGTATGCGTGGTTGGGGTGTAGGTGTGTGGTGACGGCTTAGGGGTGTGGTGGGGGTGTAGGTGTGTGGTGGGGGTGTAGGTGTGTGGTGGGGATGTAGGTGTGTGGTGGGGGTGTAGGTGTGTGGTGGTGTAGGTGTGTGGTGTAGGTGTGGGTGTAGGTGTGTGGTGTGGGTGTAGGTGTGTGGTGGGGTATAGGTGTGTGGTGGGGGTGTAGGTGTGTGGTGAGGGTTTAGGTGTGTGGTATGTGTTGCGGTGGTGTAGGTGTGTGGTGGTGGTGCTTGGTGGGGTGTAGGTGTGTGTGATTGAGGTGTAGGTGTGTGGTGAGGGTGTATGTGTGTGTGGTGGTGTAGGGGTTGTGTGTGGGTGGTGAGGGTGTAGGTGTGTGGTGGGGGTGCAAGTATGTGGTGGGGGTTTAGGTGTGTGGTTGGGGTGTAAGGGGTACCAACCAAAGCATTACAGAGACCGGCATGAGTCGCCATCTGATGAGAGACTCATGCAAACTGAAAGGTTCCCATTGGCGACGGGACGGTAAGGAGTAGAATCTGCTGTTGCCACCTATCGGCGATTTGCTGCATTCATTGACATTATTACTTATTACCACAGTCGCCACCTAGCGGTTCCCGAACCCTTTCGGTGCTCTTCATTGTCTCCGCCTATCGGCTGTCTTCTATGCTACCCTACATGCCTTATCATGCTGCCACCTAGCGGGTTTTTCGTCCTCCAGGCGCTGACACCGAGCTTGTTCCCTGCTCCAATGGTCAGTTTCCGATTGGACTTGAAGGCGCGAAATTGAGCCGATTACCAAACTTTGCCGGCACTCACCCCCTCAGCTACAGAAAGGGCAGTCAATCAGTAAAGTTGACATTCCAGAGTGTCCTCTTCGTCCCGGCTATTGAGCTCCTTATGTCGTTATGAATAAAAGCATCTTATACCACTTCCGGTCTTGTCGTTAATTACCCACAAGTCCGGCGACCGATAGTCACCTTATGACTAGCGGGAGACGTGTAAACTTTCCACCGTGCTACTGTTCTACTCCTTTTTTCTTAGAGACCAGCCCAGATGCTCCGGTGCGACTGACACTTGTCGACACCAGATGGAGGGGAGGTGGGTGCAGGTGGCCCCACCGGTCAAGTGCGGAGTCTTACGGAGAATAACAATGGTATCAATTAATATAATAATATAATATTATATAGGAAACAATTCCCTTCGTATTTTTATACTCGCATAATACGTTATACATCACATATCGTACTTGCACTTTCCTCTTATGTCGGTTCTTTAGCCAAAATCAAAGCATGCATTGGACGCTTATACATGCGATACCAGCTATCCACATAACTTCCTCCATTGCATATTGTGGAATTCCATCTCTTATGGAATAATTGTTTGCACAATGTCATTGAAAATCTAAGTCAGGAACAAATGCCAGGCAAGAGTTTGACCAATGTTGGTCACCAGGAAGCATCCACATGTTTATAAGTTCAAGGTGCGTTAAAAAGAATTATAGGTCCAATAGCGAAGGATAGGATTGTTAAGGACAACCAGCCAAGCTCTGGGAATGTAAGTCTGACAGGTCGTGTATGGCCAGTTCCTGCTGGTCTGCTATGCGACGCAACACGGACAGAAGATGAAGAGAAGAAACATACGCTTCCTAGGTTTATTTCCTCTCCTCCACCCACTGCGACATCACAGAACCAAGTGACACGCCCCCTGACCAGCAGAGTCACAGGTAGCCGCTTCAGGAGGGGGGAGCCGGGAGTTGGTCACAGTATGGTAGGCGGGTATGTTGGGGTGGGGGGGGGGTCCACCCAGTGACCCATCCTCCGGCTGGTTTGCTGCCACCCGTCGCCATAGACGCACAACAGTGGGCAACGCAGTCCCAGCCACAACGGCGTGGTGGTGGGGCTCATGAACGGACCACTACACAACTATACAAAAGGGTCGCACCTTCAGGCAGTCATTCCACAGGAACCAGCCACAAGTAGTATGTCAGGGTTCTTTCTGACCGGGAATTACGTAATTGCCAGCCAGAAAGAACCCTAACATACTACTGCCACAGGAACTAGCCAGCATTTGAAAGAGCTTCGCTTATAGAACTCATATAATTTCCGCGTAGGTGCAATCCTCCATGTCAGACATCTGGGTCGATGTGCAGATCTCGTCAGTGTCTCCCCTTCCTGCGGTCTGAGCTCCAGACGTGACATTGTCATACATGCCAGCGCCATCTTGCTCATTCGACAACCTGTCCTTTCTCTTGACGATGACGGCGTATGTATTTCTTCTACCATGGACGCCATTCTTGGGCGCCTCGATGTCATCGTAACGCTCGGAGTAGTTGGGCTCTATTTCGTTGTAGTTGCTTTCGAGAGGCACAGGGTTCGAAGTTGTGTTGCACTTGTTCAGGAAGGACTTGTCTATGGAAGCATAGTGGTTTCTGATGGAGTTTCTGACTGGGGTGGACTTCAGTGAATCAGCATGCAGTACCTGGGACACTTTCCTGAGCATCGGGGGAGCGGCAACGGTACGCCTCCTGAAACAATGACAACAGTGATAGCAATGATAATAACAAGGGTAATAATAATGATGATGATAATACTGATGGTAATGATACTAATGATGCTGTGATAATACTTGTCGGCAGCGGTACACTCACTGAAACAATGACAACAGTGATAGCAATGATAATAACAAGGGTAATAATAATGATGATGATAATACTGATGGTAATGATACTAATGATGCTATGATAATACTTGTCGGCAGCGGTACGCTCACTGAAACAATGACAACAGTGATAGAATTGATGATAACAATGGTAATAATAATGATGTGATATACTGATGAATGAACTATGATGCTATGATAATACTTGTCGGCAGCGGTACGCTCAGTGAAACAATGACAACAGTGATAGAATTGATGATAACAATGGTAATAATAATGATAATACTGATGGTAATGATACTAATGATGCTCATGATAACATTGATGGCAATGGCGATAATGGTAACCATGATAATAATGGTGTTAATGCTGGCAATTTTAAATATCAATAAGTATATCTAACAGTCTGAGTGGGTGAGGTGATTTCAAATGGGCCTCAGCCTTCAGCTTCAGGCCATTTGATGAAAAGTTTGTTTTATTTAACGACGCCTCTAGAGCATATAGATTTTCATCATCGGCTATTGGGTGTCAAACATATGGTCATTCTGACATATTTCTTTGGAGGAAACCTGCTGCTGCCACATAGGCTACTCTTTCTGATAAGCAGCAAGCGGTCTTTTATATGCACTTTCCCACAGAGAGGACAGCACACACCACAGCCTTTGATGAACCAGTTGTGGACCACTGGTTGGAATGGAAAATAGCCCAAACTGCAAATGGGTCCACTCAGCAGGATCGATCGGATGACCCACACCTTCACAGGTGGGCACTCTACTGCCTGAGCTACGTCCCGCTCCCTCCAGGCCGGTTGGTTTGACTTAGCCGATTATAGTTCCTAAATGTTAACAAATACTTAAGTGTGCTCTTCACTTATTATTGCACATCTACAAAACTATTTTTCAATTTGCTATGCAGCTATATTCTGGCTAACTCCTTATGGTGCTAGTTTGATTCGGCTGGGTGAAAGGCAGGCCTGCGGCAAGGTATCTATATGTAATACCAAGCAGTGATTCTGATCACTACTCCTTTGTTAATCAGCGCTGCCAATGCACATCATCATACTCCACTGATGCATGAGTTGTTAATAGCATGTTGTTTTGTGCCAACCATAAACATTTTATATTAATATTTATGGGTTTTACTAACTTTGGTCACTTCAACCAGAGTGGCATCCATCTTGAGTCATGTAACTACAGTGTTGTTAATTCTGCCATTAGATAGTGCTACCGATATGGTTTACCACATAATGGTACAGATGGATTCCACCAGATGGTGGCACTATTTTGAAACAGGACTGTGCACGGGTCCAGAATATCGCAGAGAACGTAGATATATATACAATATCTGAATATAATCAGAGACCGTGAATATATAGTTCAACACAATATTGGTTCAGGGATTGATGCGGATCCTAGCTTTAACCCGTGCACAGCACAGGTTAAAACTAATAGTAAAAATAGGTATGCCTATTCACTCTACAACAGTATAGGACAAAGCCCAAAGACACAGAGTTTTGCTCAAGTTTACCCTGTTATACCTCCATAATTAATGCATACTCTTCCTTGAAATATAATTCAATGAATATGATAATCCTTCTACCTTCCGTAGGAATTCCTATTATGTGTAAGAGTGTGATTTATTTATTCTTAAAGTGTGATTTCCATGGTCTGTATTGCCTTTCAAACTATGTGCAGCCTTTTCTGGAAAGTAACCAGACTGGTGATGCTTTTGGGACTCCCCAGAAAACTGTATATATTTGGTTTCCACCTTACGATGCTGATACTTATTTTGTTCCTTTATCTATAACGAGTTAAATAATAATTGTTGCCTCTGTGAATTAGGGATGTTAGCAATATTACGTAGATTTTATCACTTTCACAAAAGATATCAAAAGTACACTTGTATAATGTTGTGCTAAAGTGTAAATGTAAAAATGTACACATTAACACCATGTATCTACCCAAACTTTAAACAAACTTTTTTTCAACTTCTTTTTTGTAAGACAACATTGTTTCCTTAACTGAAATCAATCAAATCTTGTTTGACTTTTTCCTGTATGCTAAAGCACTGTCAAATTATGTTCTGGATGTGTCTTTGATTTCAAGGTTACACCAGTCATTGCTCAATTTGTATAAGAACTGAATCAAAAATTGAAATAGTTTTTTTCTTCAACTCTGAGATATGCACAACATGCAAGCCTTCATAGGAACATGGATTCTGCTATTACTTGAATGTTTTTTGGGGCTATTATTTGGAAGGTTTTCACTTTTGTTTTCCATGTGACACCTTAGTACGTGTATTCAGTTTCAGAGGATGACCCAAATACAACTGAAGGCGCTCTTACTGCTTATAGACGACTGCGCCGACGACCAGGAGTATCAAGATGAACACGGCAGCAACGATCCCGCCAATAAGAAGGCCAAGCATTGCTAGAAGGTGATATAAAGTTTCCTTGTTAATAAGATGATAAGAGGTTGGCTTAGAGTAGCGAATAGACATTTAGATACAACTATGCAAGCACAATTACAAATGGCTATTTCTAAAGAGCTTATCGTCTGTAGTTCTTGTCTATGGATATTGTGGGAAGGATGAACTAACACACATACTGTCATAAAATATACCGATAATTGGCAGAGGGGGAAATGGAAATCCTCTATTATTATTCTGTGTGGCCGGCCAAGAGTTTATATATATGTATGTTGTGTATATATATATGGCTTGGCCCATGCTTGAGGGCAGGTAATAATAGAATTAGGGATGATTGACAGGTCTGGGTGATTGCGCTCAGGACCTGGCTCTCTGCTGAGGTAGGGGTCAATGCACACAGGGGTCAGGGTTGGTTAGTGGTGGCCACAGGTCAACCAGCTCTGGTGGGCAGACCACTGGTGGTCATGGTAACCAGGAATGCTGAGTCCCTATTGGAGGAACTGGGAATGCTGCTTCCCTATTAGTTGAGAGAATAGCATGATCCAAGAATCCATGTACTATATATAATAAACCAAAGGGGCTTGGACACTCTCTTCTCACACTCTTACTTTACTTTACTTTCTCTCTTTCTCTCCATCTGTATTGTTTTTTACTTTAGCCTACCTACATAGCCACAGACTCGAACACGACCCTACACTGTGATAGCAATATGCCCTATGTAACTATATCAAATTCTGGTCTCCCGGTGGGGCAGCACAATAAAGTCGTCATGAGTGCACTGTCATAAGTCGGTACCCGTCCTGATATGACCCTAGGTGTCGCTAGGATGTAAACCACCAGCAAACAACAAAGCAACAAACCCCTCTCCTCACCCCGTCATCCTCCCATTATTTACCTGCTTCGCTATTCATTGATGCTTCTCCAGAACCATTGATAACGCTTGTACTTGACACCATTGCTGGAAACAGAAGAGGCTAGTACAAGTATTAAAGAATTATTGCAGACCTATTGCCCTATCCAAATTTCTTAAACAAAATAATATATTACCACAGAGTGTAGTAATAATAGTATATTCTTTGGCTTTACTATTCATTTGCTTTAAAGATTAAAGTTAGTATGGGTGTGTGTGTATTGGCTTTCAGTGAAGCTGTACTGAAATACTGTAATGGCCCAGAGCCTTCCTCCTCACACTGTCACACACACACGGAAGAACGCCAAGATTTGATAGAAGTATGCTTGAACTTGGTTTATTATGAAACCACTCTGCTCTCCACGGTGTCCACAGTCAACTGTGCCGCCCCCTAACTCGCCAGGTCCCATGTCGCCTCTATAGGTGGGTGGGTGGGTGAGCTAGCCACATGCAGTAGAGGGCAGCCCCATCGGGGGCCTGCCTGGTGGCTAGCATGCTGCCACCTAGCACAGTTCAGTGTAACTGCGTAGGTTGGCGGCGTACAACCCGCTCCTGGTGTAGAGTGCATGAAAGTAGAATGGCAGTGTTACTTATAACAATTGAGAAAGTCTCCGCAGATACAACGTTGGTATGTAATACATCCCATAAGAAGTTACGGGTGCCAGCAACAACCCAACCTCCTACAGGACAATTACACCCTGTGCATCCTCAACTGTCCTAACAGGAGCCGATAGACACGCTGTCTATCATGTACTGCCAGAAGCGCTTACTATAACTAGTAATTTTAAATATAAAGAAATGCAGTTTTAATATAACAGTCAGGGAGGCACTGTATATGAAAATAGAGAGTGTGAAATGTATCAGTGCCAACCCTCCAACTCCCACATCATCGACAACCTTGATCCACTAGGGGGTGAAAGTTGAGGAATAATAATTATTTAAATATATATGTAATGGCCCACGGCCTTCCTCCTCACACTGCCATGCACACACGGAAGAACGGCAAGATCCAATGTAAGTACGCTTCAACTTGGTTTATTAAACCTATCTGCTCTCCGCAGTGTCCACAATCAACTGACCCGCCCCCTCACTCACGAGATCCCACATCAACTCTTTAGGTGGGTTGGGGGTGAGTTAGCCACACGCAGTAGAGGGCAGCCCAGTCGAGGTCTGCCCGGTAGCTAGCCTGCCGCCACCTAGCGCAGTTCAGTGTAACTGCGAAGGTGTGCGTCATAGTCTCCGCTGCTACCGCATGTCGTAAGGCTCATGTACAGACTACTACATATATATAAAAAAATATATATATATATTCCGACCCTTACTGCAAAAATAGGCAGGACACAAGAAACTATCCCCTCCAATCGGGAGAGACTCAGCTCTTCACCACGACATATAATATCAACAATCCTGCTGCAAAGAAATTTAGCATTAATAGTGGGTAGTACGAAATGCTAATTAACATTGTGGCTATAAATGTAAATAGTGCCATAGCACAAAAGAAGTAGATATCGTTATATCATTTAAAATATATATATATACATGCCGGAATCCATCCCCTTAAGGGGGACAAACAATTAATACAAAAAATAATTGTTAATCCGCCAAGGGTGCTGGTCTTGTGAATACCCCTATGTGACCTCCAGAATCCCTCAGACAGGGGCTAGTGCAGGCCAACTGCGTTAGCGGTTAGTCATCACTTACCTCACTGCCACCTGTCATCTGAACGTCCACGTGACCTCCAGAATCCCTCGGACAGGGGCGAGTGCCAGCCAACTGAGTCAGCCGCTAGTCATCGCTCACCTTACTGTCACCTGTCATCTAAACGTCGCCGTCTCCGTCGGTAGGCGCACTGGCTGCCCGACTCAGCAGTGCCTGATATGCAGCAGCGGAATCAGACACCAAGCTAGCCGCCAGCCCATGCAGCCTATCTTCGACGCTGAAGCCGGAAAGGTCTAAAGATCGTAACGACCAATCCCAGCTTCTGAAGTCTCGGCGGAATGAGGCATGGAAGGTCATATCAATATCATTGATGACCTCTGCCTACCAAGCCCTCAGCTCGCGCGATGCCTCCAACTTTCGTTCGACAATCTTCTTGTCGTCAACGACACAGTTGAAGTCAGGAGTGCGCCTACTCTCAGCCTGCCGCACTAGAACGTCCTGAGTCTGGACCACGACCGTGTCAAAGCCCTCTATGAAGGCTTTGATCAGGCCGCTGACCAACTCAGTTATTCTGGATGTGACATCCAGGCGATTGGCCTCGCAGAGACGCTTAGTAATACTGTCCAATGCGAGCGTGATACCACATTGCGTGATACCACATTGCCGTCCACCCGGCTACACCACTCGCAGTAGGGACAACATCCACAGAAGCAGTGACTGTTGGCTCGACCACGCGACTCATCGGAACCGTCACCACTAGCTGAGAGGCAGACCCTGCGGTGGCCGACACTCGTCGCCAAGGGACCTGACCTGGCTCGGTCCAACCCTCATCGTCAGAGACCTCAAAGTCCCCGTCCTTGTCATAGGGCCGCAAGATCTGCCAATAACCCCTCAAGGGAACTACTAGTCAAGGGAACTATGCGACTCAGCGGGTCATCTGTGATCTCATACCCGAGCTCAATCCCAAAATCACCACTCACCCGCCACGCTGCAAGCATGTATGCCATTCTTCCCGTTGTGTGGTCTGCCTGCCCCCCAACTCCAATGGTTGTCCCGCAGGAACAACTTTGGAGTCAGAAGCGGCCGACCATGACAAATGCGAAGAAACAGCGCTAATCATGGCAGGGGATATGTCAATTGGAACGTCACGCTTCGAACCATCGCTATTGTGATAGCCCGAACGACACTCTGGGCGGCGACTTCACCACCCCCCCAGCAGGTGTAGGATCAGGCAGCACAGAGGCTTGAGCCTGCTGCACCACAGTCCTCACCTCTGCCTCCGTCAAGGACTTAGACACTCGAGTAGGTAAAGGAAGCACTGGAAGCCCCCCGCCCACATCAAGGGTAGACATGACCGGATCTACGTCCATCGCATCCCCAAAACCTCCCTCTGCTAACCGCCTGCTGTCATGAGTCACCAGAGCCAGCTTCCCGGAGGCGCTGGCCCCTACATCCTCAGAGCTCACGGACGTCTTCGCAAGAGGTCGGTCAGCAACTACGACTGATGGCGCCACCTGGTGTGAACCAGGTGAACCACCGCCGAGAGACTGAGCCGCTCTCCCTTCAGCTGGGCTAAGGGTAAATGGATCCGTACGGGATGAACATGCTGACCCGACGATCATCACCTGAGCGGCCTACCACGCTCGGAAATGTGACAGCTCGTCAAGATCAACCACCGTCTGAAAAGACCTGACTATCGAAGGCTTGTGCTGAAGGGCCTCTGGCACCTCGGGAGAACACAACGACAGGCTGGAGACTCCAGGTGGAGACACCAACCTGACCGCCACACCTCTCTGAGGGCCTCTGACAACCGACAACAATGGTGACAGCAGCAGGCTAGACAGCTGTGGAGAAGTCGCAAAGACAACCTCCCCACTGCCTAACAGCCTAATGCGAGGACACAACATAGCTCAAATACTTCGAGAATAAGAATTAAGATATCAAATCTAAATTACTCGACGGCTGATCAGCAATTAGGTATTATATGAGTTACAGCAGGGCTAACGCCCCATTTGGCTCAGTGCCATGTTTACGTAACGGGAATTGCGCGTGCGCATTTTGCGCACAGAAAAAAAAGATTATTGGCGTATCAACAATATATCCTTATTAATATAATAATGCCATCTTTCAGGTGCGGGATATATGGTAGATATGCAAAGAGATAATCACGGGTTCCAGCTCCCCGACACCTTTATTCGTGATGTTATTAACCACCGTAGTCCCTATATATATATATATCTAGAAAATAAGGGGCGCAAATTCAACTGAATTATTGACATCGCGAACAGGTGGAGTTGGGAATCACTTTTTTGTAACGTGTTGAACATCACCTTGTAATAAAACAAATATTGCGCTGACAAGCGATTAGCGCCACTAATCGTTCTTTTATAAGTTATTGCTATCATCTAAAATATCAAAAGTCGGCGCATTTCACGATCTCAATCTCACGAATGAAGTCGTTATATGTAAGGCGATCCGTCGCCATGGAGAGGTCGGGTTCGTCGTGACCTAATTGCGTGGTTCCCGCCTAAACGCAGGCTTGCCATTGGACAAGGTGATAGGGGAACGCGCGGCCGCGCCCGCTTGTCTGGCGGGGCCGTTTTGATTAGGGTTAGTCTTCACAAGGTACCCACTGAGTGAAGACTCTCCTTTCTGGTTTTTTCCAATTTCTGCGGCATCATCGATTTTCTCGACCTATTCTTATAGGTCGAGAGTTTCCTTTGGTGGTTTTCCACCTTTTTGGAAAAGAATCGTCGGTGTGCGCATTTTAGGACTAGTTGGCTAATTCTTTAAATTCGTGCAGAAACTCGACGCTTTCTATCGGGTGGTAGCCTGGGACAGGCCTGATCGCTTAGGCGGTCAGGTATGGAATCGGCCACCTCCGCCGCAGGAGTGTCGGGTAAGGGCCCCGAGGAAAACCCTGAAGTATGTCACATACTAGATGGTGTCACCGGAGACATAAAAGTCTTCACGGTGACCGATTGGAATCTCATTCCACCAGCCCGTAGGCTGAAACATAAACTATCACTTGTGATAGATGAGGGATCCGCGGCTACGGCCAAGGTTCCTTACTGTAGTAACCCTGTGTCCCAGTCTTGGGCCGACAGCGGGACAACCTCCCCTCATGTCACTCCTATGGAAACTGAGGGGGAATTCACTTTGGTCACCAACAGGCGTCCGAAGGAAACTGAAACGGATGATGAGCTTCCCCCCTCATCTCCAGGTAAGTCGACTAATAATTCTCGACTTTCTGCTGCAGCCGCCCATAGGCGTTCACCCCATAGGCGGACGTCTGAACGTGTGGCAAAGCGAAACCCTTCCCCAGCCGGGGCGGAGGGATCTGCGCCACCTACCGTCGCCTTGAAGGCACTGGCAAGGGAGTACGAGTCGGACGACGAGGGCTCTCCTCAACCCGACCCGACTAAGGATCCCCAGTACGGGACGATGGCACTTCGTCTGGAGCGCCTGGAGACGGGTGAGTTGAAATGGGATAGTGATATCCCTGCTGCTACCATCCCTGATCGGTACCCCCGATCCGTAAATTGCGTCTATAATAAGCGCACTCTTGGCTCTGTCCCTATAACTAAGGCGGCAGAATTAGGTATGTTGCAGGAATCTGCAATGAACGCGAGGTACTTCGATCCTCCACGCCCCGAGCATAGGTTGGCCATGTACATGTTGCAACCTACACCGACGGGCAGAAGTAAATTGCGCCTCCCCCCTCTTGTTCGGGACAATGGGGAGGATTCCGATGTAGAAGACTGGGTAGATGATAATCAATCCGGCCTTCAGCCATACGTGCAGCAGCTGCATAACATAATTACGGCTGATCATGGGTTAACTAATTCCTTGTATAGACCGCATGATATATCGCATTTGAAGTTTGTGAGGCATACCTTCCGCCCTTACGACAAGTGCTTGTTTTGTAAGTATTTCGTGCAACGCCGTACAGCGATGCCGGAAAATCTAAAGAATCCCAACCGCCGTTATAAGCGGTGGGACGTTCTAGCTCGTCACATCTGCGAGGAGCACCTATACACGGTCCCTAAATGGTCGTGTGATGAACACCGTGGGACCGGCTGTTCATTCGCCCGGTCGACGGGAAAACCCTTTTCGACCAATAGAAGAGGGCTAATGTTGAGGCATCTCCTCTCATACGGAGTTTGCGCCAAGACGGGTCATAAGCGCCCCCAGTCCACCATCAGGAAACTGGCGCGTGTGGCCAAAGACCCTTCACTGTCGGCTAAATGCCGGTACACCTACCAACCTGAAGTTAGGGTACAACGTGGTCGGCAAGCTCCCGGGGAGACATTGCGACTACCCAGATCGGCGCACACCCTTGCTGTGAGCCTGTACGGCGGGGCTACATACGGGGAGAAACAGTACTTCTCTTCCTGTAGACGCCGTCTCCAGATGAAGCAGGACAGGGAGGATGGTATCAACCGCCCTAATGAGCCTGCTGGCCGAGGACAGAAACGTCACAATGGACGTCCTCAGCAGCCTGATCCCCGCCCCTTTACGGCAGGGAAAACCGAGGAAGGCATTTCCTATGCCGCAGCCGTGGTGGAGTGTATCCAGGACGATCCACCTCTGGAGAGAACCGCTGAGCAAATCGCTCGCGGTGTCAAGTTACAGCAGTATGGGGAAAAGGAAAGTGCGCGCCTGGCCACACTTAAACCCGTCCCCGCCGCTGCTGCTACATCAACACAGCCTAGCAAACCTGCTCAACGTAGGCACGCTAAGCCGTTGGATCCTTCCCTGCCTACAGTAGGACCCATATCAGCATCAGTCCGACGTGACTTAAAACGCCGGGCTATAGAGATGGCACCACCTCCCCAGCAGGAAGCCACGAGTTCAGGAACTCAGTTCACGCCGGATTTATCTCCGGCGGCAAAGAAGCGCCTGGTAGAACGTTACCAGTGCCTACCGCCTCCCGTCCAGAAGGCGTTGGAACGCGACTCCAGCACGGAGTCCACGGAGGCCATGGACCTCTTTATGCATATGGTGGGCCCCATGGCCACCTTTTGGATGAACCGGTTAGATGCCGTCAAGGTGAACTACACCAAGACCATCTACGATGAGTTAAACGCGGATTTCCAGAAATCCCTGGCTGAGGCTCAGGCCAAAACCAAGGAAGCGGAAGATAAATACCGCTTCATGAGGATGCAGCATGAATTGCAGCTGCGGAAATACGAGGAGATGAACATGGCGTTCAGCTTCGCGTTCGGGATGCCTGCTCTCCAGTGGGATGGAGACCCCGATTCCTTGGACCTATCGGGGGTCTCGCAGTCTAAGCTTCGCGCTTACTGCAACTTGGAGGCGCAAAATGCGCCGGTCACCGCTTCAGGTGACCCTCCAACGACGACGCAAGGGAAAGATGCTGCTCTTCCTGCGCCGCCACCTGTTACACAATGGCTACCGGGGAGCTACAAAACAGTTCCTCGAGCACCATACGTGCCTCCCAAGGTGACTACATCTCCTGTAGTTTCCCATAAAGGGAAAACGTCCAAGCCAAAAGGCAAGTCAACTGTGGCTAGCCCGGAGGTTTTACCACCACGGAAGAGTCCTAAACGGACACCCGCGGTGGAAATTGCAGTGCCAGGTAGCATCGATTCTACTTTGGCGCAATTTGCTGCCGCCGTTAACCTAACGGCGAAAACTCCTGAGGCCACCAAATCTTCACGACCGGTGGCCAAAGATGTGCATACGCCTATCCAGGCGCCAGCACGACCATCCACCTCCTCGGCTATGATGGAGGCCCCATACGACGACCTGCCTGCCTTGTCGCCATTTTCCTTGCCGGAACCCGCCGATGGGCTCGCCCCCCTTAGCGACGTTCCGTTGGTGTTTTCCTCCGACGAGGAGGGTTTGTACTCGGACGCATGTTCCGACGTCACCATCGGCGACGACGAGCCGATGGCGGAAAGGGATCCATTGGCCGTGTTGGTCGAATACGCGGCCAACTACATTCCCAACAGTGGGGAGGAGGACGTCCCGCTTCCTCCCAAACCACCGGATCCGCCGGTTTCCTAACGACTAAGTCATCTTAGTTCGCATGTTAGGCGTACCCACATATATCATACGGGTCACCTAATATACATAAATATATAATATAAGTTTAATAATATTTAATAAATATATTATTAATAAACACCTTATATTTATATACCTTAACGTTGTACGAGAGGTACAGCCTACTTTAGATAGGTATGGCCTATGTCTGCTACGTAAAATATTTATTTATACGTAACCATAATTATTGTCAATGAGACCAATAAATTATTGCATACAAATATATGTATCTGTTATGTAGGCTGAGCCTACAATTATAGTCACTATAAACGCATACAAGCGTATGTATCCGTTATGTAGGCTGCGCCTACAATTATAGTAAATCTAAATTATTAAATAATGTTTCAATAAAAATCTTCAAAATCTGGGGGTATCTCGATAAGATAATCTAGAATTCCATATTTGGTACTAAAATAAAATAATACTAAAAAAATAATAATTTATATCAAATAGCCTGATTCTCTGTTAATTATGTATTAATGTTATATCTCTTTCCTTTACACTTCATACGCATTTTAACGCACAAATACACTGTGTCCGGGAGCCACAACTACCAACAAGAGACGTGCGCGGGTTTCGCGGGGGCAACAAAAGGCGCATTCCAGGACCACGCCCACCCCCAGCAACCAAGGCGCGGCAAGCGTGGACCTGGAAGACGTACCCTCGCGAAACACTCCTGGGCACCACCACGGGTATCGTTTGGGGCACCTATATATACCTCGGGGGGTGGCGTAAATTACTTATGTTACTTAGTCTTACAACTACATATATTTTCACACACCGCATCTAAATAGATTACAACTCCTTAAAACAGAGAATCAGCTATGTTTAATAAAATCGTCGATTATATTTAGTTAGGCTTTCTTTTTCTCTGAGGGCAACAGCTAGGTAGTAGGAAATTTATTTATTAACGGGTACCTTTATAATTGGGATCTTTAAAAATAGAATATAAATAATAATGTACTCATAAACATATATATGTAAAAGTACCAACAACTCTAGGCCTGATGGGGGATGAGGGATTCGTAATTAGTAGAGAAATATTCCAAATTATTAACGTCACGGAAAATCATTATTCAAAAACTATGTTCCAAAGTTATACACTAGTAAATCCTTAGTTCATTAAAAACGAATGTCGAATTGTCCAGACAAAGCCTCACCCATTTAGATCAGGCCTAGGGTAAAAATACCATTAATAAGGTGCTACTACTCCAAATTAAAAATTAAAAAAAATATATATAATACAACCAAAATATATGGATTGCAAATTACTCCTATGGGGAAAATGCTTGGTTCATAGCCATTCTGTATACATTATAATATGGCGAATTTAGAGATAAAAGTAAAAACTAAAGTAAACTTCATTAAAATTAGTACTCTGTACATACGTGTATATATATTAGCTATTATGTTATCCGAGAAAAAGAAGATGTAATACGCGTACGCGGAAATCGCGCCGTCGCATTTTGCGCGTGGGTACGACAGTACCTATTGATTTTCAATATGTATGGTGGGAGTGGGCGTTTCCCCAGCACAGATATATATTAACCAATTTCCTCTGAGGGCATCAGCATGTGAGTCGCCATAGCATAAAATAATTTAGTCCGTTTTATAGTCCCTCTTCCAAATTTGCGTAAATGTTCTCACTATATTCGATAAGGGTTTGAATAACTGTCAAAATTTAAGAGTAAAAAAACACATACCCTGTGCTGCGGAACATACTCCTACCATTCAATCTAATATTAAAGTAAATAATGAATATGGACAGACATATTAACATACTAGTTCAGCATGAACATTGATATTATAATATTCCATTTAGCAAATGCTAATCGAGATTTAGACGTTAAAAATAAAATAACAACTGGGAACCCTGGAATTTATTCCTTCCAGTATAACTAAAATTAAATCTGTGTTAAAAATAATAATAGGATGGTCACGTTTCCTAAAAATGCTGTATCTTCATACACATATCGTGGCGAGTAAAACGCGTACGTTGACGCGCCGGTGCGCATTTTTGTCGACGACGTTGAACTAAACTGACTTAACCTAACCAATAAAGACACTGCCAACGCCTAATGCTTGTGCGGCGGGCAGTTACTTAGACGCGCGCTAGCGCAAACGTGTTATCCACTTTGTCGGGCGATCGCCCAAAATTACTGAGTAATTAGACTGGCTGTGGGATGGCAGGGATGCTATGGCATATTTAAAGGGAGGAAAGATAAAATTTGCAATGTGCTTTCCCCGTGGTATTCAGTAACCTTTTTCATGTGGGCCTATGCCATAGCCGTAACACCGATAGCTGGCATGGCCCACCCCTTTTGAAGTAGCTTTTCATACACAAGTAGAAATTGACCGAGTAGGCGCGATTTGCGCGCTCGCAGCCATGGTGCGCGCATTTAATTGCGCGGCTCAGGAACGCCCCTAGGGTCCTCAGGACTACGGCCTACAGCCTGCTCTCTGCATAAGGCACGCAGTTTTGCTGTTTATTGGATAAAATCTTTTGGTGGTCCCACAATACGGATGCGCGTGGCGAGACCATTACCTGGTCGGGAGTAAGCGTGGTACGGGACCACAGCTTACGGTGCCCACAGTGACTTTACGGTCGGGAGTACAATCTAACTGTACGGTGCCCATATAGTAAGATCCGGTCGGGAGTATTTTATATATACGGGGCCCGCCGGTCGCCAGTAATGTGCCCTTCCCTTTTGTCTCGCCGAATACTAAGCTATGTGATAGGCACATATAGGCGAGGAAGGAAATCCACCTATGATTTTTGGCCAGGGACGAGTACGCATTGCGCGCACACACATATTTCAGTATTTCTAGATGGGAAAAGGACCGCTCCCACTGATCCAGCATTTCGCTGTCAGCGGGGTTTTGTTCCCCTGAAGGGTAATCCTACAGCCAGGCCTATGTATGTGTAACAACTCATTGTATTGCAGATGCAGAGACGTCGAATCTATCAGGGCTTCCTCCACTGTAATTGTATGGCAATGACAACCCGCAGCCTCGTAGAATTTGCCCTGAACTGGACCGACCAATCTCTTCATGATGAATCGTCCAGTTCAGTACGTGGCTGCGGGGTGTAATTTAATTATTACTTTTGGTGGTTTAATTTTTTTTGTGCTTTCATCTTGGTATTCTCCCCATTATTTTTAGCCCACGATTTGATCAATCAACATGAGTAAAATGCGCAGTGGCGTTCAGTAATTTAAATAAACATACGTATCAATTTTTTTTAAACAAAAAAAACATCATAACCATATTCCTGTGGGGTGATGCTCGGCGCAAGAAAAATGCGCAGAGGCTTTCGGAATGTATAGTTTGGATATTCATAAGCGATATTCCATCTTTGGAGTATCGGCTGTGAAATCCCCTATTGTAGTTAATTTTAAAAGTTCCTGTTCGCGCTACGAATCATCGAAAGAAGATATCTCCGGCCAGCAGCAACCATTCTACGTACGCTTCCCCGAGAAGTCCGCCCAGGAGTATTTTTGGGGGCTAGATCCAGGTAGGTCGGCGGTGTTCCAGGGCAGGGCAGTTTATGTATTAGTTTATTCAGGACACCGCCGACATGTCGGGTGTTATGCGCGGAAGCGTCGGCCCCGAGCGGCCGGCTACAGCGTCACGTTGTTAATCTTAAGCGAGCTCACGTTTTTTCTCCTTAGTTACCTTCGAAAGGAGATTGTATTTTATTTTAATTAATTACTACTGTATTTCTCTGTTTGCCATTAGGCCTATGATCCTTAATGAGCATATTCATAATCTTAATTAATATTCTTCGTAAACTAAAAAGGAAATCGCCACTAAATTTGTGATAGACACATATTTGCGCTCTGGCGCGTTTTCCGTGTTTACGGTTGAAGAACTATATGGGTGCGCAATTTGCGTTCTACCTAAATGCATTCCTAAATACACTTGTTAAATATACCACGACTTTGCATATGCAATTGCGCTATCGCACAACTCTAGGCCTTACTGTGCATAACTCCAAGCACTTATCACATATAATGTATGTTTAGAGAGCCTTAGGCGCCTTGGCGTCTGTTTATAAAAAAAATAATAATAGAAAGATTTTTTTTTACGTGCTTAAAAGACGTATTTTTGGAAATATAAATATATACGTACTTAGGCACACGTATCTTTGGGTATCCTATCCTTAGGCCCGTTGACTCTTTCAATTTAATATAAATACGTACATACGTGAACGTATTTTTGGTTATTAAAAATAAATAAAAATAAGAAATATATATACGTATCTAAGAGGACGTATTTATATTTTTGGTTATTGACTCTTTCAATTTAATATAAATACGTACATACGTGAACGTATTTTTGGTTATTAAAAAAAAAAAAAAAAAAAATATATATATACGTATCTACGAGGACGTATTTATATTTTTGGTTATTAAAATTTATATACGTACTTAGACGCACGTATTTTTGGTTAAATTAATATTGACATTGGGAAATCAAATAACACAACGAGAAGTTTCTTTTTGCGCCCTGGCACGGACAGCGATATTTTCACTGAACGCGCCAGGGGACGGTCAGGTCTGTTATTATTGTTTAATGTGCTACACCCGTGGACCGTTGTAGCTCCGCCCACTTTTCTCTTCTTAGACGAACATCAATTCTTGTTGTTCGTCTGGGGGAGCAGTGAAGTGGGCGTGCCTACTCGCCTAAGCCATTTGCGCGCGCGCAAATTGCGCGCGCGCAAATTGCTAACACTTGTGCACGCGAGGGTTCTCGGTGGTAAAGCGTTGCTTAGCGACTAGCTAAGCAACGATGGGGGTTCGGGCGTTCGGGGCCAGACCCGGCGGACGTGTTTCTACACGCTCCGTCGTTTTTCCACCGATATTTAGGCTTTTTGGGGTCAAAATTCTAAACTAAATTATAGAAACAACACGGGAGGGAACGGGAGACCTGCGTTACTATTTATGTTGGTATCCTTGTTAGTCTTTGGTTAAGAATAAATCGTGAGCTCTTGTAAAGGTGAATCAGGACGTTCCTTGCATTCTTTCCTATCCTCCAGTCTATTGTAGATTAACCGCTATGGAACCTATATTCGATTGCTTTCTATGAACTGAGAGGCCTTAAGCCTAAGTCGGCCTTCTGCAAGTAATACACCCCTCTGCGGGAATCTAATAACTGGACGCATTTACAGAATTAACGTAGTGTTACTTTTAGGCTAGAACCACGACACATAAGGTAACTTAAACAGTAGTGACAGCGGCAGCAACTCGTGCTGGACTGCGCATATTTGGATTCATTTAGTAACATTCATAATATCTCTAACGACGAAGGGGGCAGCCAGTAGTTGAAATAGCCTAATATAAATACACTTTAGGCCGATAAATGCGCACGGTGGCAAATCTAGTATTTAGACGATACTCTGGCTGGCGCCTACAGTACGGGACGGACACCGACGACGGAATACGCGCAGGCGGGCGGTAAGGCTACGACGGCGGCGGCGGGCCAAGGAAATTCACATGGAAACAATTAATTATATTAACACGTTAGGCTCGCCTTAAGCGGGGGTGGAATAGCCCGACGGTTAAACTACCTATGCTAGGTAGACCCACGCCATCGCTACCCTCAACCTCTGCAAAGAGACGACCAAGGGTTGGAGATACCACAACACCCCCTGATGGAGTGCTGGGCGTAGAGTTACTATCGTCAGCCATGTTGGAAACACGACAAACTGCTAGCGCAGCTCAGCCATCTTCCCACCACAACAGACGATTGCGGTACACGCTGTGCCAAGTCTGCGCATACAAAACACACAGACCAACACAGACGCGGCCGGCAGTGCAATATCCTTAATGAGAAGTCAAGACCAAACGATAAGCAGTATGCAGAGATGGGACAAATGTAAATGTCGGAACATAAACACCCACCTCGTCTGCCGGCAGCCGGTAGAGTGACTGGCCCCACACATCCTCACTTGTAGAACCACAGAGTCCAGTCGGCATGTGAACCAGAGAACGCTTACCTCACTCGCGAAACACCAGGTGCACCACCGGTACAACCCGCGTGACCTATTCGGGGAACCCCACCAAACCACCTGACGAGGGCATTCCCCACCCCACGCAGGGTGCGCTTACGTCACCGCACCACATGGCCTCGGACAATCCCCAACGGCACCATATAAGGGTGACCTAGTTGCCCCAGCCTACGCGTCACAACCGCCAGGTGCAGAACAACACCGGGACACCCCACTGGCGATGGAATCCCCACCCCCACGCAATACCTATCACAACAACATGTACTGCGTGGTAGCAGCAACTCCCACTCGCCCGGTTACATTCACCTGCCATAAGTGACCCAGTTACACCCAGCTGACCAGTCTAACCTGCTATGCACCAATGCTTGCGATAACCATAAACACTCCCCCGGTCATAGCAGCAAAAACGCAGTACGCCCGTCAACTGTAACTAGTTTGTCAGACAAGACATGGTAGATAATAAACACACGGCTTAGGCAGAGGCATTACACAGAACAGTAGTAACTGTGCCCATTTGTTGGTGCCCCAGGGCCCCCGGTCTTTCCCCACCACTCTCAAATAATGGCATAATAAAGTCAACTGAACATATTTACTGGATAACTCGTTGTGTGACAGGGATCGGAGTAACTTATGTATGCCCAACCCCCGAGACCCGACAACACCAGGGTGGAGCAGCCCCAATACCTGCTACCCCACCCAAATCAGTTATCTACGCCATAACGCTAACCGCTCAGATCGCTGCACAGGCGGTGCATCCGAACTCACGTCAGGCCTCTGTCTAACTGGTACAGAGGCACTGTCGCTACCCGAGCTACTGCGTACTGAAATAACACTATCAGAATCGGACACTGATCTAGACCGACGCCAACGTTTGTTTCTCCGCTTGTTAGGTCTATGGCGCGTAGGCCGCATAGCCTCTTCCGCAGTAACTGGAAGCTCAGCTACTCTCTCCCGACTGGATGCATCTACAGTGCCAGCCTCCACCTGTGCAGGTGTCAGCCCGTCTCCTACATGAGCATCCAACCAGGAGGATGGCCCAGCATTCCTAGACATCTGCTCGGTGTAAAGCTTAAGACGTCTAACGTTGGATTTACGGTATTTCCCATCCTTGCCCTTCATAATAACTCTGGTGTCAGAGACAACTTCTGTTATAGTAAAGGGACCCACCTTGAACTGGTGCCACGCAGCATGCCCGTAGTCAGATTTTTGATGAGCCGCTGCCCGACCCAAAGCATCGCAAACTGCGCGATACGTGTGGTGGAAGCAGTGCTCCAACCATCTTACGAACACGATCGCACAAGGCCGGTCTACTTGACGATTCACTATCCCAGACTGCAGATCAACTGCCAATCGGAGTTCCTCAGCAAATAGTAACTTGTTCGGAGTCATACCAGTAGATGCATGCTCCGTACAGTTATATCCGTGTGCCACAAACTTGACCTGCAAATCCCAATCATCCTGGAAGTCATTCACAGTACAAGCCAACGCAGAAATTAGCGTCTTATTAAAGCGCTCTACCATACCATCTGATTGTTGACAGTAAGGGTTTGTACGCGTTTTTTTAACACCCAACAAGCACAACATGGACTGAAATAGGGTGGACTCAAATTCCCGTCCTTGATCCGAATGGATCCGCATTGGGGCACGAATATTAGTACCCAATGATCCACCAATACCTGTGCTGCAGTGGGTGCAGTGTGATCTTTTAAGGGGTACACTTGCATATACTTGGTGTAATAGTCCTGGACTACCATCATCACCACATTCCCTCTAGACGTCGTCTTAAACCCAGACACAAAGTCACATGCTAGATGGCACCACCGATGCCCAGACAATTCCTGAGTCAACGGAAGCTTCGCAATCCCATCACCACCTGACATTTATGGCAAGTACGCACCCACTGTTAAATATCAGAAGTCATGCCCGGCCAATAGAAATGCCAAGCCAGATGTTTGGTGGGGTGAACACGTCCAAAGTGTGTAGCTGTAGAATGCCCATGACAAAACAACAACACATCATCGCACAACGCAAATGGGACGATGATCTGCAGGCGACTGCGTAGGTCATTTCCCACCACTTTCCACCTGCAGAGCACACCCTCACGCAGTTCCAGCAGCTCCCACTGATTCATAATCCAACTCCTCACGCAAAGGCTTGGAGCGGCCCTCCTCCAACCACATGATCACACGCATTATAGAGGAGTCTTGACGCTGCGCAAGACGAACCTCTGATAACGTCCATAGTTGATCATCATCTATGTCTGCCAGATGCATCGCCGCAATCGCTGCAAGCACACAATTATGCACACCGCAGTCGGTACAGTCACCCCGGCTGCATTTGCAAACCGGGATTCTACTCAAACTGTCCGCGTTGATATGGTCCACCCCTTTCCTGTACACAATGAGCTCATTCGTCACACTGTATTCAGATAGAGTGGCCAACCAATGCCCCATCATCCCCTCGGCCTCCTAAAAATTTAACAACCACCGAAGAGAGTGATGATCCATCCGGATAATAAAATCTGACCCCACTAGGAAATGTTTCCACTTCCTACTATACACGACGATAGCCATCAACTCATGCTTCGTCGTACAGTAGTTCCACTGCGCTTTATTAAGTTTATTACTAGCAAAAGACAATGGGACATCCACCCCATCCTAAACCTGACTCAACACGCCCGAAATTGCAAATCCTGATGCATCAGTGTCCAGAATAAACTGCCCCACCGCACGCGGATAGTGTAGCACTGGGGTCAGGGTGAAGGCTCTTTTTAAGCCCAGAAATGCCGCCTCCTGAGCCTCGCCCCACACAAAGTTGATTTTCTTCACGGTGACGATTAAGTCCTACAGAGGAACGGCTAACCGTGCAAAATCCGCAATGAAATCGTGGTAGTACGACACAAACCCAAGGAACGATCTAACCTCCTTCATATCCTCAGGCCTGGGCCAACCCGCAATCGCAGAGAGCTTCTCCGGGTCCGCCTTAATCCCCCCTGCAGAAACAACACAACCTAGGTACTGCGTCTCTCGTCTAAAAGTCTACACTTTGAAGCCTTGAGCTTTAGTCCTTAGGAACGCAAACGACCAAACATGGCTTGATTTGTTTGTTTGTTGTTGTTTTAGATCCTAGCAACATCTAAGGTCATATCAGGACGGGTACAGACTTGCACACTCATGGCAACTTTATAGTGCTGTCCCACTGGGAAACCAGGCCGCTGGAACCATGACCTGGTATCCCACTCAGTCACATTATCCTGACACTGAGCACAGCAGTCCTTGCCCTGTCCTAATAATGCCGAGTGCCTGGCTAGGAAGCAACCAGTATCAATTTTCAAGTCATTGGTTTGAATCGACCAGGGTTCGAACCCACGACCCCACGATCTACCAGCAAGGGAGACGGACGCTCTAACTCATTCAGCCATCCCGTCTGGTCCCAAACACTGCTTGAAGCCGATCCTGGCATTCGTTCAGAGTCCGACCAAAGACAATGACATCATCTAAATATACCAGGCAGATCTTCCACTGAAGACCAGCTAGCATATCAGTGATCAGTCACATTCTTAAATGTGGCAGGATCATTACACAACCCAAACGGCATCACGTTCCACTCGAACAATCCCAGGTAAGTACTAAAAGCAGCTTTAGCAATGTCCCCTGGATCTATTGCTACCTGATGATAACCAGATTGCAGATCCAGAGTGCAAAACCACTCATTACCCCCCCAAACTCTCGAGCGATTCATCTATGCGCTGTAACGGGTAAGCATTTTTCCGCATCACAATATTGAGTTTTTTATATTGTCAATGCAGAAGCGAATTGAACCGTCTTTCTTCTTGACTAAATGGACTGGTGAACTCCATGGGGAGTCGCTGCTTCTAATCACCCCACTATCTAACAGCTTATGCAGCTCTGTCTCCAGCGCATCCTTCTTAGAATGCACAAAGTGCTGATAGGGAATCCTAAAAGCGGCGGAATCACCGACATCAATACCACTCTTAACCACCTCAGTCCAGCCCAACGTCTCACCAGGAACTGCGAAAACCTGAATATTATTTTCCAGAAATCTCACAACCTGAGAGCGCTCAGACTCAGTTTCCACCTCGCACCCCATAGCTAAAGGTCAAAGATGGGCAGGCAAGCTGCCACTCAGGGCCTCAGATACCTCAAGGGGTGCCACACACTCCTCCGTCGTACCAAAGGTAACCGTATCAGATACGTCCCTCAGCACCGCAATGCCCACTTCCCCTCTACTACTCACACCAATAGAAGGACTAATTAGATGCGTCACCCGCGCTTGCATGAATCGCAAATCAGGCCAAACCGTGCCCCAATTACCCTGTAACTGAGAACACTCACTCATCCCCGTATCTCTTGCAGCTTCCCTGCCATCCACTTGCAATTGCAAACCATATGCCCTGTAAGTTCCATCACAGGCAGTTTGGACGCGCTTTTTCCACTGATACCAGTGCCCCATGGGATCCACAGGACGGAATTTATATGAGATGATGAGGAGTAGCTCCCTCATCGTCGTCAACCCATGGTGCCTCCACGCGTCCACACAGTCCTGCGTCGGTCCATGCCTCAACAGAGGCAACAGCTGAATGAGAGCTATGTTCTCATCCCACATATTAGACCGCATATCCAATGTAAAATCCCGCCACCAGATATTCCACTCTTGGTTAATACCTGTAAATGGCTTTGGACATATCGTCGGGATATGCGCAGACCCAACCACAGGATACCTCAAAACATTCTCATCAAGTTCCAACGATTCCCGGTTACAAGACTCCCAACCTGTCCCACCCCCAATGGAAGTAGGCTCCCGAATCACATCCATTATTGCTGGATGATTCCGGAATAACCATAATTCCTCCTGTGAGTACTGATGGCCCACCGGCAGCCCAGGCAGTGATGCAATGGGTAATGCATCCACATCTGAACATGCCGGGTAAGGAGTATCCACTCTACGTATATTTACTTTTGGTTTCCCTACATATACAGAATCCTTAACAACCCCCCGCTGACGTTGAACAGAAGCCCCGCCCCCCCTCCCTGCCTGGCCTTCCTGTGTCCCAGAGAATAGTTGCCTACCAGAATGTATAATGTATATATTACAATAGGTGGCAGCACCTGACAGTCATGATGTTGCACTCCCCACTCCCTGATTCAAACTAGTTGAACGTGTTTGAGTAAATCTAGTGAGAAACGATTGGTTGTTGGAGTTTTACGTCGTGACAACAGCTAGGATCACATCAGGATGGGTATCGACAGTGCACACTTATTGTGAAAGTGCACAGTTATTGTGACAATGCACACTTATTGTGACAGTGCACACTTATTGTGACAGTGCACACTTTTTGTGACAGTGCACACTTATTGTCATGCACACTTATTGCAATGCCAAAAAATGCTGGCATGTACTCAAACAGATTGAACCAGAAAGCCAGACGAAAATTAGTAGCCTTTCCAATGAAGAATCTGGCAACGTAATACCGGATAACCTACTTCCTGAAGAAATCAATAATTATTTCATCGAGATAGGAGAAAGGCTAGCCAGTAAATTTAACCAAGGAACAGCCCAACAAAAATGTTACCAAGCCAAACTAAATAACCACAACTATGATCTCCAAGAAACATCATGTGATGAAATCCTAGACAGAACAAATCAAATATCATCCTATAAATCGTCTGGTATAAAAGACATCAGTACTGCCTTGATAAAGATGGCAATAACAACACTAATTAGGGAATTCACACATATGTACAACTTAATAATTAAAACAGGCATCTTCCCCGATGCATGGAAAGTAGCTACAGTCACCCCAATCCCCAAGACCAATAACCCAAGATACTGCAGTGAACTGCGACCAATTTCAATCCTCCCACTTCCAGGAAAAATTATTGAACAGATTATACATGACCAAGTTAAAGCATTCCTTAAATCATCCAACTATCTGACCTACCAGCAAAACGGATTTAGGAAAAACAAATCCACAACAGGGGCTCTGGCATCTCTACTGGATGAACTTTTGGGCAACATGGATAAAGGTGAACTAACAATCACTGTCTTCCTTGACTTCAAGAAGGCATTTGATACAATTGACCACGAGATCCTGATGCAGAAAGTAGTAAGAGCTGGATTAGGCAACAAAGCACATCAGTTCTTCACAAATTACCTCAAGAACAGGATGCAGTGCACAAAACTAAACAACAATGAGTCCACCACCCGTAGGGTCAAGACCGGTGTGCCACAGGGCTCCACCCTAGGACCCCTGCTATTCCTAATCTTTATTAATGACCTACCACTAGTATCTGATAGAGCAACATTTACATTATTTGCTGATGATGCAGCACTCACAGTACACAATAGAGATATTATGGCAGCGGCAGCCCAGACAGACATGGTGTTAGATAAGGTGAATACATGGTGCTATGAAAATAAACTAACAGTAAATAGTGCCAAGACAGAGTATGTGATCTATGGGACGAAAATGAGAAAATCAAGAGCCCCTCAAATCCAACTACATATGGGTGGAACCTTACTTCGTGAAGTGGACTCCTACAAATACCTGGGCACAACTCTTGACTCCACTCTAAATGGGAATCGACAAATGGCGAGACTGAATCAAACGCTGGCACTAAAACTGACAACTTTTAGGAAATTAAGGAATTCATAAGTGAAAACACTGCACTACTCCTGTACAAGACTACAATATTGCCTGTTATAGATTACAATGACATCATATATGAGCTCTTAACAAAACAACAAAAGATCAAACTGCAAAGAATTCAGAACCGAGCACTGAGAACAGTTTACCAAGGCAAGACACTCAGTGTGGCTGAACTGCACAAGAAAGCAAAATTGGATACTCTCTCAGAACGAAGGGAACTACACCTGAGGGCACTAATGCACAAACGCGCAAAAGACGAAAAATTCATTGACCGCACAAATAGAATAACAAGAAGAGGAGCCTCCACTCTGCTCAATGTACCACACCCTTCAACAAATAAATATATCGGAGCACCAATCTACAAAGGTAGTGTCATGTGGAATGACCTCCCTATCAGAGTCTGAGAAACGCAAACAATACTTGCCTTCAAAAATGCATATAGAGCCCACCTGGTTATTCAGGCCCTTAAATGACTACTGCAGTAATTACTAGCAAAGCCCTGAGCTACTGCCACCCCGGATCCTCGCTTGCTCTCTGGTGGGTTTTTCCCCCGTACCACCCACCCCAATGGGCCCCCCACCCCTGCCACCACCCTTAACCATCATGAACAAACCATCAACACACCGAACATCCTACACAACTATCAATCTGTTTAAGCACATCGAACATTATATAAGACAGACAAAATGTCTTGTCAACTCTGAACTTAACTTGTTTTATAAGAGAAAAAATGTAACCCACAACAATTATTTGAGTTGCCCCGAGTATACACCTTCTACTCGGTGCTGCTCCTCATTTTTGCATGAACTACAGTGACTGTTGCTGTACATTATACAGCAGGAGCCACTCCCTTAATTCTACAGGATTGGTGCTGTAACTACTACAGCACTGATCAAACTTATTCTAATAGTAAGATGGCCGGAAGACCAGTGCCCCGGCACTGACAAATGTCATGTTCAGATGAATAAATACTTTACCAAAAAAAAAAAAAAAGAAAATTGTGACTAATGTGCTCCCCCACTGGGGAGACAAGACCGCCATCACCATGACTTGATATCCCACTCAGTCACATTATCCTGACACTGAGGCAACCAGGCATTGCCCTATCCTAATAATGCTGAGCGCCTGGCGAGGAAGTGACAAGTATCAAATTTTAAATAGTGAGAAACGAAAAATAATTGGAAGCTAAATGGGACTATGCTAAGCAAGAGATGCGATTTTTGGAACACAACCTTTGGTAATACTTCCTATGATTGGATTATTAAGGGATATGATTGTTGCATTGAAACAAATGTTAAAGAAGTCCATAGAATCACTTGGCTTAGTACATTTATAGAGAACACAGAATATCTTACTTGGGGATGTAGTTTGCATAGAAGAATTGCCATTGTTGATATTACAATTCGTCGTCCTGACACAGCTTCCATCCAAGGTCAAAGTCTTATAACTTAGTAAATTGTCCTGCCATATATTCAATCCGGCAAGTTGGCGGGTAACAAGGGCGGCTACTGCATAAGTGTAGACTGCAATAACACAGGAAATTAGTATTTTGCATGGAGAGTTAATGAAAAATGCTTTCCTGTCTCCATTGATACAATATTCTAGTATTTACTAGTAGTTACATATTTATAATACTCATTGCTTAAATATTCCTACCTATGCACTAAAATCACATGACAATTATTTTTTATAAATGGATAGCCTGACACGTTATAGACAGTCATGCTAGCCTCACAGTAAAAACTATGGACTTCTTATCAGCCATAGTTGAATCCATTAGTGCTCCACATTATATAAATAACAACTTTAAGAAAGCATATATATTTTTTCATCTGCATGAGGAAACAATATTATTTAAAGATTGTTCTCTTTTCATTTCAATCTTCGGGTCTTCCGTTAAATAGATATAGAAAAGTATTTTTCGGGTGGTATACTGATTGTAGGATTTTCCTTGCACTTAGGTAGCATTTGGGTTAATGCATACAGAGAAGCCCACCCGCTTTGAAAATGTGCCCTATCAATTCTTTTTTTAAGGAAATTTGCAAAGTGGCTTTCCTGCTATATATGGAGACTTGCTGTTTATGTAGTGTACATATAATGTATCTTCTATAAGTATACAAAATAACAGAAATGAATGTATCCTAAAGTAAGAACAAATCAGACAAAGGCTATGCATCAAATCAGTATTAGGTAGCAATGACATCACTTGCCCCATGGCCATACGCATATATGCATTTGAAATGCATACATATATGTATACATACAGGGATATATCTGATTCTAGATAAACATTTAAATTACCAAAGTTGGACGTATACATATCGTATACATAGCGTATGACCAACGCATGACCAATGTATGGCTAATGTGCTTCCGGGTGAAAAACGCTCGAATTACGCTCATGGTACGTTCGCAGAATGCCGGTGAACGTTATATACATTATGCGATCGCCAGAGCTACACCTCATACGTTACATACGTCAAGACACACTGGAGAAACACTAAACGTAAGTTAGAAATATGTTAGACGTACGTTATCCATTTGTTGTCAGTACGAGGACTGTATGTTCCCAGTACCTTTAATGTAGGTCAACGTAGTGCAACATAGTGAACACCTCCTGTCTAACATATGTCTAACATACATCGACATACGCCTAACATATACATAATGTATGGCCTACGTCAAATCCACACATTGTCGAACATTGTCGTATGTCGAAACTTTTGTGCATGCACAAAACTTTGCCGACCCTCTGATGTGCGACACTGTATCTCGATGAACGTCGACGTACATTGACGTATACCAATGAGCGCCTAACGTATGTGTAATACATAACGACGTATCCTGACGTAGCTGGCAACAAAATTGTGGTGTTCTCTGTGGCAGAGTGGTTAGAGTGTCTGACTTTTTTCTAGGTCGGACTCCTAATCTGAAGGTCAGTGGTTCAATTCTCCATGCCCCCACCTCTGCCAATTTGGATTTCCACTGCTGTGTATAACGTAGAGCCTCATTAAAGGCCAGTTGCTCTCATACCATGTCTATGTGGTGTGGGAGCTTAAAAATCCCTTCAGTCGGTAAAAGTGTAAGCTCGGGCTTTCTATCGACAAACTGTCTAATGGTGAAAACAAGTCTATTCAGGCTTATCCATGATATTTCTTAAACAGATCAGAAACACGGCACACTTACATGCATATTCAATGATGAGAGATGACGTTGAAGGCCTTGCCGAAACTGATACTGTAATTTGGTTCCACCCTTTTACTGCAAGTGATGCAATATCACAATTAAATGTCTTGCAGTCAGATCCTTGATCATTAGTGAAGGTTACTGGTATATTTGAATTCCCTTCTGGTGCATAATAGTAAATAATGACAGCAACGTGTTCACCATTTGGGGCCTTGATGATGACAGCGACGTCTTTGACATTATCGGAGGGAATTTTTACAAATCCAAAACTGGGCAGGTTCGAACTTAGCATGTTCATCCGAGGGAAGTGAGCATCTGAAAAATTAAATGGAGAATTAGATCTAGGTAGTTTCAATTGATGATACTATGTGAATAGCGGAGGAATTTGTTCATTCAATGAAGCATAAAGAGTGAGTACTGATGACAGCATGCGTAGTGACGCACTAATAAAGAGTATCTCCATAGAACATCTCTCAAGTCCTTAGGTAATATTCAAGTGGTAGAAAATATGATGTAATGCTCGATGTGTTGCATAATATTGCATATATATAATATATAACGCATAATGTATAATATATGATGTATAATATATAATATTTATAACATATTCTCTATACTATATAATATATATACTATACCTATATTCTTCCGAACCACCGAGTGAGACATACAATTACACGAGAGTCAAATGGTCAAATAATGAACAGTGACAATCAACAGTGGTAATTAATCAATGGCTGGGCCAACCCGTCCTACTGATCAACAACAACAAAAAAAAGGAAAAAACAACAAAAACACACAAAAAGCCAATGCAAGTCAAGAATGGGGGAGGGGCGGAGGCGCCGGTGTGACCGCGGTGTGAGCGCGGTGTGAGCGCGGTATGACCGCGGTGTGACCGCGGTGTTTCCGCGGTGTGACCTCGATGTGACCTCGGTGTGACCTCGGTGTGGCCGCGGTTTGACCGCGGTGTGACCGCGGCAGAAGCCCAGCAAGAAATGGCGAGTGGGCGTGCAGCCGTCTTCGGCCACCTGGCGGATCGAACCCAAACACCCCGGAGGACCACCACACAGTGGCGACACCTATCTGTACCTACACCTATCTATACCTACCAGAGTATAAGTACAAGGTACATCCAGAGTGTAAGTAATGTCTTGTGAGCAGTTTGCCCGTACTGCCCCCCCCCGTCCTAAAGCTGCCTACTTTTTTGTCCTTTGTATACTCAATCAAGTAATACTTCAAGGATGGCTCCACATTAGCCTCTAACCCCTGCTTAACTTTCCTATGAACTGCTGCATCGGACCGGGCATGGGCACTCTCCTTGAAATGGCATGCTTGGCCCTTCCTGACATATAGCGAATGTGCCTGACGAAGTTCAGCAAATCTTCTATAGACATATTACCCTTGTCAACTACCCAGTGCAGGAAGCCTCTACCTGCTTGTGAAGCCCTAGTTTTGTTGACATCTTTATGGTCTTCCGTAAACTTCTTAACTGACCACTTACTGCGCTTGTGGCGTTCTTTGCTGGGTATCCTATCAGACAAGCTTGAAGACAAGTAATGGTGCCTGCGTTAGCGCCGGCGGTCCCGTGAAACGCTCCTGCTATGTGATGCGTGGCGCGACTCGCGACGCGCGCCTAGCTTCAGCCTCGCCATTTCCTCGTCCAACACAGACTCCCACACCCTCAACGCCGCCCTCTGGTTCACTTTCTCCATCACCTTGACTTTCGCCGTGAGCGCCCTTTCTTCCTCAAGGCCCTGTCACACTACGACGTAACGACGTCAACGTAGGGAGAACGTGAAGAACGTTGAACTTCTCGGCGTAGTATGCAAATTTGGGCACAAGTTGAACGTGGATGCAGCGTAGTGGACGAGAACGTAACGTTGGTAAAGCGTAGTGATACCGTCAATGACCGAGAGAGGACAACGTCACTACGCTCACAGAACGTTATGAACGTTATTCCATCGCCACAAGAACGTTACATGACGTTAGCTATGTCATGAGACGTTGAACGTACGTTGAATACACGTTCTCCTGACGTTCTCCTGACGTTCTCCTGACGTTCTCCTGACGTTCTCCTGGCGTTGCCATTAAGCCTCGTAGGCTTTTGCACTTGGTTTAATGTGGGTCAACGTAGTGGAACGTAGTTGAACGTAGTGAGCAGCGTTGAAATAACGTCCGTTTAACGTCATTGACGTTCACTGAACGTGAACAGAACGTACGGCGAACGTAAACCCTTACGTTCGACCTACGTCGAAAGTTTTGAACATGTCCAAAACCTTGACGTAACTCGACGTAACACGACGTAATGTGACGTAGCTCGACGTCATTCTAACGTCATTTCGACGTCATCATGACGTAACCCAACGTCATGACGAAAAATGACCACGTTAGGCTCACGTTGGCTCATTACGTCGTAGTGTGACAGGGGTATCAGACAACTCACTCTCTTCTGCCGACACTGCCCGAATGTACTTCGCCCCACCCTCCTCCATCTCATAGTTGACTGCTGCCGGCTCTCCACTTGCCTGCGAGCGCGTAGAAGGCCTCATTGAAACTCGGCTACAGGTCTCGTTCACAGCCCCTGGGTGAATTGCACCGCACGGTCCGCAAAAAGCTTGCGACACAGACCAGCCGCTCAGCGGTGCCATACCAAAAAGCAATGCAAGTCCCCAGGGAGGGGGCCGAGGGGGTGGAGGTGCCAGCGTGACCGCGGCAGAAGCCCAGCAAGCAGTGGCGAGTGGGCGTGCAACGATCTGCGGCGTGGCGGGCCTACCGACCACGCCACCTGGCGGATCGAACCCAAACCCCCCGGAGAACCATGACACAGTGGCGACACCTAGCTATACCTACACTAGCATATATACAAGGTATATCCAGAGTATATA
This sequence comes from Branchipolynoe longqiensis, assembly GCA_030323885.1. Classification (NCBI taxonomy): domain Eukaryota; kingdom Metazoa; phylum Annelida; class Polychaeta; order Phyllodocida; family Polynoidae; genus Branchipolynoe; species Branchipolynoe longqiensis. The sequence continues at coordinate 103,080,959 of CM059186.1, forward strand.
TATTTATCTGTGTACCCATATACCCGTTATATACCCATATATACGTATATATATATATATATATATGTAAGCATAATAGTCATATAATGGAGTGCACATATCGCAAGGCCCATCAACTTGTCCATCAATGGAATCTCACCTTTATTCACAGAGACCCAAACTAAAAACTGACATAGTGACATTTGAACGGGAGAAATTTACAGACTTACCTGTTAGACAAATGAGGATATCAGTTTTAAGAGTGATATAGCTAGTTGTGTCCCCCATACTGTTTCTTAATGTGTCAATCAGGTCTGTGTTAACAGAGCAGTCATAACGACTGATGCAGGACGAGTAGAACAATCGTAGACCATCAGTGTCCTTTGGATATAGGTGCGTAATGCTACCGGGGGCAAGTTTGTAGGTTATTTCGTTATAGTTGTGTCCAAGACAGGAAAATGTCACCACCCGCATGCTTTCTACAATGAAAGAAGCATGTGTTAATTAACTGGGTGCACAGTGTGTCTCCTGGACTCATTACACGATTGACTTCATCACGACACAAACTCTCACATGAACCTCATTGATTGCATGATTGACACTCACTATTATCATCACCTACTTCCTTTATACCCATCCTATGAATTCACCTTAATGTGAACGATTGACCTAATTGCATATTGATTAGATTTGACCGTGACCTCATTACCTATTTGACTCTTGATGATTTGATGCCAATTTATTATGTTAATACATTACCATAATATGAGTTCCTTGTTGGGTCGTCAAATTGTCCGTGATGCTCAGCAACACGGGTAATTTGGCGCGCGGACACAGTCATAGCCTGCCCAGTAACTAAGGACGCTGTGCATGCTGCCACCTATCGAGAAATGATTGTATTAATCTACTCCGTGTACAATAGAGCCGCCTATCTTCACTTTTTATGTTACGAAACCTGATCAGCCTATATAAATACCGATCGCACTGCCATCTGCAGAGACTTTTGAAACTAATTCTTATTCGCCGCCATCAATAACTGTGTACAAGCCTGTATAACTATAATGCCATGTTCTGTGGCAGAGAGCCTCCAACACTTGCTATCCGGACCGCACTCTGTCCATCTCCTCTCCGCCGGCCTTGCTCCTCCTTGATATGTCTGAAAAGAGTTCCAGGAGGGGGAGCCCGCCAGCATTTCACTTTCTACTCTTACTCTCTCCGTGTCTATGGCTCGCTGGTTGGTCGCCATAGAGCAAATAGACACGGTCCTTTGACTCACCTCTCCTCATTTCTCTTTCCTATACTCTACCCTTTTTTTTTTCTCCCAGGCATACTCCTCCCCCTGACCAGGGGAGTTGTGTGCTTGGGTGGGGCCCTGTACCTGTACACTTTCTCTCGCTTTGTTCTCGTTGCTGGAACCACCGCTGCACCCATCTTTACCCACCCTTCCTCGAAACCCTTGCTGCTGTCGACTGGATACAAGTGCCAACTACCGCTGAACTACCGCTGGACTGAAGAGATTCGGGGCCGCCTCAACGCTTCGCCATTACAATGTTGTAAAGATGTCCCCAGCTTCTACAACACTCCCTACTGAAGTTTAATCTTCAACCAAAGATTGGGCCGATTTATCGGAGCCTCTCTATTAATGTTGCAGTTCTGCAACCAGTAACCGTCGTAAGGTTACAAACCACCCCCAAAGTCAAAGCAGAGAGCTCACTTCGACACAGGTGCAAAGGAGGACACTAACTGACCTTAAAACTGCCACTCACCCAACCCCACATAGACAGTTACTAAAACTAGTAAAAGGGCAAGGGTTAAAGCTTCTATGACCTCACTGTATTATTGAACTTGTTGAATTGAACTTCTTGTTGAACAATAAATACTTACACTGCTGGACCTATAATAAATCCAACTTTAAAACTATTTCGCTGTGTTGCTTCTCAAATTATGATTATCACCTCTTTCATAGTGTTATTAACAGAACCAAACTGTTCACGGAAATTACTCTAGAGATGTCCTTTTAAAGCTATATGTAGCCTACAATGAATGTGTGTCAAAGTGATAATTGCTTATATAACATCACGAACAATCTGTGAATGACATTGAAAGTGATACTTTCAACTATTTTGGTGTTACTTTAGCGTCCAGTCTAAACCTAAGCCAATCAGTTAAAAGATAAAACGACAGCTCAACTGAGGTCAGATAGGATCCTCTATGATCCCTATTTAATAACTTTGTATGGTATCGTGTTAATGTCCCAGTATACCACACGCTAAAGAAACACCGATATTGTTGTCTGTGTTTCAATGAGCAAGATTCAGTTTTTTTTAAGCGATATCATTATATAAAAGCATGTCATAATCAACAGAAACACCCTCACGTGCACACATGCCTATGTAATACATATCACAATTAAAGATCTTGCAGTTAGATTGCATGCCTATCTAATACATAGGCATGTGTGTACATACGTGTCAGTAAGCGTAGAGATTCCAAAACGGCTTCTAATTCAGTCCATTTGGAATCACTCTGCTCATCCAAGCGAAGACACTATTTTAAAAGATTACACTATACAACTACATTGTAGTAATATTAGCAGAGCAGTCAGGTCAAATAGGGTTTTCGATCATACCTATTAAACTAACTTTTTAGGGGTAGGGGTAGGGTTGAAGTTCCGGTAGACGGCACGCTGATGTAACACCAGTGCTGTCTGCTTGACTGAATGGCACTAGTGCGGTATGAAGTCACCAACATATGAAGTTTGTTTGTTTGTTGTTGTTTTACGTGCTAGCAACATCTAAGGTCATATGAAGAGTTTAGGCGCAAAAACCACATAAACGCCCATCCAAAAATGGAGATAAACCTTGGAATCAAACCTTCAAAAAGGTGTTTTTTTAATATTCTTACTTGTGTGTTCATTACCCCATAACCATGTGAACATATGAAAAGCGGAATTATTGAGAATTAAAATTATTTTCAGGCGAAAATCTTTTATTTAAACGACATTTTTTGATTGGCGTTTATGTGGTTTTGCACCTGAAGTCTTCATATAATTCCATAACAAATAACAGAGTAACTATGTAAATGTGCAATAGCAAGACAACAATTGTACACACTTGTAGGCGTCATATTCATAACAGCAAACATAATGCGGTGCTACTTTAGTATGCGGACAACCGGGACTTTACCCCTAACCCTAAACCCTTCCTCATATGACCTTAGATGGTGCTGGGGCGTACAACTCCAACAACCAACCAACTAATACTAAGCAGTACCACACGGGATGGCCGAATGAGTTTAGCATCCGTCTCCCGTTTTGGTAGATCGTGGGATTCGAACCCACATGTTCGAACCCTGGTCGAGTCAAACCAATGACTTAAGAATTGATATGTGTCGCTTCCTAGCCAGGTGCTCGGCATTAATGGCAAGGAATGGTTGGTTCAGTGTCAGGATAATGTGACTGAGTGGGATATCAGGTCATGGTTCTGGTGGCCTGGTCTCCCAGTGAGTGTGCACTGTCACAAGGCGGAACCCATCCTGATATGACCTTAGATGTTGCCAGGACGTAAAACTCCAAAAACCAATCAACCCTTAGCAGTTAGTTAAATAAACAGGTCAAGTCAGATCAGATGGGGTTTTCTATGATCCCTATTGTTTAGGGTATGGGGTAAGATCACGGTCCCAATAGACTGCACACTAAAGTAGCACCCTGGGCCGCGTTCAGGGTGTGCCTCCGAGAAGACTCGGGGAAATCCCTGATGTCATGCTAGTCTGAAGGGCAAAAGCAGTCTGTTGCCTCGCAAATGGCCGCCTCCATAGGTGGCAGCTATTTTGCAATGGAAAAGAAGCCCTCTGATTGGCTGAACCCACTGAATACGGCAGCCATTTTCGAGGCGCTTTTTGTCTCCTGTCAGAAATGGGAGGCGTCTCCGAGACGCACCCTGAACGCAAATAAGCCAAAAGGCGTCTCCGAGACGTCTCTGAGGTGTACCCTGTACGCGGCCCTGGTGTGTGCATACAATAAATTATTATACTAACGGGTATGAAGAACATATGGTGGATATCCCGTTTCCGCTGGATATGCGTGAACAGGCGTGACACATAGGACGAGGCCTGCCAGAGTGACTAGAACTGTCCTTTGACGCATCCCACGCTCCATTCTGGTCCGTGTCAATAGGCCTACTGTCACCAACATGCATCCTTTGTGCCGACTTCCAAGTCCAGATTTCTGCTATCACAGTTCGCACAAACAGTAAACACGTGAATAAAATCCCACTATGCGCGTTGGCGAAACCTCCACCGACACGTCTGGCGGCGCGACTCTGTCTGACTGGTCACGTGCAGGGTTCCTTCGCCGTGACCAGCCTCGATCTGGGAAATTATACCCTACCACATACACACATACACCCCTCCCGCTCCCCTTCTACTGACTTCCCGCTGATGCGTTCCACTCTGGTTCACATGGTTGACCTCGGAGTAAATAAAAACATTTTTTAAAGCACACATGAAAATACAAAAATAGACACACCCCAAAAAAACACATGAAAAAACACTCCATTAAGACATACATAAACACAAAAACACATCAAAACTCTCAAAAAACACTTTACAAAACACCCTAGAGAACATCTTCTTGAAGATTTATACTGGCTATTATGGATAAGTCTGAATACGCTTGTTTTCACCATTAGACAGTTTGTCGATAGAAATCCCGAGCATATACTTTCACCGACCCAAGGGATTTTTAACCTCCCACACCACATAGACATGGTATGAGAGCAACTGGCCTTCGATGACGCTGTAAGCTATACACAGCAGTGGAAATCCAAATTTGCAGAGGTGGGAATCGAACCACCGACCTTCAGATTAGGAGTCCTACCTAGAAAAAAAGTCAGACACTCTAACCACTCTGCCACAGAGAACACCACAAAAAGCAGACACAACAAACAGGAAGAAAATAAAAATGCCACATGTGTCAGGGTTATACTTATATAGGGATCCCCACTACGATTTTGACCGGGCGGGATGAGAGAATTGCAAATTAAAAAAACAATTGGTGTTCGTCCCCGCCGGTACCTGAAAAATCATCCGTCTCTGAATTATATTAGTCTAACTGTTAAATGGAGAGGGCGGATAGAGTGAGAAATTGACAGGGTTGTGGAGAGGGTGATTGGAGTGAGAAATAAAGAGGGGAGGTAAGATGGGGGGAATGGACAGAGCAGTGGTGGGGGGGGGGAGGAATGGAGAGGGATTTCAGGAGGATAGGGAGGGGACTGGGACGTTGAGGGAGCAGGTTCGAGAGTGGAGGAGGTTGGGAGATGGGGGTGGGGTGGGAGAGGGAGGGTGTTGGGTGGTGAGGAGGAAGGGGATTGTGAATAGAGGTGGCAGATAATTATGGGGATGGGGGCAGGGCGAGGAGACCAGTGAAATGCTGAAAAATAAATAACTACAAAATAAAAATAGAAACCGCCCGCCCAATCTTGAAAAAAAAGGACGATCGCCAACTTTTTTGTATATATATTTGGCCTTAGTAAGAGTGGTAGTTCCCCGGTGCGGAAGCTCGGAGGGGGGGGGGGCGGTTCGAGTCCTGGCTGAGTCAAGCGTTTAGCAGCCTTATAAAATATATACTTGTTACTACCGATCCGGCGCTGGCATTAATAGAATAGTGCCAGGGCTGGTTTCCTCATTATCAGGATAATGTGACTGACTTGGATATATATAGGGTCATGGTGCTGGTAGCTTGATCCAACAGTGGGGCCGCCGCACTATAAAGCCAACATGAGTGCATGGTCTCACAACTTGGTACTCATCCTGATATGACCTTTGACCTTAACGCATAGAAAATCCCCATAGATAATCACCTACGTGTGTGTGTTTGTTGTTGCTTTACATCCTAGCAACATCTAAGGTCATATCAGGATGGGGATAACTTACGAATGCACACCCCCCCATTACTTTAAAACTTTTCTTGACTATTTACATTACCTGCATATTTCCATGGACACATCCGTGTGACACAATTGTGTGACACATGTGTGTGCCACATATCTGTGTGCCACATATCTGTGTGACACATAATCCTGATGTGGTGATGAATTGGAATTTTTTTCATTTAAAAATGACTGCTGATTGTTTCTTACTACAAACAGTACGTTAACGAGTGTGACATAGTATGAAAAGTGAAAGTGAGTTGACTCAAATGTCCTATTTCTAACATGTATATTTAGTATATACAGTAAAACCTCTATATTCCGACCCTCCACAGATCGACCACTCCCCTATATCGATCGCTTTATTTGGGTTCCAACAGTAGCATTGTAAGGATATGCTAACTCCCTAAATGGACCACTTATGGTCGGTCTCATGGTCGGTTCGATTTTGAGAGGTTTTACTGTATGTATGTATTGAAAGGAACACCACATTTGCCAGTTGTCTGTCTGTTCATTCATTTACTTTTCGATGAAATGTATGTTGGGCGAAATGTCCGTCAGTGAAATGTCCATTAGCCAAATATCCAGGAGCCCATTGTGATCGGGAAACATTGTCGGCGAAGGTGACTGGTTACTGAAGGTGTGCAAGGGATCGGAGCTCAGAGTGGTCCCTGGTTCTCCGTTACAAACTTCCTGGTCTGACTGTGTGAGCGAGTTGAGGAACCTGAGCTCCACAGGTATTCGGTGTTTGCCGTGGGTGGGTGGGGAGGTAGACCTACTAACAAGTCACTGACCATTTTGACGAAGTACATTTGGGAGTGAGGATAAGTACACATATGCATATATATATATATATATATATATATATATATATATATATATATATATAGAATGTATAGTTTCTTATGCGTATATAAAAGGGGTGGAGCTCTAGCCTAATACTTTATGATTCTCCTACTTAATTATTACCGACTTTCGAAGTAGTCTTTTCCCCTTCCGCTGAATGCCCGTATACCCGCGGGCTTGCTAGCAGCGCCACCACAGCTCGGTTCCGCCTGCCTTGCCCGGCTCATCTCTGCCCGCTTCAACTAGTAGAGAGAGAGAGAGAGAGAGGGGGGAAGAGAATGTTTGATTACAAGCGAACCCAGCTAACACATAACGTTAAGTATCAGCAGGCTAACGTGATTTGGTTATGGTACATTGTAACATCACAGTAACGTTATACTGATGTTATACCATTATTGTAATGTTATAATGTCATAGCAACATTATACTGAGGTTATAACATGTATTGTAATGTTTTGGGATTTACTGTGACTGAGACAGAGGGTAGCCATCTTGGACAAGACTGTAAAGACATGAGATATATATATATATATATATATATATTTATATATATATATATATATTACTTATATTGAATCTATGATCATAGATACCCACATCACCCAATCCAACCTGTATTAGTTAGAAGTAGTGTGCGATCCATTGCCACTGACATGGTACTAAGCGGGACGATGACAGGCCAACCATCTTTTAACCATTTAATGGAAACTAACTGCGCTAAATGTAAGTGATAATCTCAGAAAAGTTTAGGAACAAACTGACACATCATGAAGACACTGCGCAACCAAATCCAGACCACAGCAAGTCCCTATAAAACATTGTTTAGCATTGTATACCTGTACTCAGGCAACATGCTATGAATCTTCCATTATCTTTAAGATGCAACGTTATTTGAAAATGTCACATGACATTACATAATGTTAATAAGATGGTTTGATTATCTACGTTTTTGCTCCATAAAATAAATCCATGATTTGGTGGACGTTTTTTATAATGTTATTGTAACATTTTATAACGTCAAACTGACGAGAGTGTGACGTTTTTTTGTTAGCTGGGAAAAGTGAATAGAAAGCGCCGGTCACGTGGTATATATAGGCGCCGATGGTGGCGCCACTGGTGTTGCAAGGTTTGCACGGAATATAGAATATAACATCGAAACAAAGGGTTAGATGCTTTAATAAATGCACATTTAATGCCTGATTTGATGCTCTTACACTTCCACCATTCTGTTGATCAAACACTGGCAATTTAGAAATGTTTTATAATGGGATAATAATAGACTATTTCCACCCACCACCAACCCACCCTCTGATAGCAGTGGAAACGCTTAGGTTTGTGTGAAGTAATACTTTGTGACATATGCTTCGTGGAAAAGGCCTTATATATTTAGAGGATTTCCACAACTGATTGTTTCTTTGTTAGTTTGGGTTTTTACCTCCTGGCAACATCTATGGTTATATTAGGGTGGGTAACAACTTGTGGCAATGCGCACTCATGGACGACTTTATAGTGCTGCACAATTGACCGCTGGCATCATGACCCGATGTCCCACTAAAGGCCCTGTCACATTACGGCGTATGGCGGGAGCGTATTGAAAACCTACGTAGGTCCTGCGCGTGCCAGCCTATGATGACATTTGGTGACCTTTCGGGTGGTTTTGAGCGTATGTGGAACCTACGAGGAGCTACAGGAGCTTACTAGAGGAGCTATGGGAGCGTGCTGTGACATTTTTTGACGGTATGGGCCATACGCCCTCATAGGTCGAGATTTTGTTAGCATGCACAAACAAATTTGGACGGACGGATTTATGAAAGCGTATGGCGGCGTATGCCTCATACGCTTCACATAAGCTGTCACCTGGCGGCGTATGAGTAGCATATGAGTAGCGTATGAGTAGCATATACGATGTATGCCGACGTATATGACGTAACGCGCCTATGCCGCCATACGCTCCTGCAAAAAACCCTAATGTGACAGCCCCTTAAAAGAAAGTAAAGCCTGTTTTATTTAACAATGCCTCTAGAGCACATTGATTTTCGCATCATTGGCTATTGGACGTCAACCATATGGTCATTCTGGCATATTTCTTTGGAGGAAACCCGTTGCCGCCACAATACTCTTTCCAATAAGCAGCAACTCAGTCACATTAACCTGATATTGAATAAACCAGTCATTGCCCTGACCTAGTGTAAAGGCTAGGGCGTGAATCCGTGGTTGTGTAGGCAGGCTATAGTGAAATCAATACAGACAAAGAGAAACGAAGAGTATAAAGTGTAAAGAAGGAGAGAGAGAGTCAAGCCTTCTGGTTTATTATTCATATGGTTACATGGGTTCATTGTAGAGTATCACCCCACCCCTTTCCCCCAATGGGAAACAAGCTTTCTTGGCCCTACCAATAGGGATCCAGCATTCCTGGTCCCCATGGCTACCAGTGGTCTGTTCACCACCACCAAGCTGTATGGCCCCATGGCCACCACCAACCTTGACCCTGAGTGTGGTAATCCTACACAGCAGAGGGGGAGAGGGTAGGCCCTGAGTGCCCTCACACCCAGCCCTGCCAGCACCACTATGTCTATTTACATCCCACTCAGGCACCACCAGCACTTACATATATATACATACATGCGCTTGGTCACGTACACTGATCAGTAATAGAACATTTGCATTCCCCCTATGCCGTAAATCAGAATATTTTACACTAGTATTGCCGAGTCCCAAGCTAGATAGTGACAAGTATTACATTCATAAGTCATCTGTTTGATTCTGTTGGAATTCAAACTTACGACCTTCTGCATGAGAAGCCTGCACGCTTACCGATTCAGCCACTGAGTCCGGTGTCCACCACCGACCTGCCCTCTGATGGCAGTTGGAAGAACTGATGTTGATAGCAGCTCACTGTTCATCAAGCTGAGTCAAACCAATGACTTATAAAATTGATACTTGTCGCTAACTAGACCGGTCCTCAGCATTAATAGGATAGGTCAAGGACTGGTTAGCTCAGTGTCAGGATAATGTGTCTGTGTGTGATATCAGGTCATGCATGATTCCCTGCAGCCACGTCTCTCAGAGGGCAAGCACTATAAAGTCAACATGAGTGCGCACTGCCACAAGTCACTACCTGTCCTGATATGATCTTAGATGTGGCTAGGACATAAAACCACAATAAACACACTGTTCAGCATGCTCCATGGTGAAGGTTTATGGTGGCTGCACTGAACTCTTGGTGAGCCAAGTATGTGATCGCCTTGGAAGTGAAGCTGTCTGGATATGGTTCTGTCTCGGTGCAGAACTATTATATTGGGCTGAGGGTGTACTCACCAGAGCTGAAACTGTACATTACACGCAGGCACGATGTACTGTATATATATATATGTATAATATATACATGCATCTATATTGTGGTTGACATATGTGTAGTTTATATATAATATGTGTGCTTTGGCAACATGTAAGATCATATCAGGATGGGAACCAACTTTTGACAGTGCACACTCATGGCAACTTTATAGTCTTGCCCTATTGGGAGACAATGCCACTAACAGAATGACCTGATATCCCACTCAGTCACATTATCCTGACACTGAGCTAACCAGTCCTTGCCCTATCCTATTAATCCCAAGCGCCAGGTTAGGAAGCGACAGATATCAATTTAGTAAGTTATTGGTTTGACTCGACCGTGGTCTGGATCTTCCGCATGGGAAGCCTGCGCTCTACCGATTCGGCCACAAGGTCCGATATATATATTATATATAAACCACCCTGTTGCCATTCATTCTCTAAGTGTACAGACTTATACAGATGATAATCTCGAATGAGAATTTCCTCCAACAACAAACATGAAATTTAGCTTTCAGTAAATGTTTTAAGCATATAAAAGAAAATTACCCATATGACCAAGACAACAAAAAAGAGGAAATCAGCCGAAAATCGGATTTTTCTCACATTTAGATATTATGCATTATGTTTCTCCCCGCACTTCACAGACTGGTCCCGAGACTCTCGAATGGACAGATGGGCCGTATTCGATTAAACAACTCGGGTCACCCGAGCCACTATTTGCCGCATGCACACATCCTACAGACTCGGGTTGAATTAACGAACACGCTCGGGGTGGGAAAAATGGTGGCCTAATCCAAAATACATTTTTTGTTAATAACCGATATAACTACAGCAAAATAGGATTTAAAGTATTTTATGATTGCATAGTTTAGTTATATTTCCATTTCATTAATCTGTGTTATTAATTTTAAAAAAGCATTAAAACAACATGTAGGATGTTAACCTACAGGTACCAGCACAAATGTGACGTCATCGCTCCTAGCCACCCCCAGCATAAGAGGTAGGTTACTGGGGTTGGGTCGTTTTGCACACAGCACGTGTATTTTTACACTCCACTCGCCGTGTTCTATTTGAACCCGGGTGACCCGAGTCGCCCAGGTCGTCAAGTGCTTAAAGTTGCATAGTCCGATGGTTTTGAATTTCTGTATTTTTTCTGAGATAAATATATTAGATCGATCATTAGTATCTACTTTACATTAGTTCAAAGTTACTTTTATTTTAAATGGTAAACTTTTGAGATATTTTGAGTGCAAACATGGAAAATTAGTTTTGGCAAGCTTGCCAAAACTCTGGCACCATAGACTTCTGCAGTAACAGGTTCAGTTAAATTGACTCAGTATTGCCTTCTACGCAGAAATGAATGCTTAATAAGTGCATCAGTATCTTATGGCCCTGTCACAGTATGACGTAACGACGTCGACGTAGGGAGAACGTGAAGAACGTTGAACTTCTCGGCGTAGTATGCAAATTTGGGCACAAGTTGAACGTGGATGCAGCGTAGTGGACGAGAGCGTAACGTCGGTAAAGCGTAGTGATACCGTCATTCAACGAGAGAGGTCAACGTAATGACGATCACGGAACGTTATGAACGTTATTCCATCGCCAGAAGAACGTTACGGTACGTTAGCTATGTCATGAGACGTTGAACGTACGTTGAATGCACGTTCTCCTGACGTTCTCCTGACGTTCTCCTGACGTTCTCCTGACGTTCTCCTGACGTTCTCCTGACGTTCTCCTGACTTTCCCATTACGCCGCATGGACGTTTCCACCAGCTTTAATGTGGGTCAACGAGTGGAACGTAGTGGAACGTAGTGGAACGTAGTGGAACGTAGTGGAACGTAGTGGAACGTAGTGGAACGTAGTGGAACGTAGTGGAACGTAGTGGAACGTAGTGAGGAACGTTTGCCTAACGTCCGTTTAACGTCATTGACGTTCGCTGAACGTGAACAGAACGTACAGCGAACGTAAACCCTTACGTTCGACCTATGTCGAAAGTTTTGAACATTTCCAAAACCTTAACGTAACTCGACATAACACGACGTAATGCAACGTAGCTCGACGTCATTCTAACGTCATTCTGACGTCATCATGACGTAACCCAACGTAATGACGAAAAATGACCACGTTAGGCTCACGTTGGCTCGTTACGTTGTAGTGTGACAGGGGTATAAGTTAGATATGTAAAATCAAATCTAGTTAATTGGTTTGGTTTTGAAAAATTTGATATTTCATCAGACTATGCAGCTTTAAATAACTCACTAGCATACCAGTCTATCTTTAATCAGTGTGTAGTGGCCATAATGTTGAGTAAGGCGTGTTTGTTTCCTGTGCAGAGGAGTTTGTCTGATGAGTAAAACCAAATACTTACAAAATTGATCACCAGAATTGTGTCGCAACCTTGCATAGCACTCGGCATTACTAGGATAGGGCAACTACTGGTTAACTCAGTGCCGGGATAATGTGCCTGAGTGGGATATCAGGTCATGGTGCTGGCGACATGTTGGCACAGTGGAGCAGCACTATAAAGTCGTTATGAGTGCACACTATCACAAGTCGGTACCCGTCCTGATATGACCTTAGATGTTGCTAGGACGTAAAACAACAACAAACAAACAAAACAAGTTGATATGACCGGGACACCAGTAATGAAGAATAAAAACTATTTAGAAAAATAAAACCCACACCAATAGCCTATCACAGGGAGGCCCGATTTGTTTGCTGAAGCTCAATTTGGCCGATCTATTTGGTATAAAGGCGGGACGAAGGGGTCAGAGGGTCGGTCGGTGGTTGACGTTATGTGGAGTGTATGCATGTGACCATCATCTGGATTAGGCATCAGTTATGACCGGATTCAGCAGCTGGGTGGTTGGTTGGTAAGTGGAAGGGGGCGTGTGTGCATAGCGTGAGCTGAACCTATCTATTCCCCATCAACTCATAGTTAACAGCATGCAGTAGACAGCATACAGTATACAACACACAACACACAGCAAGCAGCAGATAGGTCATACTGACAGCATACAGTATACAACACACAACACACAGCAAGCAGCAGATAGGTCATACTGACAGCATACAGTATACAACACACAACACACAGCAAGCAGCAGATAGGTCATAGTGACAGCATGCAGTAGACAACATACAGTATACAACACACAACACAGAGCAAGCAGCAGATAGGTCATAGTGACAGCATGCAGTAGACAACATATAGTATACAACACACAACACACAGCAAGCAGCAGAAAGGTCATAGTGACAGCATGCAGTAGACAACATACAGTATACAACACACAACACAGAGCAAGCAGCAGATAGGTCATAGTGACAGCATGCAGTAGACAACATACACTATACAACACACAACACACAGCAAGCAGCAGATAGGTCATAGTGACAGCATGCAGTAGACAGCATACAGTATACAACAAATAGCACACAGCTAACACCGGACAGGTCATAGTGACAGCATGCAGTAGACAACATACAGTATACAACACACAACACAGAGCAAGCAGCAGATAGGTCATACTGACAGCATGCAGTAGACAACATACACTATACAACACACAACACACAGCAAGCAGCAGATAGGTCATAGTGACAGCATGCAGTAGACAGCATACAGTATACAACAAATAGCACACAGCTAACACCGGACAAGTCATAGTGACAGCATGCAGTAGACAGCATATAGTATACAACACACAACAGACAGTTCACAGCAGATAGGTCATAGTGACATCATGCGTAGACAACATAGACTATACAACACACAACACACAGCAAGCAGCAGATAGGTCATAGTGACAGCATGCAGTAGACAACATACAATATACAGCACACAGTACACAGCAAGCAGCAGATAGGTCATAGTGACAGCATGCAGTAGACAACATACATTATACAACACACAACACAGGTCACACCAGATAGGTCATAGTGACAGCATGCAGTAGACAGCATACAGTATACAACATACAGCACACAGCTAACACCGGACAGGTCATAGTGACAGCATGCAATAGACAGCATATAGTATACAACACACAACAGACAGTTCACAGCAGATAGGTCATAGTGACATCATGCGTAGACAACATAGAGTATACAACACACAACACACAACACACAGCAAGCAGCAGATAGGTCATAGTGACAGCATGCAGTAGACAGCATACAGTATACAACACATAGCACACAGCTAACACCAGACAGGTCATAGTGACAGCATGCAGTAGACAGCATACAGTATACAACACACAACACACAGCAAGCAGCAGATAGGTCATAGTGACAGCATGCAGTAGACAGCATACAGTATACAACACACAGCACACAGCTAACACCAGACAGGTCATAGTGACAGCATGCAGTAGGCAGCATACAGTATACAACACACAGCGCACAACTCACATCAGATAGGTCATAGTGACAGCATGCACTTTACAACACACAGCACACAGCAAGCAGCAGATAGGTCATAGTGACAGCATGCAGTAGACAGCATACAGTATACAACACACAGCACACAGCAAGCAGCAGATAGGTCATAGTGACAGCATGCAGTAGACAGCATACATTATACAACACACAGCACACAACAAGCAGCAGATAGGTCATAGTGACAGCATGCATTAGACAACATACAGTATACAACACACAACACACAGCTCACACCAGATAGCTCATAGTGACAGCATGCAGTAGACAGCATACAGTATACAACACACAACACACAGCTCACACCAGATAGCTCATAGTGACAGCATGCAGTAGACAGCATACAGTATACAACATACAGCACACAGCAAGCAGCAGATAGGTCATAGTGACAGCATGCAGTAGACAGCATACATTATACAACACACAGCACACAGTTCACACCAGATAGCTCATATTGAAAGCATGCAGTAGACAGTGCACAGAATACAATACTTAGGATACAGAAGATAGCTTATAGTGACAGCATGCAGTTGACAATACACTGAATACAATACATAGCATACAAAAGATAGGTCACAGTGACAGCATGCAGTAGACAGCACACAGAATACAATACATAGCATACAGAAGATAGGTCATAGTGACAGCATGCAGTGGGCAGTACACAGAATACAACCCATAGCACACATCAGATAGCTCATCGTGACAGGATGCAGTAGACATCACACAGTTTGCAACACATAACACACAACACACATCAGATAGCTCATCGTGAAAGGATGCAGTAGACATCACACAGTTTGCAACACATAACACACAACACACAGCAGATAGCTCATAAGAACATCTTGCAGTACACAGCACACAGAATGCAACATAGGTTATAGCACAGAGCACACAGCACGCAGCAGATACCTCATAGTGATAGGGTGCAGTAGACAGCACACACAATTCAACACCTAACTCATATCACATACCACACAGCTCACACCACACAGCTCACACCACACAACGCACCAGGCAGCTCACACCACATAACTCACACCACACAACTCACACCACACATCTCACACCACACAACTCACACCACATAACTCACACCACACAGCTCACACCATACAGCTCACACCACACAGGACACTTCCCACACCACACAACACACAACTAACAACATACAGCTCACACCGCACAGCACACACCACACAACTTACACCACACAGCTCGCACCACACACCACAACACACAGCTCACACCAAACAGCACACTCCCCACACCACACAACACACAGCTAACACCACACAGCTAACAACACACAGCTCACACACATAGCACACACCACACAACTCACACTACACATCTCACACCACACACCACACCACACAGCTCACACCACACAATTCACACCACACGCCACACTGCTCACACCACACCCCACATAACTCACACCACACAGCTCACACCACACAGCTCACACCACAAATCTCACACCACACATCTCACACCTCACACCTCACACCTTACACCACATAGCTCACACCACACAACTCACACCACACAACTCACACCACGCAGCACACTGTTCACACCACAAACCACACAGCACACAACTCACACCACACGGCTCATACCACACATCTCACACCACACAGCTCACACCACACGACTCACACCTCACACCTCACACCACATAGCTCACACCACACAACTCACACCACGCACCACACTGCTCACACCACACACCACACAACTCACACCACATAGCTCACACCACACATCTCACACCACACAGCCCACACCACACTGCTCACACCGCACACCACACTGCTCACACCACACACCACACATCTAACATCACACAACTCACACCACACAACTCACACCACACCGCTCACACCACACATCTCACACCACCCAGCACAGACCACACAACTCCCACCACACAGCTAACACCATACATCTCACACCACACACCACACTGCTCACACCACACACCACATAGCTAACACCACACTGCTCACACCACACATCTCACACCACACGACTCACATCAAACAGCTCACACCACACATCTCACACCACACGACTCACACCACACAACTCACACCACACAACACTCATCATCACTTACGACGCAGTCACTTACACCTGGGCACATTAAGTGCTGAGAGCTAAAGGAACGTTCAATGGAACAAGTACGTCACAAGGTAAGAATGTGAGAGCATGTTGAACAGGGTGGTTTCCCCACACAGAAGAAAGAGCCCTGAAGGGGAATATTGTGACACCTTAATAGAATTTAAGCTTTTATTTAAACAACATTTTTGGATTGGCGAATATGTGGTTTTGCGCCTGAACTCTTCAAATATTTGTCAACACATAGAACGGAATACCGAACCTGTTACTGTAGAAGCATATGGTGTCCCAGTTTTGACGTGCTTACAAACATTAATTATGTGCGCTGGCAATTAGGATATCTCAAAGTTAGACATTTACAATGAGAGTCACTTCAAACTAAAGTAAGGTTTGAGTACAAAGATCGACCCATATATATTTATCTCAGAAAAATGACAAAAAATAAAAGAATGTTGGTAAGCCCTCAGCCAGCGTGGTATACCCCAGTCTCACTACTGCTTGCGACCATTTTGCGACCACAAAAAAAGGGTGGTCGCAAAGAGGTCAAAGATAGTCGAAAAGTGGTCCTCAGTTCCCATTGACCATTTTGGTCGCACGGAGGTTGCAGCGACTGCACTAAAAACCTCATTGCGACCAAAATGGTCGCCCAGAGGTCAGCGACCATTGCTGTGGTCGCAAGGTCACAAGGAGGTGGGTTCTTTGGTACAAAGTGGCCGCAAGGTGGTCGCAAGGTGATCGCAAAGTGGTTGCAAAGTGGTCGCAAAGTGGTCGCAAAGTGGTCGCAAGCCGTAGGATGACTGGGGCTTTAGTCAGCGCGACCAGTCGCTCTGACGTTGGTTTCAACAGAAATTAGACAGAAAAAAGTGTTCCGAATGTGGTAAGTTGCCAAATGACTCACCCCACTGACTGTCACAGAAATCTCAAGAGAAGGAAGACTAAATAAATACTTGTATTTTGAGTTCTGCTGGTACCCCATGTAGGACAGAGGCTGAGGTCCAACTGGGTCACAGCTGCGGCTTGCAAGCGGGGAAGGTTGGTTGGCTGTTGGAGTTTTACGTCCTGACAACATCTAAAGTCATATCAGGACAGGTACCGACTTGTGAAAGTGAGCACTCATGGCGACGTTATAGTGCTGCCCCGATGGCAGCACCATGACTCGATATCCCACTCAGTCACATCATCCTGACACTGAGCCAACCAGTCCCTACCCTACCCTATTAATACCGAGTGCCAGGCTAGGAAGTAACAGGTATCAATTTTAAAGTCATTGGTTTGACACGACCGGGAACTGAACTCCCTACCTTCCACACGCGAGGCCCACGCTCTCCCGTTTCGGCCACCACATTCAGTCGCAAGGGGGGAGAGGGTGGTGGAGGAGGTGAATACACATACACCATTCGACCAGACGGGATGGCCAAATGAGTTGAGCGTCCGTCCTCCATTTTGGTAGATCATTGGAACGCTGGTCGAGTCAAACTAATGACATAAAAATGTATACATGTCCCTTATTAGCCAGGCACTCAGCATTATTAGGATAGAGCAAGGACTGGTTGGTTCAATGTCAGGATAATGTGACTGCGTGGGATATCAGGCCATATGGTGCCGGCAACCTGATCTCCCAGTGGGGTAGCACTATAAAGTTCCCATGAGTGTGCTCTGTCACAAGTCATTACCCGTCCTGATATGACCTTAGTTGTTGCGAGGACGTAAAGCAACAACCAAGTAAGCAACATATACCATTCAGTGGTCTCACCAGTATTATGAAAGGGATGGCGGGAATCAGTACAGCTGGTAGGAGAGGGATGGCGGGAATTGATTGAGCTGGTAGGAAAGGGATGGTGGGAGTCGAGTGAGCTGGTAGAAAAGGGATGGCGCGAATTGATTGAGGTGGTAGGAAAGGGATGGTGGGGATCAGTAGAGCTGGTAGGAAAGGGATGGTGGGGATCAGTAGAGCTGGTAGGAAAGGGATGACGGGAATCAGTAGAGCTGGTAGGAAAGGGATGGTGGGAATCGGTAGAGCTCATAGGAATGGGATGGCGGGAATCGGTAGCGCTGGTAGGAAAGGGATGGCAGGAATCGGTAGAGCTGGTTGGAAAGGGATGGCAGGAATCAGTAGAGATGGTAGGAAAGGGATGGCCGGAATCAGTAGAGATGGTAGGAAAGGGATGGTGGGAATCTGTAGAGCTGGTAGGAAAGGGATGGCAGGAATCAATAGGGCTGGTAGGAAAGGGATGACGGGAATCGGTACAGCTTGTAGGAAAAGTATGGCGGGAATCAGTAGAGAGGGTAAGGAAGGGATGGAGGGAATCAGTAGAGCTGGTAGGAAGGGTATGGCAGGAATCGGTAGAACTGGTATGAAAGGGATGGCGGGAATTGGTAGAGCTGGTAGGAAAGGGATGGTGGGAATCGGTAGAGCTGGTAGGAAATGGATGTCGGGAATCAGTAGAGCTGGTAGGAAAGGGGTGGCGGGAATCAATAGAGCTGGTAGGAAAGGGATGGCGGGAATCAGTGGAGCTGGTAGGAAAGGGATGGTGGGAATTGGTAGAGCTGGTAGGAAAGGGATGACGAGAATCGGTAGAGCTGGTGGAACCATAGTTTCTGCCAAAGGATGACGGGCTTACTGAAACAAGTCAACTTATGCTGCTAACAAATTGGTTGGCTGGAGCTTTACGTCCTGGCAACATATCACGAATGGTACCGAGTTGTGACAGCGCGACATCATTGCGACTTTTTAGTGCTGCCCCACTTGGAGACTAGGCCGCCAGCACCATCACCTCAGCGTGCACTCCCGTCCTGATCTGATCTTATATGTTGCAAGGACAAGGACTGGTTGGCTCAGTGTCAGGATAATGTAACTGAGCGGGATATCAGGTCATGGTGCTGGCATCATGGTCTCCCACTATAAAGTCACCATGAGTGCGTACTGTCACAAGTCAGTACCCAACCTGATTTGACCTTAGATTTGCCAGGAAGTAAAACTCCAACAACCAACTAACGAATCCCTACCGTGGGTAAGGGTAAATCTGTTTTTTCTCCTATAACAGTAGGAGAAGACTGATGTGCTTCTCTAGATCGGGGTCACTTTGAACTGTGGAAGATACTTGTTAACTTTAATAAGCAGTCAAGCAATTTACATGACAGATACTAATATTCATCTCCCATAATAAGTGTGTAAAGCCGCTGTCACACATCACCGGATTGGGGAAACGGAAAGAAACCGAACAAAGTCTGTTGATATCCGGCACAGTCCGGTTTGTGTCCATTGCATATCTGTTGCATATCAGTTGATATCCGTTGATATCTGCCCTGATCCATTACAAGTTTTGAACATGCCCAAAACTTGGAACGGATGCCGCCGGATTGACGTCTATGATCCTTGTCCGGTTTGAGTTTGTTTAGTCCGCTTATCTTCCATTGGCTATCCGTTTATGTACGTTTCATGTCGGTTCATGTCCGTTTCATGTCCATTTCATGTCCATTTCATGTCCGTTCGTCCGGCGGCCTTTGATCCGATATCACAACATTTTGACACATTTTAATACATTTTGATACGTATCACACCCAAACATCACCGGACTCTAAAATTCTGTCCGTTGCTCAATCCGGCATAGTGTGACAGGCACTTAAAGTTGCATAGTCCGATGGTTTTGAGTTTCTGAAATTTTCTGAGATAAATACATTAGGTTGATCATTATTATGTATCTTACTTTAACTTGAAGTCACTTTTGTTTTAAGTGGCTAACTTTTGAGATATTTGAAGTGGAACCATGCAAAATTAATTTAGGCAAGCTTGTCAAAACTCTGACCTCATAGGCTTCTGCAGCAACAGGTTCTATTCAATTGCCTCAGTATTCACTTCTATGTGGTGACAAATGTTTAATAAGTGCACCAGTGTTTAAGTTAGATATGTAGAATCAAATCTAGATAATTGTTTTGATATTGAAAATTTGATATTTTCATCAGACTATGCAGCTTTAAGGATTTGCACTAGTTTGGTTTGCATGACTCAGCATTTTCCATGGGTATGTGATATTTGCTGTTATATTAACTATTGCGTAAAATTGTGGATATTGTACCCTGTTAGTATTATGTAATATAAAGGCCCTGTCACATTACGGCGTATGGCGGGAGCGTATTGAAAACCTACGTAGGTCCTGCGCGTGCCGGCCTATGATGACATTTGGTGACCTTTCGGGTGGTTTTGAGCGTATGTGGAACCTACGAGGAGCGTACGAGGAGCGTACGAGGAGCGTATGGGAGCGTATGGGAGCGTGCTGTGACATGTTTTGACAGTATGGGCCATACGCCCTCATAGGTCGGGTTTTTTTGAGCATGCACAAAAAAATTTGGACGGACGGATTTATGAAAGCGTATGGCGGCGTATGCCTCATACGCTTCACATATGCCGGCATCTGGCGGCATCTGGTGGCGTATGAGTAGCGTATGAGTAGCGTATGCATAGCGTATGAGTAGCGTATATGGCGTATGCCGACGTATATGACGTAACGCGCTTACGCCGCCATACGCTCCCGCAAAAAACCCTAATGTGACAGCCCCTTTAGATTATGTCTTTTGGTTTCTTGTCATCGTTGGTTTCTTGTCATCTGCTAGCGTACAACTTGTCTTCAGGGCACAACTTTCCACCCAGACCAATGTTTTCCTGATAAAGAAGGTGTCCGCTCATCGGAGAGACAGTCAGATGACACAAATTACAGTTTGAACATTGAAAAATTGTTTGCATATGACAGTGGTCCGCCGGTCATAGGCATCGCTTAAGACAGGTACTATTGTACTTGGATTATAATGTAAACCACCCTATGCCTATGTATTGCATTGTACATTGAACTTACACATACATTAATTTGCATCAACTCTTCCTTTTCTAGTTTCGTATTTCTCTGAGCGCCAGTCTTTGTTTCATAATGGATCCCCAAGGAGAATCCTCATTTCTGTGGTCTGTAAGTACATTTTGATGTTTATGTAGCATTTGTTTGTTTGTTGTTGTTTTACATCCTAGCAACAACTAAGGTTATATGAGGATGGGTACCGACTTGTGACAGTGCACACTCATGGCGACTTTATAGTGCTGCCCCACTGGGAGATCTGGCTGCCAGCACCATGACCTGATATCCTACACAGTCACCTTATCCTGATACTGAGCCAACCAGTCCTTGCCCTATCCTAATAATGCCGAGTGCCTGGCTAGGAAGCGACAAGTATCAACTTTTAAGTCATTGGTTTGACTCGACCAGGATTCGAACCCACAATCCCATGGTCTACCAACACGGGAGACGGATGCTCTAACTCATTCGGCCATCCCGTCTGGTTGTTTATATAGCAAGGCCTGTGACCGAGTGTCACCAGGCGCGGTGGCCGAATCGATAGGTATCGGGAGTTCGATTCCAGGTCGAGTCAAACCAATGACTTATAAAATTGATACTTGGCGCTTCCTAGCCTGGCGCTCGGCATTAATAGGGCAAGGACTGGTTGGCTCAGTGTCAGGATAATGTGACTGAGTAGGTGATGCCAGCCTGATTTCCCAGTGGGGCAACACTATAACGTCGCAATGAGTATGCACTGTCATAAGTTGATACCCGTCCTAATATGACCTTGATGTTGCACGGACGTAAAATTCCAACATCCAGTATCGGTGTGTGTAGTGGAGAGAGGGGGGGGGGGGTGTCGGTAGGGGGGGGGGGGGGCGTCAGACGGGGGGTGGAGTATGTTACACTACAAAGGGATTACATACTCGCTGCAAACGGAAAATTCCCAGCGTGTGGGGAATTCGGCCAAGTGAAGATCATTCAAACTTCCTGATATTTTTAACACCAGCCAAGCAGTCTGGCGCACGTTGACGTCATACACCACCCCACCCCCACCCCACCCCCACCCCTCCCCAACGCCCGCGCCATAGCAACAGGCATGCGCAGCAAGTACACGGCCCTGACACATAGGCCAATTGTAAATAAAGGCTTGCGCAGCAAGTATACGGCCGTGCCACATAGACCAATAGTAAATAAAGGCATGCGCAGCAAGTATACGGCCGTGCCACATAGGCCAATAGTAAATAAAGGCATGCGCAGCAAGTATACGGCCATGCCACATAGGCCAATAGTAAATAAAGGCATGCGCAGCAAGTATACGGCCGTGCCACATAGGCCAATAGTAAATAAAGGCATGCGCAGCAAGTATACGGCCGTGCCACATAGGCCAATAGTAAATAAAGGCATGCGCAGCAAGTATACGGCCATGCCACATAGGCCAATAGTAAATAAAGCCATCTAATATCGGTACATACGAATAATTAATCTCCTGCTTATTTATTTTGAAAGTGAGCAGAGTGACAGTTGGCTCATGGTGTAGAGGAGGCGGGGAGGAGAGAATGCCTGCTTCGCAGTGAATAACATGGAAGTTAAGGTGGTTAGAGAGAAACATTAAGGGTCTGCCATTATTTATATTCACATAATAAATTATATAGTACGTAATGAATTATTCGGCATATAATAAGGCTGGAACTTGGAAGCTCCCATCTATTCCTCAGGCCTTACTCCGCCATCAGTCATCGACTGGAGGAGCCTGAGATGAGTCATCGACTTTTCTAACCTGCCCAACCTCAGATCCACTTGGGGGTCGCCACCTGTGTGTTATTGCGTCAACGGTCAGATGACTCTCAGTGCATCGCTGAAAATTGTATTATAAACTTTCATATCATAAGCTGTTCTTTACATAATTAAAACCAGACGGGATGGCCGAATGAGTTGAGCGTCTGTTTCCTGTTTTGGGAGATCGGGGGATATGAACCCATGGATGTGTGGGTTCGAACCCTGGTCGAGTCAAACCAATGACTTAAAAATTGATATTTCTTGCTTCCTAGCCTGGCGCTCGGCATTAATAGGATAGAGCAAGGACTGGTTGGTTCAGTGTCAGGACAATGTGACTGAATGGGATATTGGGTCATGGTGCCAGCAGCCTGATTTCCCGGTGGGGCAGCACTACAAAGTCACCATGAGTGTGCACTGTCACAAGCCATCCTGATATGACCTTATATGTTGCTAAGAAGTAAAACATCAAACAAACAAATGGCATAATTAAATGTGATTAATTGTGATGTATCTTCCTTGCAGGCGTTGCTATCAACTGTGATGATGTATAACCTGTGGTCTATTATTCTGCGCGTATCATTTGCCGAAATGAGACAACAGGTGAAGATGGCAAACTGTCTATTTTCATTTAGTTGTTGTTGTATAGAATATTCTTTTCAATCTAATTTATTTACAAATTTCTTCAAATTCACCCCTTTAAAATAAGATTTACCCCAAATTATAGAAATATAGAATATTCTGATCAACTTAATGTATTTACAAATATCTTAAAAGTTATTTCATTATAAAATAAAATTGACTTCAAATTAAAGTAATATCGAATATTGTGATAAACCTACTTTATTTACAGGTATCTTCAAAGTTATTCTTTTACAAACTAAAATATACTTCAAATTAAAGAAATATAGAATATTCTCATCAATCTAACTTATTTACAGCTATCTTCAAAGTGTTCGCTTTAAAGTTAAATTTATTTCAAATTAAAGCAATATAGAATATTCTGATCAACCTAATTTATTCACAGATATCTTCAATGGCATCCCTTTAAATTAAAATATACTTCAAATTAAAGTAATATAGACTATTATGATCAACATAATTTATACCGTGCTGATATGACCTTAGATGTTACCAGGGCGTAAAACTCCAACAACACACACACCTAATATATTTACAGATATCATCAAAGTTATCACCTCAAAATAAAATTTACTTCAAATTAAACTAAAATAGAAAACACCGATTAACCTAATTGAATTAATTTTCAAATATGGTAGAAACAACGGCTAAAGCTAAGAATGCGGCAAAAAATGGCAAACCATTTAAACACACAGTGGGGCTTCCCATGCAAATGCAAATGCGAATGCGGCAAGTGAATCGACCTATGGACCCATCGGTGCGAATGCGAATATGACTACTGCTCCGTTTGCCATAGGAAACAACAAGAACTTTGATTTTCCTTCACAAATTCGGAGCCAAAAATCCCGAAAATGGAATGGGTATTAATGTGGCATACCACATTTGCATTCGCATGTTGCATGCTGCATGCCGCATACCACGTATATGGAATCTAAAGTGCCTGTCGCACCTTACCAGATTGAGCAACGGACATAGCCAGACAAAGAATTTTCTAGTCCGGTGGTGTTCAGTATCAAAATGTATCGAAATGTGTCCAAATGTTGCACTCTCAGTCAAAGGCCACCTAACGAAACGAAAGCTAAACAGACATGGAACGGTGAACTGATGGGCGAAAACCGAATGTCAAACAGACGGATCGAACATGAGCCGGACACATACCGGACTGTTTATGTCATGTGACAGACACACCGAATACATATAAAGAAAGCCAGCGGACCGAATTCCCGTCAGCAGACTATTCAGGAAGCTAACCGGAGATGTTACGGGTGGGTACCAGACATGAACCAGACAAAACGGACTAAACAAACTTAAACCGGACAACAACCATACACGTCAGTCCGGCGGTATCCGGTCCAAGTTTTGTGCATGTTCAAAGTTGCCACCGTACACACCGGACACCACCGGACAGATAATGGAAATGCCAGATGCTGACCATATATAAACCGGAAATTGACGTATTTCACAAGACTGTGTCCGGTTTCTTTCCATTTCCCCAATCCAGTAAGGTGTGACTGGGCCTATAGCTTTATGCAAGTTTGAGTCAATGTAATGCTTTGTTTATTTTAGGCTGTTCCTGTGGGTGTCTTCCTGGTCCTGGACTGCTGGGCAGACAGTGTGCATATCATGGACGTCCTCGTCCAGTTCACGATGGGATATCTGCAGGACGGCATTCTCGTGGGTCCAGCCTCATAAGCATGCAGCCTTAAAAGTACATAAGCACTGTCTCTGTCTCTATATCTATCCTGGATTCCTGTCATAGTGCTGATCCACCATTTAAAATTTGCTGGATCTCCCACCATGCCTCGCCCTACCTAGATAAAAGATTCACCTTGTACTTGTAGTACACGAGTATTACACGGGTGAAGACCAGCCTTATAAAAAAACGGTCGAAAAATCGGGCTAATGAACTGAGTCTTTATGAGAGCCTAATTTCACAATCTCAGAAGCAACATTTATTCTTTGTATATGTCTTCATATTTACACGCTACTTTTGAGTTGGAAAATATAATAAAACATATACTTTAATGCAATTCAAAAGTGAAATTGACGGCGTTCTCTGGCCGCCATCTTGTCTTTTTGCATTCTCTCCCATTTCACCAACTCTGTGCTGATATAAGTAACCATTTGACACTGGCATTCTACTTCGTGTTCCATACTAAAGCTATTTTCACCCGTATTTAGACTACGTTGTCGTTCACCCCTATACTGGAAGTACAGGGTGAATCTTTGATCTACACCCTACCTACCTGAGCTCAACTGTGTTTATAGTTACCAATGCCCTCACTACACCTACCAGGGCCCACCTGTGTCTATAGTTACCAATGCCCTCACTACACCTGCCAGTCCCCACCTGTGTCTATAGTTACCAATGCCCTCACTACACCTACTAGTACCCACATATGTCTATAGTTACCAATGCCCTCACTACACCTACTAGTGCCCACCTGTGTCTATAGTTACCAATGCCCTCACTACACCTACCAGTGCCCACCTGTGTCTATAGTTACCAATGCCCTCACTACACCTACTAGTACCCACATATGTCTATAGTTACCAATGTCTCACTACACCTACTAGTACCCACATGTGAATATAGTTACCAATGCCCTCACTACACCTACCAGTGTCCACCTGTGTCTATAGCTACCAATGCCCTCACTACACCTACTAGTACCCACACGTGTCTATAGTTACCAATGCCCTCACTACACCTACTAGTACCCACATGTGTATATAGTTACCAATGCTCTCACCACACCTACCAGTCCCCACCTGTGTCTATAGTTACCAATGCCTTCACTACACCCACCAGTACCCACATATGTCTATAGTTACCAATGTCTCACTACACCTACTAGTACCCACATGTGAATATAGTTACCAATGCCCTCACTACACCTACCAGTGCCCACCTGTGTCTATAGTTACCAATGCCCTCACTACACCTACTAATACCCACATGTGTATATATTTACCAATGCCCTCACCACACCTACCAGTCCCCACCTGTGTCTATAGTTACCAATGCCCTCACTACACCTACTAGTACCCACATATGTCTATAGTTACCAATGCCCTCACTACACCTACTACTACCCAACTGTGTCTATAGCTACCAATGCCCTCACTACACCTACCAGTGCCCACCTGTGTCTATAGTTACCAATGCCCTCACTACACCTACTACTACCCAACTGTGTCTATAGCTACCAATGCCCTCACTACACCTACCAGTGCCCACCTGTTCTTATATTTACCAATGCCATCACTACACCTCCAAGTACCCACCTGTGTTTATCGTTACAAATACCCTCAGTACACCTATCGCTCCCCACATGTGGTTATAATTACCAATGCCCTCACTAGACCTATCACTACCCACCTGTACATATAGTTACCAATGCCCTCACTACACCTACCAGTGCCCAACCGTGTTTATGTACCAATGCCCTCACTACACCTACCAATACCTACCTGTTCTTATATGTACCAATGCCATCACTTCACCTACAAGTACCCACCTGTGTTTATCGTTCCAAATGCCCTCACTACACCTATCGTTACCCACATGTGTTTATAATTACCAATGCCCTCACTACACCTATCACTACCCACCTGTACTTATAGTTACTAATGCCCTTATTCCACCTACCAGTAGCCACCAGTGTTTATAATTACCAATGCCCTCACTACACCTACCAGAGCCCCTTTGTGTCTATATTTACCAATGCCCTCACTACACCTACCAGTACACACCTGTGCTTATAATTACTAATGCTTTCACTACTGAATTGCTATACAATAATCTTCTAATAACCGGAAGTGCACCATGGCTCCCTCTGTCGTCTTAGTTCTTGAGCCATCCCATTTGGCAGTCATCGAGTCGGTCACAAACCCTGGTGGTAGCTCACCTTTAACCTGCTCTAGGTGACGGACCCCCGGAAGTTGGCAGTTCACTACCGGAAGGTGCGTAGAACGGAGTGCGCAGTGGACCTGTTGGCGGCCATGCCTCTCCAAAGTGTCCTCCTTGTCGTCGTAGGTATGCATCACATACTACTTGTAGTCTTAATATGAATAAGCGATGCTTAGGACCGACCTTCCACATTGGTGATTAATATATAAATGTATTTTTGTGTGCGGAATTGATCAAAACTGGTCCCAGTGCCTTCTCCCATGTTTCAGCCCAGAACCAGCTTCAACAGTACTTATACCCGGCTGGTGCTTTATTAAAACATGGGAGAAGGCACTGAGACCAGTTTATATCAGTTCTGCAGAAATAGCTGTTTCCAGTTTCTGGATTCTGGTGAATTCATTTTCTCTCTCTCTATGACTATGGGTATTGTTGATGTATATATACACATGTTAGTCATTATTAGCCTCCCCCTGGATGGGTCGGTATTATTTGTAATACATAATACATTATAATTAATCATGGTGATGACACTATAGACATTCCCCGTCCGGATATGACCATATGTAATATAACTGGAATGCCCGGCCGTCTGAGCCCCAGATATACCACTTACTCTCCCCAGGTGCGTTCTGACAAGTGTCTGTCAATTCACACATGGTGCCCCTCTCCAACAAACTCATAAGCAAGAAAGGGAAGACAAGTCGCGCAAGATTGACAGTGAAGAAGTTGTGCTTTATTGTCAACAACTCCTGTTCACCTACTAGCGACCTATCACCCTCACTCCTTACCTTCTGTCCACACAGAGCCTCATTACTCTCATTACTATGTATAGGAATCAGTGCCTACAGCCCATTGAACTGGAGTCCCATGGTTGTTGCACACAGCTCAGTTTGTATAGGAAAAGTGGAGCCTCAGACAGAGTGTCTGGGTCCCTGGCCAAGAGAAGAGTGTGTGTCTCTCAAGAGTGAAGAGTAGAGTGTGTCAGTAGTGCCTGTAGCATCATATCGATCAGAGTCTCTAGAATAATCAATATCAGAATGAGGCCTGTGTGGTCAGGTGGGGCAAAGGGGTGCAGGTGACTGGGCCTCCCACAGCCAGACAATCAGACACCCTCTAGAGTCTGGGGGCGATGCCCTAATATGGGCAGCTGTCACTCAACCCCAGCTGCAGGTGGTGTCCATAATGTATGCAGGATGGCTGGGTGTGCTTGCCCATCAGCCCTGTGGTAACAGGTAGTTGCAGACAGTTACAATAAATATATATATTAAAAATGTCCTTCTCCACTTGCACCCTTAGTGGTGAATAGAGGGAACATTTCAACAAACATTAACTGTTTCTTACATAGGAACATCTCGTCATAATCTCGGGCACTATGTATTAACATATTTTTCACATAGCCTCATATGTCACACAGCGAGTGGGGTACCCACTACTTTTCTGTTACATAACCTTGGTCCCCACTCCGTCCCCCGAGAATAACAATGCTCTCTGCCAATATATAATTCCGAACCGAAAATCCGTATATTTTTACACATAGATGATTGATTGTTGGAGTTTTACAGCCTGGCAACATCCAAGGTCATATCAGGACAGGTACCGACTTGTGAGAGTGTGCACTCATGGCAACTTTATAGTGCTATCCCACTGGGAGACCAGACCACCATCACCATCACCTGATATCCCACTCAGTCACATTATCCTGACACTGAGCCAACCAGTGATTGTCCTATCCTAATAATGCCGGGCGCCTGGCTAGGAAGTGACAAATACCAATTTTGTAAGTCATTGGTTTGACTCGACCGGGCGTCAAACTCCCGACCTTCCGCACGGGAATCCTGCGCTCTAGCGATTTGGCCACTGAGTCCGGTATATGACCATAGATGCTGCTAGGACGCTAAACTCCAACAAACAAGCAAACCATATCCACGCTGACCCTGGCAAAAAAAACAACGAAAAAAAACATCAGCCATTTTAATTCAGTATCCTGCAGGAAGTAATGTCACGTTAGAATCGATACACCTCAGTCCTTTCAAACTTGGATAGCTGCTCTACTTTTATTTATTTATTTATTGGGGGAGGTAGGGAAGTAAGCACGCAATAAGAAGCTATAAATAGACTTGTGTAAGCAGCGTTGTAATGGTTAGTGACGATGGCGGCCACAGAGGGCGCAAACAGGTCATGTTATTCTGCAGGTTGCGGTGAATAGGGAACACAGAATAGGGGCGATCATATTCACTAAATAAATACATGAATAAATAAATCTATGCATAATGCATAAATACTCCGCATATATTCAACTACGGTAAAACCTCTCTAAATCGACTGACCATAGTAAGGCTTTTAATGGTCTATTTAGGGAGGTGGTCGGTTTCTAAGGGAGATTTTTGTGTACCATTACAATGGTATTGTATGACATGGTCGTCTGTGACCGAAATAAAGCGATTGATATAGGGGAGTGGTCGATATGTGGAGGCGGTCGGTTAGGGAGGTTTTACTGTATATATATAGTGTATGCTAATTACGTAGTATTAATAACATATGTGTGTAAATACGTGGGCGTTATTTTTTACACCATTGCTACTTATCACGTGACAGACAGACCAGACGGGATGGTCGAATGAGTTCAGCGTCCGTCACCTGTTTTGGGAGATCGGGGGGTCTAAACCCATGGGTTAGTGGGTTCGAACCCTGGTCGAGTCAAACCAATGACCTAAACTTTGATAGTTGTCACTTCCTAGCCTGGCGCTCGGCATTATTAGGATAGGACAAGGACTGGTTGGCTCAGTGTCAGGATAATGTGACTGAGTGTGATATCAGGTCATGGTGTTGGCAGCCTGGTCTCCCAGTGTGGCAACACTATAATAAAGTCACCATGAGTGTGCACTGTCACAAGACGGTACCTGTCCTGAAATTACCTTAGATGTTGCTAGGACATGAATCAACAACAAACAAAAACGTGACAGACTTTTCGAAACTATTTACACTAAATAACATGCTTTCAATTCAATTCAATTCTTTTATTTTGACTCTCTGCAAGGTATGTTTACAATAAATTGAGGTGATACAATAAATGCATACAAATTCCTTACAGACAGAAAGGATCCCAGAAAAGCGATGCTTATCTAGCTGGTCTCCATGCTTTAAAACTATGAAGACCATTTTGTTTCTAGCTCAATAATTTTATACAGAAAGTGCATGTCATTGTCAGAACAAGCTCTACATGACATACTTAGCTTCTTTTTCGCTCTTAAATTCTGTACATATGTATCTGTTGTTCGATATAATATGTTTTCAGGTCATGTATCATGTACTTTTATTTGTAGGATTTGTTTCGAAGTTCTTCCCGAGGATACACCAGCATAGAGGTATGGACAACAAACTTTATTCATAGACCGGAATAGATTGCAGTTGTATTAATGCTAAAAAATATATCTTGGTAAGCTTCTTGATGCAAATAGTTATTATACATAACTATTAGCTATGGATTATATACCTAATCAATATTGGGTGATCAAAAATACCACCCGAGGTGATACCAATAGGCCTATTTTCAGGGGTCTAGCCCATGGCCTATATGGGGGTGGGGTGGGGGTGGGGTGGGGGTGGGGGTGTGGGTGGGGGTGGGGTGGGGGTGTCGCTATGATTCATATCGTGTCATCGTGTTTTTTGGGGTTTTTTGTGATAAGGACATAGGGTACCTCCCGTGCTCGATGCTACTAACACTGGCTGAACAAACATATAACTATCAACGTCGCAAGTACGTTATTTAACGTCATTATATTTCAACCAAGCACCGTCCCTGCCCACTACCCACATCCATCCCAACTAAACATGCAACCTAACTAAACATGCATCCCGCCCCCAGCTCACCCATATCCTCCCTGCAGCCCACTCTCTACCCCTCCCCCACGCCGCCCCCGCCCCCCCCCCCCCCCCCCCGCCCATTGCTATCCCGGCCCATTCCAGACCCGCCCCTACCCCGCCTCCATCCCGCTCGTACCCTGCTCCTATTATGGTGCTGTCACATTACAACGTTTCTCACCAACGCGCGCCGACAAGTGCCAACGTGTCGCCTTTTTGGGCGAAACGTCGGCACACGTCGGGACGCGTTACCGGCGTGCTCCGAATGCATTACCGGCGCGTCGGTACACGTCGGTACACGTTGAGTGACAGCAATGTGTGGACCCACATGTTGGCGCGGGTCGGGCCACGTCAAACGTTTTGTGTATGCGCAAAACTTTCGACGAGCGACAACGCGCATCAACGTGTTGGGTTGCGCATTACGGGTGCATTTGCAGCACGTCGACACACGTTATGAGCGCGTTGTCGGACTGCTTGTGGCATGTTGATCAACATCGACAAATGTTGGCCATTTTTCGCCAAACTGCGAGCGGTCCGTCAATGCATCGGTAACGTTCCATCGACGTGTAGTGGGCGCGCTATTGGCATTGCGCCAGCATTTCTCGACACGGACATGTTGCTGGTGCGTCTGGACGTGTGGCTGGTGCATCTGGAAGTGTTTCTGGCGAGTCTGGACGTGTTGCTGGCACGTCTGCCGCGCGCCTAATATTTCCCGGCATTCTGCCAACTTTTCGTCAGTGTTTTGGCTTTGAGTATATAATGGTACCCGTTAATGACGCGCCACCCTCACGCCGTCAACGCGCCGACAGTGCGCCGACAACACGCTGATAACACGCTGGGAACCCACCGACCCTGATTAACGCGCTGTCGACACGCTGATAACACGCTGGGAACCCACTGGTGGGAGGTTGACACGTTGTTCCGCCGCACGTCGAAACCCATTGGCCGCGCGCTACTAACACGCTACTAATACACTGCGCCCTGTCAAACTTTCTCCCAAAACACCGAAAAGTTGGACGTGACTCGACGTGTTGAAAATCTTTTGCGCGTTGGCAGCACGCCAGTGAGAAACGTCGTAATGTGACAGCACCATAAAGCCCGATCCTTCCAGCCAACAGTCCGTCCCCAGCCTGTCCCCAGCCCGCTCCTACCCCGTTGACAGTCCGACCACAGCCCGGCCTTGCTTGGCCCACTCATTCCCTGCCTACAATCCGCCTCTTCACCATAGACAAGTTTACAGAAATTATAGATAAAGGAAATCAAACCATATGGATTATGACCACTATTGCGAAGTGGTGAAAACAAGTGCATGCACTTAACCGCTATGAGCAGAATAAACAATCACTAAGCAATTTTTTTTTTTAAATTAAGAGTTCAAGAATCAACATTTCTGGGCCTATTCCATTATAGGCTTTGTATATGTATGTTATATTAAAAGTTATTCACTATTTATTATTTCTATGGTATAAGTAAGGTATATGTGACATTTTTAATTCGGAAAGCATCTCATAAGTATTGTACTTCTGCTTTCTCCTTTTTCATGTGAAAAAATTACTGATATAAATATCAACTTGTGTGTACATTGGTCATGTGGAAATACGTTTTTTTTAAATTGGATTATTATTATTATTATTGTTATTATTATTATTATTATTATGTGACTGTAGAAATCTGCTGGTCTCTGTCTGTTGGCTCTCTGCTTGTTGACCCGTGGTTGGTGGCCTCCTTGCAGGTGTTATCTACCCGCTGTTAAGAATGCCCACTTTAGCGAAGTGGCACAGCCTGTCTCGGTTTATAACCACGTGGGATATGTAAGTACCTTTATTCCACTGCACTCTGTGTTGCGTCGTGACAAAGACCCGAAGGGATGGCCGAATGAGTTGAGCGTCCTTCTCCCGTTTTAGTAGACCGTCGTATTTTAACCCTGGTCGAGTCATAGCGATGACATAAAAATGTATACTTGTCGCTTCCTAGCCAGGCGCTCAGCATTATTCGGATAGGGCATAGTTAATATGCAATGACACTGGTTGGCTCAGTGTCAGGATAATGTGACTGAGTGGGATATCAGGTCATGGTGTTGGCGGCCTGGCCTCCCAGTGGGGCAGCACTATAAAGTCACCATGAGTGTGCACTGTCACAAGTCGGTACCCCTCCTGATATGACCTTAGATGTTGCCAGGACGTAAAACTCCAACAACCAACCAACTAAGATTCGTAACAATCTGAATCAGACGAGGAGTATGGCTAAACTACCTCATCTATTTAGTTGCTATGGCAATGGGGACCTTTCAGTTTGCATGACTATCTCGTCAGATGGCTCACCATGCCGCTCTGTGTGCTTTGGTGTGTGGTGAGTGTGTATCGTGGGGTGGGTGTGGTTGGGGTGTAGATGTGTATGCTGGGTGTGTGGTGGGGGCGTATGTTTGTGTGGTGGAGGTGTAGGGGTGTGGTGAGGATTTTGGTGTGTGTGGTGGGGGTGTGTGTGGATT
This sequence comes from Branchipolynoe longqiensis, assembly GCA_030323885.1. Taxonomy (NCBI): domain Eukaryota; kingdom Metazoa; phylum Annelida; class Polychaeta; order Phyllodocida; family Polynoidae; genus Branchipolynoe; species Branchipolynoe longqiensis. The sequence continues at coordinate 103,115,130 of CM059186.1, forward strand.
TAGGGGTGTGTGGTGGGGGTTTAGGGGTGTGTGGTGAGTGGGTATGGTGTGGTGGGTGTGGTTGGGGTGTAGGTATGTATGGTGGGTGGGTGGTGGAGGGCATATGTTTGTGTGGTGGGTGTGTTGTGGAGGTGTAGGGGTGTGGTGAGGATTTTGGTGTGTGTGGTATGGGTGTATGGGGATTTTGGGGTGTTTGGTAGGGGTGTGTGGTGAGTGGGTATGGTGGGGTGGGTGTGGTGGGGTGTATGGGTGTGGTGGGGTGTATGAGTGTGGTGGGGGCTTAGGGATGTGGTGGGGGTGTAGGTGTGTGTGGTGGGGGTGTAGGTGGTTTGTGGTGGAGCGACCGACAGCATGATGATGATGATGATGTGTGTGTGTGCAGATGCACTATATGCGCATATGCACTACATCCAACCAAGATAAGTTTCTGTTTAGTTTTTTTTTCCATTAAAAAAAATAACAACTAGATTTTATATTATTATTACTATTTAAGTGATATAAACTGCCTTTTCTTTCCCTTTTCTTTTGACCAAAAAGGAAGACCAACACTCCCAATTTGCACCGCGCGGGGAAGCTGCTACTCTTTCTGGCGGTCACGATTCACTGGGTCGCCTGTTTCTATAACATGATATCAGAGGTAACTATTGGAAAGATCTTCCGTTTATTTCCAGGGGACACAATATAAAGCATTGGTATTATAATCTGCACAAGGAGCGGGACATAGCTCAGGTGGTAGAGTGTCCACTTGTGAAGGTTTCGGTCATCCTATCGATCCTACTCAGTGGACCCATTTGCAGTTTGGGCTATTTTCCATTATCAACCAGTGGTCCTCAACTGGTTCATCAAGGGCTCTGGTATGCGGTGTTCTGTCTGTGGGAGAGTGCATATAAAATACTCCTTGCTGCTTATCAGAAAGAGTAGCCTATGTGGCGGTAGCTGGTTTCCTCCAAAGATATATGTCAGAATGACCATATGGTTGACATCCAATAGGCGATGTCCAAAATCAATGTGCTCTAGAGGCGTCGTTAAATATAACAAGCTTTTACTTTTTTTAAATCTGCACGATAACATGAAAAACATTTATTGATTCATTCATTTGATGAATACATGTAGGTAGGTACATCGCTTCTGTCTGCATAGCCGTAGCTAAGAATTGTTGTTTGGAGTGCCAGATACATTCTTATAATGGACCCTTGTATGTGCGTGCACACGCACTCATTATCACACTCTCACACTATGGACTAATAGTAATAATAGTATTATTATTTCTATGAACTCAAGACAAACAATCATATACATTTTGGAGTGGACTGTCTCTCTGGCTGGCCCAATGCCTGCCCTATTTATTAAACAAAATTCCTGTGACCAAATTGCCCTGGCCACCTCTGCCACCGGCTATATACTACCCAAGCTGACCAATGCACCTCTATTAATACAGACATAGATGCATTCCAGGAAGCTCAACCAGTACCAACCAACACCTTCTAGAATGTTCTTAAAATAATATTCGCATAAGATAGCTTATACCACACAATAATAATAATGCCATATATTTAATGTTTAAATACCATTCACATATTACTCATTTTTGTTATGTTATTATCTTTTGTTTTTGTATTCCTTCCATGTACCGCTGGGTAGGGTGAGTGGAGGAGGTGGAGCAAACTGGCGTACGGGTAGGTCTGCTTCAAGGCAGGCAAACCCCCATCTCCGTTCCGGTCCGCTGCCCTCCTCCATTGTCATCTTATTCCACAACAAATTGATTTCCTTCTTTCATTTTCAAAAAGGAAAGCCAGCAGTTCTAGTTTGCATTTGTGTGATACATGTCTGTGTGTTTCTGTGTGTGTGTGTGTGTGTGTGTGTGTGTGTGGAAAAGACATACTTCTGCTCAGCTTTCAAATTGTAATATTTCTGGATGCCCCGGCCGTCAGAGTTTTGGCATGCTTTTCTAAATTAATTTGACATGGTTTCACCTCAATTATCTCAGAAGTTGCGCCATTAAAATAGAGTTACTTCAAACTAGATCAAAGTAGATTATAACAATCAATTTAATAAATGTATCTCAGAAAGATGACAGTAACATAAAACCAACGGACTATGCAACTTGAATACAAACCAGTTATCCTCATAATGGCTATCATATACCAAACTGTGCTGCATTATTGTGTCTGTGTGGTAAGGCTCATTTGTCTAACACCAATTCGTCACGGTTGATCTACCTTCTTTGGGACCAGGCTGAGGGACTGGGCTCTAACGACTGGGTGCTGCAGGTCCCACCTCCATGGAGTGGCTCTCCATTCCTCAGGTCAGAGAATAGTTGTACTACTCGAATTAAGCTGCTCATCAAACTGTCAGGATTTGCTCTAAAAGTTGGAGAATGAGTAGAAAATATAACAGTAGCATTTCAATATAGGATCATGACGTCATAATTGTCACTCACTTTCTGATTTATTTGTGTAGACATTCAGCACGATATAGTGTGCTTTAAAAAAAAAAGTAATTTGGTATGCTTGAGAAGTATGCCACTCAGCTGATTATGTGGTGCCAACTGACCAGGTTGGAGAGCATACCTCGATTGGGCTATGGTGGTTAAATACCTCATTCGACCCCGGTTCAATTTCCAAGGTCAAATTTCATATAGGATTCGTTAGCAGGTTCAAACATATTGTTATCGCACACTGAGTTTTGGGATGTTTTCATATTGGAATACATCACTAGAAAGCCAAAGGTTATATCTAACTTCCTGGATATTCCTAGGACATTTAGTTGGGACCCAAATGAGTAAATTAACAGTGAATATTAGGAAATAATTCAGTAGTTACAACACATGGCTACAGGACAGAACTGCCCATGATAGAACTGTGTTGGTATAGCCATAAATCCCAAACAACAGAGGAACCTCCAGCCAACCACGGGGTATATGCTGGTCTGTGGCCCACTCATATACTTCTACTTGGCACTGGGGGAGGTCCTGTGGGAACTGTTGTGCATCATGTTTGATTGAGTGGTTGCTTTACGCCGTGTCGGCAGCATAGGCCATATTCACATTGAAAATAGGCTTCTTGACATTGAAATGAAATAGATGTAATGTTCCTTCTACAAGTAAGCTACCTCGATAACCCAGAAGGCGACATTTTGAGGGTTGATATAATTTTCTACGAACTCAATCACGGCATTGCCATTATATCACTACATTAATTTGAACTATATTAACATATATATGTTCTTTCTTTCCAGAAAATACCTTTGCTCAGTATATTGGTCGACCATGACCCTCACGACGATCGGAGAGACATCGAGTCCGCACACCAATATAGTTAGTGAAACATGTCACAACTTTTAATTTACTGCGAAACTATTGCAGTAGCTAAGACGACACTCCTGTTACTATGGGCGATAACGATGAATATTTACACACACACACATATGCAGTGAAACCTCTCTAAATCGACCAACCATGGGACCAACCTTAAATGGTCCATTTAGGGAGTTCGTCGGTTTAAGTAGTTTGTGTTAACCAGTCCACATCCTATACAATGGTATTGTATGGGCGACTTTTTGGGACCCAAATAAAGCGATCGATATAGGGGAGTGGGCGATCAGTGGAGGTGGTCGGTTAGAGAGGTTTTACTGTATATATATATGGATAGTGATAAGACTGTTATTGCGTGTAATAATCTCTGTGGAGTCCTGCTACTACCCCCCCCCCCCTTTCCTGGGTGGGGTGGGTACCAGCATCCTTCACTCCGCACCCCCCCCCCCCCCCACATCCGGGCGGCTTCCGCAGGACATATATATATATATATATATATATATATATGGATATTGATCAACCCTTTATCACGTGTAATAAGCTCTGTAGTGGTCCCCCCCCCCCCATGCCCCTTGCGGTTGTGGGGGGGGGGGGGGGCGGGTACCAGCATGCCCCTCGCCCCCCCCCCCCCCCTCTCCTCCCTGCGCGGGGCGGGACACACCACTCGCTCGGAAGCTTTTTTTGGTGCATAAGCATTATACAAGTATAATTAATTGGAAACTTTCCACTCCAGTTATTTGATTTTCCCGCCATAGTCATCTACTGTAGTGTTCTTATTAGTATTGTCATCGACTATGCAACCTCAGGCCGAGTGTGCCGCCAGCTACCAATATACGCAATAACTTGTCACGCCACATGCCCTCACATGTTTATATAAACAGTTGGCCCCAGGTCAACAGAATAACAATACTGCGGTGGTTGAGAATGAGTATACATTCTCAGGTGGGACTAATATTCATTGCCCACCTAAAGTTAAAATTTGACAGCCCAAGCGAGTCTGGAGTCAATAGCAACCAGACACAGTTCCTGATGTAATATGTTGAGACTCGGCTGTCAGGGCCCCACGATACCACTTACTCTTCCCAGGTGCGTTCTGACAACTGTCTGTCAGTTCACACCTGATGCCCCTCTCCAACAAACTCATAAGAAAGAAAGGGAAGATTGACAGTGAAGAAGTTGCGCTTTATTGGCATGAACTCCTGTTCACCTACTAACGACCTATCACCCTCACTCCTTACCTACTGTCCACACAGATCCTCATTACTCTCATTGGTGTGTATAGGAATCAGTGTCTACAGCCCATTGAAGTGGAGTCCCATGGTTGTTGCACACAGCTCAGTGCCTTTTGAATAGCTGCTGCTAGTTTGTGTATAGAAAGTGGAGCCTCAGACAGAGTGTCTGGGTTCCTGGACAAGAGAAGAGTGTCTTCTGCCAGACATTGGTTTAACCGAGCTTTGGCTTTGACTTTGACTTTGAGTAAGCATGTATTGCACACGTAGTATACAATGTATGGTGACACTTTGATTATTGGTTTTTTATGTATGTACAGTATAACCCCGTTAAACCAAGCTCGGTTAAACCAAACGATCGGTTAATCCAAACTTGTTTCAGCGGCCTGGAAAAATACTACCAGTTATCATATAAAAAAGTCAGTGGGGTCTCAGATGACCTTATAAATACATGAAAGTTTGGTTTAACCATATCGGAGTGGACTGGGGTCTGACAATTTTGTTTGGATTAACCAATAATTTGGATTAACCAACTTTGCATTAACCAACTTTTTTATATGATAAATGGTAGTATTTTGCCTAGCCGCCGAAAAAAGTTTGGATTAACCAATCGTTTGGTTTAACTGAGCTTGGTTTAACGGGGTCACTACTGTATATATAGCAGAGGGAACTGAGGTGTGATAGTGTCCTTTTTTAATATTCCCATAATAGAGTACATAATACATATATCCTGGCAGTTTGTTTGTTGGAATTTTACATCCTGCCAACATTTAAGGTAATATCAGTAGAGGTACTGACTTGTGACTTGGTTACTTTATAGTGTTTCCCAACTAGGAGACCAGGCTGCTAGCAGCATGACCCACTTTCGTACATTTATTTTTATATTCCCATAATAGAGTACATAATACATATATATCCACAGTTTGTTTGTTGGAATTTTACATCCTGCCAACATTTAAGGTAATATCAGTAGAGGAACGACTTTTGAAAGTGCACACTCATGGTTACATTATAATGTTGCCCCACTAGGAGACCAGGCTGCTAGCAGCATGAGCCACTTTCGCACATTATCCTGATAACTGAGCTAACCAGTCCTTGCCTTATCCTAGTTATGCTGAGCGACAGACTATATGACGATAAGTATCAACGTTGCAAGTAATTGGTTTGAATCAACCGGGATTCAAACTCCACACCTTCTAACCGATTCAGCCACCACGTCCGGTCTATTAAAATTGTCACTACAGTAAAACCCCGTTAAACTAACCTTGGTTAAACCAAACGATCGGTTAATCCAAACTTTTTTCGCTAGCTTCGGAAAAATACTACCATTTATCATATAAAAAAGTTGGTTAAACCAAAGTCGGTTAATCCAAAGTATCGCTTAATCCAAACAAAATTGTCGACCCCAGGCCACTTCAGGTACAATAAAACCAAACTTTCATGTGGTTTTTAGGTCATCTGAGACTTTTTTTTATATGGTAAATGGTAGTATTTTGCCAGGTCGCCGAAAAAAGATTGGATTAACCGATTGTTTGATTTAACCGAGGTTGGTTTAATGGGGTTGAACTGTATATACATAAAAGACAATAATCATAGTGTCCACATACATTGTACATTCATAATGCACCCCCGTTTTTGCCAAAACCAAGTCAAAGTCAAAGCTCGGTTAAACCAATGATCGGTTAATCCAAGCAAATTTCTAGGGTCCCTTCAAGTTTGGTTTAACGGGGTTATACTGTATTTAGCCTGGCACTCTGTATACTATTAATGCAATAGGGCAAGAAGCAGTTAAATGAGCGATGACGTCCACGATTGAAATTTACCCTGCTTAATCAACAAATGTAAAAGTAATTCCTCTTGGATGTAGGACGCAGAGGGGGGGGGGGCGGTACCCAGCTACAAATCGTCGCCTCGGGGAGGGGGGGGCACTCCACCAATGCGTCATGTTGCAGTCACACTATGACGTAATGGCCGACGAGTGTCCAATGAGTCGGACTTTTGGGAACTCGTCAGGTCTCGTTTGAATCTCGTTACGGTCTCGTTAGGGTGTCGTCGTAACTCGTCCACTCTCATTGCCTCTCATCGCCTCTTGTCAGCAAGACGTCAAGGTTTTGGACATGTTGATAAAGTTGGATGTAGCTCGACGAGTCACGTCACGGTCACGTTACGGTCACATTACAGTCTCGTCTTCGACGTTACATACTCATCGTGCTCTTGGTCACGTCATTGGTGATGTTGGCTAGCTAACATCCCTAATTCACTCACGAGACACCAGGGCGGCGTATCAGTCGCTAGCACGCATGTCATAGTCCGCCGGCCCGCCACTGGAGTAAGACGTGGGGAAAAAACTCTCCGTGTTGCTACCTACAATGCCGCCTATACGGAAACGCCGTGGTCGTCCTGCTACGGGTTCGCTACCTCGTCGTCCGGTTCTTCCTCGGCAGGCCTCTGTTCGGTCTCCGGTTCTTCCAGTCTCTTCGTCAGCTGGAGGGTCTTCTCCTTCCCCCTCCTCTGCTGGCAGTGTATCCAGGGCTGTGTTGGCGCGACTTGAAGCTCTGGAGCGATTGGCGGCTGCTCCGGTTGCCCCGGCCGTGTCTCGGCCGTTGTCACCTCCAACTACTGCTGACCACTTAAGTCCGAGATCTCAATCTCCTCGTCAGAGTCGCTCGGCTACTAGAAGGGCTCCTGGGAGGCATCCGCCTCCTGATTCTAGGGCTACAGACGGTTCGTCTGCGTGGAATCCGCATGCTCCTGATGTCACGGGGAGTTCACAGCCGCACCCTTCCCATGATCAACAGCGGGTGCCATCTCAGTCTCCGTATGGGAGAGGCTGGCCTCCCATCCGTCCAGGTCAAGGACCTTCAATTCCTCACTCCGCTCAAGTACCTGGTGGTTACTTCCCTCAGTCTTCTATGGCCCCTCCTGTCTTCCAGATGCCGCAACCTAGGCTGCCCGTGGCGGCCGATTTCCTGATGGACAACGTCCAAGCATTACAAAGGCCTCCAGGTACGAACTGTTTTCCCCATCATTTAATTACAAGGGGGGATGCATGTAAGAAAATCGCTCTGGGGGAGGCTACGTGGGCGGAATATTTCTTTGCCATTCGTCTCCTCACTGAACAACCTGACTTTCCGGTGGTTTCTATACCGGCGGTTTTGCAGCACGAAAAAGACCTTGCGTTAATGGCCATAACATGGGACTGGCCGACCTGCCGATGGTGGTCGGAACGAGTATTTGCCATGATAGGGGATGGTCGGCTTAGGGACGGTTGGGCAGATCCTGCCGCGATTAAGGATGTCCAGCGCGACATCTGTACTGAAGCGGTCAGGACGCTTCAGTCTAGGGCTGCCTCGTCTCAGTTTGCCTACCCTCGTCCTGCTCCTGCAACGACACAGCGCCCTGCCCAGGTGCCTGCCACTACGGCAGCCTCAACTGGTATTAACCCGTCTCCTGGTACTCAGAGGGAAGACTGCACTAGGGAGTCAGAAGGGAAGCCCTGTTATCTGTGGAATTGGGGTAAAGACTGTGGATTTACTGCAACACACGGCACCCTCCCTGATCGTTCCCCGCACATATGCGCATGGTGCGCGTACAGGTTTAAGCGCATATTATTTCATCGTGAGCAGGATTGTCTAAAAAAGAGGCGTTTCTTAGACAAGAAATCATCTGAGACTGCAGCTAACAATAACGATGTGAGTTCAATTTCGGTGGTGAATGATAAGCTCATTGTAGTTCATAATGAACCTGACTTTACAACTGTTAAACATGTTTCGCACGCTCTTAGCACTCCTGACCTTGTTACCGCCTTGCCTATATCAACCGCTGATAAGAACGTCAATCACAATTACGACCCGACCTTGCCTGCTCAGCATAACCCTGACTCCCACCCAGTATCTGATAGTGAACTTGAAAGAAAAGATAATGCTGCTATACCTAAAATTGTCGCTGATTTGCCAATAATTGTTGATAATAATAACTCCATTTCCAATGTACAGATTAGCGCACTTCAAACAACCGCTGTAAGTAATGAGATAACCGACTTAGATATGCTAACCTTTGACTGGTTCGATGATCCATTAGAAGTTGAACTGACCTCGCTAGTCCCCACTAGGTCAAATTTTGTCCCTACGCCCTCCCCCCTACAATATCAGGATACACTATTAGATTTCTGGCCAATTTCGGTAGACCAACCATGGTTCGGCCATGGTATATATCGTGACATATTTGATAAAGTATGTATCACTGGGTTACCGAATTTTATGGGGGCAAAAATCTCGGTACCGTCTGGTCTCAACATTCCTCGATGGCGAGCGGTTCTGCTAGATTATCCTGATGTCCTGCTAGTTGAGCATTTAGAATTTGGTTGGCCCCTTGATTACACATCAAAGCAGATCCCAGTGCCAACTCTTAGGAATCATGCGAAGTCAGCAAATGCGGATATGCATATTACGAAATTTATCACCACCGAGCTCCACCACGGGGCGCTCCTAGGCCCTTTCTCCTCCCCTCCATTTTCACCTTGGTGTCAGGTCAGTCCGATGATGACCAGACCTAAGAAGGGCTCGACGGACAAAAGAATAATAATTGATCTTAGCTTCCCGAAAGGGAAGAGTGTTAATGCAGGAATTGTCAGAGGTTTCTATTTAGGGCGCCCATTTAATTTCTGCCTACCCTCAGTATCGACATTATCCGATAGATTAATTAAGATTGGTCCCAGTGCCTGGATGTGGGGAGGCGATTTAGCCAGAGCATACCGCCAACTCAGAGTATGTCCCCTTTCTGTCCCGTTATTAGGAATTGCCCTTAACGGCAATATTTATATAGATATTGCGCCACCGTTCGGCTGTAGAACTTCAGCCCTTGCTTGCGCGCGAACTACTAGAGCCGTAGTATGGTTACTCAGACGAGCAGGTTTCTTCTCATTATGTTATTTAGATGACTTCATAGGCGTAGAGGCAACAGAACAAAAAGCACGCGACGCATTTTACTACTTTAATATGTTATCAGCCGATTTAGGTTTGGACTTGGCCGTGGAAAAATGCACACCCCCAGTCACTTCAATCTCTTGGTTAGGTTTTCTGGTTGATTCTGTGGCTATGACTGTCACATTGCCTGAACAAAAAGTAAATGAAGTATTAGAAGAATGCCTACTATGGAAAGGTTACAGCATCAAGGAAGCAGTTACAGAGTCTAGCAGGCAAACTACACCACCTATCAAAATGTATTCAGCCAGCGGTTAGATTTACAAATAGAGTTCTGGCCGCGCTTAGAGCATCACCATATGTCGGTCAACATGTTTTCGATAAAGAATTGTTAAAAGACCTTGAGTGGTTTAAAATGTTCGCGAACACTTATAACGGTGTACAGCTATTACCTTCTGCCCCGAGAGAGGAATGGGTTATTGAGTGCGACTCAACACTGAAGGCGGGTGGGGCCTTCTCCCCCACGCACTACTTCAGCGTTGAATACGATTCGGAATTATGTGAACAAAGCCTACTAATTACACAACTTGAGGCACTTAATCTCGTACATGCTGTGACTAATCTGCTCCCTTCGAACCCACATGAATTCACCATAGTTGTTAATACCGACAATATTGCCTCACAACAAGTTCTAGACTCGGGGCGTGGTAAAGATAAAATTCTCTGCGCATGTGCGAGACAACTATGGTTGATCGCAGCTTCTAGAAATTGCGAACTTGTCATCGTACATAAGCCAGGTAAAGAGCTCGTGTTTGCAGACGCTCTCAGCAGGGCCCCACATGATAAAACCCGTAGACTGTCAGCCATGAATATGTGTAAAACTCGAGGCCTGCAAGAAATTAGTCCATTGATATCCCTTAACATTTTGAAATGCAAACTATGATAGTTAGATTCGGAAGATAGTAATTTTTTGGCTCTATCTTCCAGGATTCTCGATAGTGCACCATCAGAGGCTGCTGGACAGCTATGTCCTCGCCCTGGCACCGCGCACGTGGAAGAACAAGGCCGCCCATGTCAAACTCTATATACACTTCTGCACGCAGCATGCTATAGATTGCCACAACCCCTCGGTATATGTGCTATTGTCGTTTCTCATGTTCCTAAATGACCGCCTTAAATCACCTGGTGCTATCATGAACTATTTTTCTTCAGTAAAACTTTGGGTAGCTGCAGGCCCTGGGTGCGCAACTGCGTTTGACGCTCCTGAGATTAAACTATATAAATCAGGTATATTTAAAACTAGCTCCCACACAGTTACGAGAGCTACCCCGATCCCTCCCTCCGAATTCAAGGTGATAATAGAATACCTGCTGAGCTTAACGCCAACTCCTAACGTTATCATTGCAGCCCTCATAATAGGCTACTTTACCTTCGTGAGACAGGGGAATCTGGTTCCCGCGACTGTTGAGCCAAACACTATGACGCATGTCTTAAGGCACAAGGATATTTTTGTGGACGGGAATAGCCTAACGGTAGTACTGAGATCCACCAAAACCCGGCCCGCCTCTGCCCCGCCTATAATGTTTTGGCTCCCTGCTCTCCCGCGATCCGTGTGTTGCCAAGTCAGAGCCTGGGAAAGATACGCGATAACACCTGCATACCCTAGTGCTCCTGCATTCATGCTGCCGTCAGGTCTTCCGTTGTCCCTTCCGGTCCTGAAACGGGCCCTCACTATGGCCTCCTTCATGGCGCTAGGCAGAGACACTGGGTTTACTCTCCATGGGCTTCGAAGAGGTGCCGCTCAGGCCTGTCAAGGCGAAGGTTTGACGCTTGACACGATAATGGCCGCTGGCACCTGGCGTAGTGCCTCCGTAAATGCATACCTAGGGGCCCTTCATGTCAGTGTTGCTCCGGCAGCGCTCGGAAGATTGTTGGGTTGAGCGCTGCCGAGGCGGTCCGATCGTTTGATTACTGTTTACGATATGTTACGAGACTATGCTTATATTCCAGATGCGAAACTACAAGGAACTATAAAACTGAGTGTAATACTGTCTTCCGAGACTAGAGGCCAATTTGCCTATGTTTGACATATATATATCTATACATGATGTTTCACTAGACTTGTGCATGCTTCGATCATGAACGAGGGCCACTGTCGCCACCACGAGTTTGCTGCTCCTTGAGCTACCTTTTTAATTGTTTCAGATAAATAAATCTGTTCCAAATATACATATATCGTGTTGTGTCTCGTGTAGTGAATTGGTGATGTTGGCTAGCTAACATCCCTAATTCACTCACGAGACACCAGGGCGGCGTATCAGTCGCTAGCACGCGTGTCATAGTCCGCTGGCCCGCCACTGGAGTATGACGTGGGGAAAAAACTCCCACCCACCCACCCTTATCGCTGTGGGGTTGAGCGCTGCCGAGGCGGTCCGATCGTTTGATTACTGTTTACGATATGTTACGAGACTATGCTTATATTCCAGATGCGAAACTACAAGGAACTATAAAACTGAGTGTAATACTGTCTTCCGAGACTAGAGGCCAATTTGCCTATGTTTGACATATATATATCTATACATGATGTTTCACTAGACTTGTGCATGCTTCGATCATGAACGAGGGCCACTGTCGCCACCACGAGTTTGCTGCTCCTTGAGCTACCTTTTTAATTGTTTCAGATAAATAAATCTGTTCCAAATATACATATATCGTGTTGTGTCTCGTGTAGTGAATTGGTGATGTTGGCTAGCTAACATCCCTAATTCACTCACGAGACACCAGGGCGGCGTATCAGTCGCTAGCACGCGTGTCATAGTCCGCTGGCCCGCCACTGGAGTATGACGTGGGGAAAAAACTCCCACCCACCCACCCTTATCGCTGTGGGGTTGAGCGCTGCCGAGGCGGTCCGATCGTTTGATTACTGTTTACGATATGTTACGAGACTATGCTTATATTCCAGATGCGAAACTACAAGGAACTATAAAACTGAGTGTAATACTGTCTTCCGAGACTAGAGGCCAATTTGCCTATGTTTGACATATATATATCTATACATGATGTTTCACTAGACTTGTGCATGCTTCGATCATGAACGAGGGCCACTGTCGCCACCACGAGTTTGCTGCTCCTTGAGCTACCTTTTTAATTGTTTCAGATAAATAAATCTGTTCCAAATATACATATATCGTGTTGTGTCTCGTGTAGTGAATTAGGCTCTCGTTATTACCACGTCATCTGGTTGGTTGGTTGTTGGTTGTTGGTTGGTTGTTGGTTGTTGGTTGTTGGCTGTTGGCTGGTTGTTGGTTGGTTGGTTGTTGGTTGGCTGTTGGTTGGTTGGTTGTTGGTTGGTTGTGGATTGGCTGTTGGTTGTTGGTTGGTTGGTTGTTTTTGTGTCTGTGTGTGTCTGTGTGTGTATGTGTGTATGTGTGTCTGTGTGTGTATGTGTGTGTATGTGTGTATGTGTCTGTGTGTGTATGTGTCTGTGTGTGTCTGAGTGTGTGTCTGTGTGTGTGTCTGTGTGTGTCTGTGTGTGTATGTGTGTGTCTGTCTGTGTGTGTCTGTGTGTGTGTCAGTCAGGAGGAAGTCAGAAACATTTATTCTCCTCCGAGCATGTATACTTGCATAATGCGTTATACATCACATATATATACACATCTATTTATATACATGAGCAAATATAATCTGTCAAGTGCAAACATCTTTACTGTGCGCAACAGTATGCACTTATTCTCAGTTTCCTTAAGATGAACTCAAAACATTAAAATGACTACAAACTCATTCCTAAAATATGAAGAGTAGTTACTAATTTACCTTGTCCTTTGCAGTTACTTTCATAGACACATACTCTATCAAATCATTCGCAGGTACGCCTATTATTTGTGTTTGTTTGTTGTTGGTGTACGTCCTAGCACCATTTAAGGTCATATCAGGACAGGTATGCCTAATGTGACTATAGAAGTTGGCCGTGTGACGTGATACTATGACGGCAGAGTACTTTGTGTGTTTGGGTTTTTTCCAGGAGTATTTGTTTACTGGTGGCACATTTCTCACTGGCATCTTCCTGTTTGCAACGGTTGTCGGGAACGTCGGTGACGTCATCAGCAATATGAACGCTACAAGGGTCGCCTTTCAGCAAAGGTAGCATGCCCACTATACAGATAAGCCTCACAATTAAGGCCGCAGTCACACTATGGCTTGCGACCACTTTGTGACCACTTTGTAACCACGTTGTGACCTCATTGTGCCCACTTTGTAACCACGTTGAGACCACTTTGTGACCAGTTTCTAACCCCATTATGACCACTTTATGACCATTTTGTAACCACGTTGTGACCTCATTATGACCACTTTGTCACCACTTTGTGGCCACTTTCAGACCACTTTCAGACCACTTTCAGACCACTTTGTGCCCACTTTATGACCACTTTATGACCACTTTATGCCCACTTTCGAACCACTTTCAGACCACTTTCAGATCAAAAGCCAGTGACCTCCTTGCGACCAAAGTAAAAAAGAAGCCGGGAAAAACAATGGTTGATGATCGGTCGCAAGTGCTGAAAATCGGTCAGACTGTTTTGGTCTCAAGGAGGTTTTTGGTGCAGCATCTGCAAACTCATTGTAACCAAAATGGTCACCCAGAGGTCACTGACCAGTCACAGACTGAACGCTGACCGGTCACTGAACACATTACGTTGGCACCTTTTTGATGGTCGCAAAGTAGTCGCAAGGTGGTCACACACGATCGCAAGTGTAGTGTGACTGAGGTATAACCACCTGAAGGAAAATAGTATGCAACTGGTATTTATTGGCCGTCACAGATTTGGTATGCTTGCTAAAACTAATTTAACATAATATTTTATGCTTCAAATATCTCACAAGTTATCCATTTAAAATAAGAGTTACTTCAAAGTAAAGAAAGGTAGATCATAACAATCAGCTTAATATATTAGAACCTCAACACCATTGGACTATGCAACTTAAAATAAATTCACTACATTCGTGACGCCTGAACCCATGCTGTGTCCTGTTTCTCTTCCTCTTGTGCTGCTGATGTGTGCTCTGTTTGTGCTTAGGATGGACGGCATCAAGAGCTACATGCGCTACCACCACGTACCCGATGAACTGCAGGCCCGCGTTAGCAAGTGGGCCGATTATTCATGGCACAGGTACAAAGACAACCGTATGCCTAATACCCCAGTCACACTAGGCTTGTGATCGCTTGTGACCGTCTTGCGGCCACCAACAAGGAGTGGTCGCAAAGCAGTAGCCGACTAGTCAGCAACCGGTCGCCGACCTCCGGACAACCATTATCGTCGCAAGGAGGTTGCAGATGCTGTACCAAAAACCTCCTTTCGACCAAAATGGTCGCCTGGAGGTCATCAACCATTTTCAGTACTTCCGATCGGTTGGCGACTGATCACTGACTTAATTGCTGAACCGTCATTGACCCGTCACTTACCATTGTTTTATATTCCTTTTTTGGGGCTTTGTTCGTAAGAAGGTCGCCGCCTTTTGGTCGCAAAGTAGTCGCAAGTCATAGTGTGACTGAGGTCTAACAATAGTAAGATAGCAATTGCCACCAAATCCCTGTTTTATTTGTTTGTTGGGGTTTTACATCGTGGCAACATCTAAGGTCATATTGGGATGGATACCTACTTGTGACAGTGCGTAGTCATGGTGACTTTATAGTGCTGCCCCACTGGGAAATCAGGCCGCCGGCACGATGACCCGATTTCCCACTCAGTCACATTATCCTGAGACTGAGCTAACCAGTCCACGTCCTATCCTGGTAATGCTAGGTGGTAACAAGAATACATTTTCTAAGTCATTGGTTTGAACTCCTTCTGTACAGGAAGCATTCCCTCGTACCTATTTGGCAACCGTTTGCTGTCAAATCCCCGTAGATAATATTTATAACGTTTTCTCTCGGGTGATATCAATTACATCCTCTGCTACGCTTCAGTGATCCCTTCTATTATGGTGTGTCACATCATGACGTGTCTCGCCAGCGCGCCGCCAATGCGCAAATCACTTTTTAACGTCGAGATACGTAAAACTTTTCGGGGTCAGCACAACGTGTTGGTAGTGTGCGGCCGACGTTGTGAGAAAACAAACAAAAAAGTTTGGCGCGCCTTCCTGATATGACCTTAGATGTTGGTAGGATGTAAAACAACAACAGACAAACAAAGCAACAGTTTGGCGCAACGTGTGGGAACGACCCTCACGTGTGCGGGGCATGTGCATAACGCTCACATAACGTTATTCCAGTGCGTCCAACGTCGCCATAATGTTGGCACCCGTGCGTCGGCGCACGTCGAAAGTTTTGTGCAAGCACAAAACTTTGCGATACCCTGACGCGCGGCGCCGACCGTCCCCGATCGTCGCCGTAGATCAACGAACACCAACATGCGCCTAACGCGCGAGTAACGCTTTCAGACGTATCCCGACGGTGGGCCAAAAAATCACATACGTCGACGCCCGACGCCCGCCCGACGCCCGCCCGCCGGACGCCCGCTTGGCTTTTGATCAACTTTGCCCGACTTTACCCGACTTTACCTGACTTCGCCCGACTTTGCTAGACTTTACCCAACTTTGCCTGACTTTACCGGACTTTACGCGACTTGACTTTACACAACTTAACTTCACACGACTTGACTTTACACGACTTGACTTTACCTGACCTGACTTTACCCAACCTGACTTTACCCGACTTGCCTTTACCCGACCTGACTTTACACGGCCTGACTTTGCACAGCTTGACCTTACTTGACCTGACTTTACCGACCTGAATTTACCTGACCTCAGTTAACCCGACTTGACTTTACACAACTTGACTTTACACGACTTGACTTTAGATGACGACTTTATAGTGTCGTCGGGTAAAGTCCGGTCGGGTAAAGTCAGGTCGGGTAAAGTCAGGTTGTGTAAATTCAGGTCGGGTAAAGTCAGGTCGGTTAAAGTCAGGTAGGGTATAGTTAGGTCGGGTATAGTCAAGTTGGGTAATGTCATGTCGGATAAAGTCAGGTCAGGTAAAGTCAAGTCAGGTAATATATATATATATAGAGTTTTTGATGCGTGCCGTCCACGTCCAGTGTGTTCGCTATTTCCGCGTGAGAATCGCATGCCATCCTGTCCGCATGTGCTTTCCGCCCGTACGACGCATGCATCCTGTCTGTCCCTAGCTTACTGTCAGGGAATCGGGGAAAATTCCCGGCAGTCAGGTTTGATACATATTGCCATACACTGATAGTGTTGCAGCAATTGACAACATATTAACATAATTTTATATTGCTGCAGGATTGTAACACAGCAAACCTAGCGGAAATCCGCGAAATAGCGGAGCTCTTTCGTCGAGTTTACGCAACACACATATGGAAAATAGTAATTGTGACTATTAATAAGGATGCTATGTTTGGATGATTCTTCTATTACAAATTCATGTAGCTTGGCTTCGTGGCGCAACGGTAGCGCGTCTGACTCCAGATCAGAAGGTTGCGTGTTCAAATCACGTCGAGGTCAATATTTAGCTTTTGTTTTGTATGTATACGTGTGTTGGGCTAGCACTGTAGCAGAAATTCAACTTTTTTATGTTTCATGAATGATGAACTTTCATTCAATATGTTCCAAAATTGAAACTTTTTGAACTATATGATATAATCAATTTCGAAATGAGAATACAGTGTTCATTGTTTGACTTTAAAAAATCATCACTCTGATATGGGGTTATGGAATGCGTATCGTCCGCTGCATAAATGAGGTCAATAACCATTCAGATATAAAATCATAGAATAATAATATCTACAGCAATTAGTAGAACTATATATTTAATGAAATAACATTAGCCCCCCCCCCCCCCCGCCACACATACACACCCATTATCCCGACAGTCTAAAACTATAATCAGGTAATCGGTCAACCTGACGCGCTGGCCGAATCGGTAGAGCACAGGGCTTTCCGAGCGGAAGGTCGGGAGTTCGAATCCCAGCCGAGTCAAACCAATCACTTATACTTATAAGCTGTGTTTACATGGGTGAGTTAAAGCGCCTTGCCTAGTTCGCCTTATGTAGCTGTCACACTACGACGACAAGGGAAGGGCGACAGCCCGGCGGCTGGATTTCCGGTTGTCGTTGAGTGTCGCGCAGCTGTCGAGGAGGTGTCGCCGCGGCACCTCCGCGGCACCTCCGCGACAGCTGCAGTTTCTCCACTCTTTCTCCACTGTCGCCGAGTTGTCGCGGGGATTTTGGACATGTTGAAAAACTTCGGCGACAGCGGACGACAGCCGAGGTTGTGGCACTGTCGCGGCACTGTCGCGGCACTGTCGCGGCACTGTCGCGGCACTGTCGCGGCACTGTCGCGGCACTGTCGCGGCACTGTCGCGGCACTGTCGCGGCACTGTCGCGGCACTGTCGCGGCACTGTCGCGGCACTGTCGCGGCACTGTCGCGGCACTGTCGCGGCACTGTCGCGGCACTGTCGCGGCACTGTCGCGGCACTGTCGCGGCACTGTCGCGGCACTGTCGCGGCACTGTCGCGGCACTGTGGCGGCACTGTGGCGGCACTGTGGCGGCACTGTGGCGGCACTGTCGCACTGTCGCGGCACTGTGGCGGCACTGTCGTCTTGTCGTTAAGCTGTAGTTGCTTCTCTCTCCATGTATGTGTCTCTGTGTGTCTCTGTGTCTGTGTCTATGTGTGTGTCTGTGTCTATGTGTGTCTATGTGTGTCTATGTGTGTGTCTGTGTGTGTGTCTGTGTGTGTGTGTATGTGTATGTGTGTGTGTCTGTGTGTGTCTGTGTGTCTGTGTCTCTGTGTGTGTATGTGTCTATGTGTGTCTATGTGTGTGTCTGTGTGTGTGTGTCTGTGTGTGTCTGTGTGTGTCTGTGTGTGTGTATGTGTGTGTCTGTGTGTGTCTGTGTGTCTGTGTCTCTGTGTGTGTATGTGTGTATGTGTGTATATGTGTGTGGCTGTGTGTGTATGTGTGTGTATGTGTGTGTGTCTGTGTGTGTGTCTGTGTCTATGTGTGTATATGTATGTGTCTGTGTCTATGTGTGTCTCTATGTGTGTGTCTGTGTCTCTGTGTGTGTCTCTGTGTTTCTGTGTGTCTGTGTGTGTGTCTCTGTGTGTCAGAGTCAGAGTCAGAGTCAGACTGAGAGTCAGAGTCAGACTGAGAGTCAGAGTCAGAGTCAGAGTCAGACTGAGAGTGAGAGTCAGACTGAGAGTGAGAGTCAGACTGAGAGTGAGAGTGAGAGTCAGACTGAGAGTGAGAGTGAGAGTCAGACTGAGAGTGAGAGTGAGAGTCAGACTGAGAGTGAGAGTGAGGCACACACATAGACACACACAGACACAGACACACACACAGACACACACATAGACACACATAGACACACATAGACACACACACACCCATATACACAGACACATACAGACACAGACACACACACAGACACACACAGACACAGACACACACAAAGACACAGACACACACACAGAGACACATACAGACACAGACACACACATACACACACACACAGACACACACATAGACACACATATACACACATAGACACACATATACACAGACACACACATAGACACATACACACACAGACACACACAGACACACACAGACACACACAGAGACACAGACACACACAGACACATACACACACAGACACAGACACACACACAGACACACACAGACACACACATATACACACATATACACACATATACACATACACACACATATACACAGACACACAGAGACACAGACACACACATAGAGACACACACAGAGTCACACACACACAGACACAGACACAGAGACACTGTCGTCCCGCTGTCGTCCCGTCTGTTGTCCCGATGTCGTCCGGATGTCGTCCGATTGTCGTCCGATTGTCGTCCAACTTAGCCCGAATTTGCATATGTCGTCGTGATTTCACAAAATCCCAGTTGCCGGGCTGTCGTCATCCCCTTGTCGTCGTAGTGTGACAGCCACATTACATTTGCCGTGTAAACGCAACGCTGAAGCGGATTAGGGCTGATTCGATTCATATGATTCACTTTATGTAAGCTGGGTCGCGAGGTAGTTTATATGAAGCGATCTAACTTGAGTCGGCCTATCTTGCATGTGTAGATGCAAGCGAATTAGTTGAGGCGGATTAAGGACGTCACAGTCGGACCTGAGTTTGTTGACTTTCCGGTAAATTTGGTCTATGAAACTGCTGGCTGTGCACAGATATTTTTTTCATGATTTATTTTAAGGTTTTATTTCAGAAGTTTTGACCGTTCCAAACCAATAGGATTCAGTCCATACATATCTAGGTCGAACCCACACTCTCTCATGGCGACGTCGACTAACCGAAACTGACGCTGGTTAGTCTGGACTTGCTCATGCGCAGATATCG
The DNA here is from genome assembly GCA_030323885.1 of Branchipolynoe longqiensis. NCBI lineage: Eukaryota > Metazoa > Annelida > Polychaeta > Phyllodocida > Polynoidae > Branchipolynoe > Branchipolynoe longqiensis. Next base: position 103,134,999 of record CM059186.1, read on the forward strand.
ATTTCCGCTTTAAACCGCTCCGTGTGTAAACGCGCCACTACTTCGCTTCATATAAATCGCTTTATCTAATTCGCTTTACAATTGCCCATGTAAACACGGCTATAGAATTGATACAGTCTTGTCGCTACCTAGCCTGGTGCTTGGCATTAATATATAGGACAAGCACTGGTTAGCACAATGTTAGGATAATGTGACAGTTTGGGATATTAGGTCATGGTGCCGGTGGTCCTATCTCCCAGTGGGGCAGCACTATAAAGTCACCATAAGTGTGAGCTGTCAGAACTCCGTAACCGTCCTGGTATGACCTTAGATGGTGCCAGGACGTAAAACTCGAACAAACAACCAACCAACAAGTCGATACCCGTCCTGATATGACCTTAAATGTTTCTAGGATGTAAAACCCCAACAAACAATGATTCAGGTATTGGCATGCTCTTCTTCGACAACTGAGAACGAGGCTGGCTTCAATCTGTCTATGTACACTTATGCTGAGACTCTCCAATCTATACACAGGACAAGAGCAATGGATGACTTTTCAAAACTGGACATCTTACCATTCAGACTGCGCTCGGAGATAGCGAAGCACGTCCATCTCAAAACTCTGCAGAAGGTGACATTTTTGTTGTTGTAAATATAGTTTATTCATTGAAGAAAGTCTTTTGTCAGCGCCATGGCACTGGTCTTCCAGCCATGTGACAAAACAGTTATTTACAAATAAACTCTCTCTCTTCTTTACACTTTATACTCTTCCTTTCTCTTTGTCTGTATTGATTTCACCATAGCCTGCCTACACAGCCACAGTTTCGAGCATTGGACTTTACAACGGGACCGCACCTCTTGGGCGCCACCTCTCCCAGGCTGCAGAGGTGTCTGATTGGCTGGCTGTGTGAGCCCAGTCACCCTTGTACTCCTTGCACTTGTTGGACAGACCAGACACTCACTCTAGAGATACCAAATGAAGCAGTTCACCACTGAGCTGTGTGTAACACCCATAGGACTTAGGTTCAATGGGATGTAGACACTGATTTTGACTGAAAAATCCAAAGCTATGTTGGTCTGTGTAGCAGGTTGTAAGTGAGTCAGGGTGGCAGGTCACTAGTAGGTGAACAAGAGTTGTAGCAATAAAGCTCAACCTTATCACTGTCAATCTTGCATGACTTGTCTCCCTTTCTTTCTTATGAGTTGTGTTTTGGTATTTAGTGGGGGGAGACTGGCAGACAGTTGCCAGGATCCTCCTGATAGTAATGAGTATAAGAGGAGTAAGTGGAGACGGCCAAACCACCAGTTATTTTTCAATATGTTATATAACACACATGTGTATTGCTTAGATCATTACATTACAGAGTGGTTGGGGGTATGGTTTCTCTTTGCAGGTCTGTATATCTGTTATGTGAATTGCCTAATTGTCATGTTGTTAGAGATATCATTTTGAGGTGTAGGGTTAGTAGAATGTTTGGTTTATTCTGTTAGATGGATTGTGGTTAGGTGCAGGGTTGTATTTAAAAGGTTTGACTACATGAAGGGGGGGGGGGGGGGGGGTGTTTGACTACATGAAGTAGTTTGAGTAAGTAGGTTGTTAGTAATGATTTGAGAAACAATGTTTGGAGGATTGTAAGTTGCAGTTAGTTGCCTATGGCTATAGCAGTAAATATACATATATATATACATATGTATATATATATATACATATCTATATATATTCATATGTATATATATACATATGTATCTATATATGAAATGTTCAGACGCAAAAACCACGTAAACACCGATCTGAAAATGGAGATAAACATTGGAATTTAACGTTCAACAAGTTTTTTTTTTTTATATTCCCTCATATTTTGTTCATTGCTCCATAAACATGTGATCATATGAAAAGTGGAATTAGTGAGAATTAACAATTATTTTCAGGTACAAATCTTTTCTTTAAACTACATTTTTGGATCGCCATTTACATGGTTTTGCGCCTGAACTATCCATATGTATATATATGTATCTTTCTAAGCAATTTTACATGCATATATATATATATGGCCACAGGACAAGTGATGTCAAATTACATAATAATGGAATCACTATTATGTATCTTTGACATCACATGTCCTTTGGTCATATGTACATATATATATATATATATATATATATATATATATACATACATGTATATATATACATGTGTATATACATATACACACATGTATATATACATATATAGAGCACACATATATATATATATATATATATATATATATATATGTGTGCTCTATAATCTATTATGAGAATATAAACAAGGACACTACCAGTTATCAGATCTCTTCTATATATTAGTTATTATCTACTATATTACTGTCATACGGGTTAGTTCCTGCTTCTGTGAGTGGCTCCTGGCCATATATATATATATATATATGTATATATGCATGTGAAATGCTTACATATAAGTAGCCTGTATATACAGGAATATTATCTGATTCTAGGTAAATATTTCAATTGTCGATTTGTTGTAACAATTTGAAAGAAAACGCTAATCCTTTACACTAGAGCCCTCAACCGCCCCCCCCCCCCCCCCATAATATCAATAATAATGAGAAATGTTTAAAGAAAATTCTAGAATCATGCAATACCATGTGATGCATATTCATCAAATGCATAATAATTTTATTGAGCAGGAATTGTGTGCAGTTACTATTACAACTAATAGTTCATCTATATTATGTATAATACTTTAATATTAAACAGGATTTGTATGTTGTTGTTATTGCAACTGATAGTTTCATTTAGGTACCAACAAATTGTACTGAACGGCCAGAAGACCAGTGCTCTGGCACTGACCAAATGCATTACTCACTGAATAAATACTAATTGTGTTTATATGTGTCCCCCCCCCCCCCTATTCGCTTCGCTGTGCAGGTGAGGATATTTGAGTTGTGTGAACAGGGGCTGTTGTGTGAGCTGGTATTGCGGCTGCGCAGTCAGATCTACTCCCCACGAGACTACGTCTGTAGGAAGGGCGAGATTGGAACGGACATGTACATCATCAACCACGGCCGGGTGGAGGTCAGTTTAATATATATACTAGCTTTTAACCCGTGATGTGCAGAGAGTATATATGTACAATATAAGTTATTATGTTGATAAAAATAAAGTAATGTTTTTGGTCGGTGTCGTCATCTGACACCGACCATTCATATCAAACTTACTTGAGTGATTATCTGCATCCCGACGACTTTGGTCATTTGCGCTTCACTTTCTAACTCTTTATATAATATATATATAGATATATAGATATATATACATATATATATATATACATATATACATATATACATATATATGTGCCCAGGAGCCTGCCTGTAATATCTGCGTGACTCGGCCGTCAGAGCCCCGGATACCACTACTCTATCCCAGGTGTGGTCTGTCAGTTCCCACCTGCTCTCAACAAACTCATAATGAAGAAAGGGAGGACAAGTCGCGCAAGATTGACAGTGAAGAAGTTGTGCTTTATTGGCATCAACTCCTGTTCACCTACTAGCGACCTATCACCCTCACTCCTTACCAACTGCCCACACAGATCCTCATGTCTCTTGCTAATGTGTATAAGAATCAGTGCCTACAGCCCATTGAACCTGAGTCCCATGGTTGTTGCTGCTTCTGTGCAGAGAGTATATACGCATGTGAATAGCTGCTGCTAGTTTGAATAGCTGCTCCTAGTTTGTGTGTAGAAAGTGGAGTCTCAGACAGAGTGTCTGGAGTCCTGGACAAGAGTGCCCAGAGTGGGGTATGTGTGTCAGGTATAAGGAATGCAGGTGACTGGGCTCCGACAGCCAGCCAATCAGACACCCTTTACAGCCTGGGTGGCCACACCCTAATAGGGGCAGCTGTCACTCAACCCCTAGCTGTAGGTGGTGTCCATAATGTATGCAGGATGGCTGGGTGTGCTTGCCCATTGGCCCCATGGTAACAGGTAGTTGCAGACAGTTACAATAAACATATATTAAAAATGTCCTTCCCCTCCACTTGCATTCTTTCTGGTGCATGGAGGGAACATTTAACTAATCATTTACTGTTTCTTAAATATGAACATCACATCACAATCTCGGTCACTATGTGTTATCACATTTTCCACATAGGTTCTTATGTCACACAGTGAGTGGGGCACCCATTGCTTCTCTGTTACATAATCCTGGTCCCCACTCCGTCGCCCGAGAATAGTAATGCTCTTTGACAATATATAAATCTGAACTGAAAATCCGTATATTTTAAAATGCCACTGGGATTTAAATGCGAAACACGGAGGTCGGCACGCCGGGCGAAGGCCCATGACAAATTGGTGTGTCGGCCCCAATAAGATAAGGCGGGGGGAGGCCGCCACCCCAGAGGTCAGCGGGGTCAGTGCAGGATCGGCCGTGGCACGGCGGGCACTGTCGGCTTGCTAAAGGGCCTGACGTCGCCATTTAGGTAAGGCGCAGGGAGGCTTCGGCCGCACCCCATCGCCGCCCAGCCGCCACCACTCGGCATCGCGCGTGTGTGACTTCACCACACGCTCTGAGCTGCTCTGAGCCTGAGTTTTTGGCTGCTGCCTACACCAACCTCCCCCGGCACTGCACATGTCCACCATGGTATAGGACGGAGATTCCTCAGGCGAGTTTGCCTTCCTGGAGTGGGCTTCCCAGGCAGGCCTCAACCGGAAAACAACTAGGACTATCTTCCAGGAGGAGATGACCAACCTGCCAGCCCTCCTAGTGTTCAACAGTGACGACTTCACCGTGCTGGACGTATCATGCAGACACGCGCCCTCCTCTGAGTCGCATTCACCACCCTGGGGAACAAAACGTTCCTGGGCAGCACCAGTCCTGGGCAGGGGAGGACAGCCAGCCTACCCGTGTGCACGTCGACCACACTGCAGCGGCCGACGGACAGCGCAATGCTGAGAAGGTATGGCAGGAGTGCCATGTGATACTTGAAGCAGGGGTGGCGTTCGACCAACTCTGGGCCTCCACAGTGGCCGACAGGGTGCTCGGCCTCGCCAGCAGAGATGAAGCCGGCATGGGCCAGACCCGTCCCCCAGAGGCACCATGGGATACATAGCACTGCCCCTTGCCCCCGCAGCACGTGCCAACCGACACAGGCTCGACCCCGACCCACACCACTACCTCACGATACGCGCCAAAACCAGCAAGGCCCTGCGTATCATAGACTATCTGCCTCGCATGGTGTGCGAGTGTATCGCAAAAAAGCGGAAGGAGTACCTCCAGGTAGTCCACCCTCCCTCGAGCCTAGTCCAGTTCAAGACCGAGGAGGACAGCTGCACCTGCATCTACCTGACGCAAGGCAATTACGGAGCGGCCAACCAATGCCTCTTCGCGCACCTCTCCAGCGGGGGGACGTGGCTAGGGAGGACATGGAATATTACCTGGCATACACCGCCAGCATTCACAGCTTAGTGGCACAGTTTAAGGGGCAGTCGATCGTGGAATACGACACCCAGTACCGTGAGGTGCAAGCCAAGCATGGCACCGCCTGGGGCGTACTTGCGACTTACCTCGAGATGAAGCTTCTCGTCCCGCCCCCACCGTTAAAGGCAGCGGTGCCCCCAGCAATGCCTAGCATCATAGTAGGGTGGGGCGCACCGACTCCACCGTCACCGCCGTGGGCAAAAAAGTGATATGCCGGCTGTTCGCCAACACAGGAAAGTGCCCGTTCTCCCCGTGCAAGTACGAGCACGCCAAGATGTAATAGAGGAAGTCAGGCTGAGCCCTAATACCAGAGGCCTGGGAGAGGTTGCTCCCCCCCCCGACACCCCGGCGCACTCAGAGATCGTCACCGGTGTGTGCAATGGTTTCCGCATCACCAGCTCGCCTGTATCCGATACGCTGTCGCACCAACCTAACCACCCCTCAGCCACCCGCCCCGACCTCCAGCCACCCGTGGAGAGCCAGATACAGGTGGAGCTCAAGAACGGCCGATACCTCAGGTACACTAGCCCATCACACATCACCAGCGACCTGGGAGCCATCCCCAAGGAGACAGGTATCCGCCTGATACATGATGCCTTGCGCCCCTGGGGGGCACCATCAATGACTACGCCAAGGGCGTGGGCTACAGCTGCTCCACCGTGGAGCAGGCTGCCGCCATGGTGTGGCGGGGCAGATACATGGGAAAAGTGGATCTATCCAGCACCTACCGGAGCGTCCGCATCCACCCGGAGGATTACCCGCATGCGCGCCTCCAGTGGACATTCACGGGCGACAGTGCCCCCACTTACATGTTCGATACCAGACTCATGTTTGGCACGCAGTTGAGCGTTATTGTGTTCAACCAGCTCACGCAGGCAGCCGTTGGAGTAATGCATGCATGGGGTTGGCGCGACCATGTGCTGGTCTATTGCGACGATTTTTTCATAACACACCCTTGCCGCGATGCGTGCCGCCGCATTATGAATGAACTCATGGGACTGCTGCGCGAGATGGGCTTCGCCATCAACTATGGGAAGTTGGTGGGGCACAGCACCAACATCACCTTCCTGGGTGTGGAAATCAACACAATCAATCACTCGCCCCTGCGCCCGGGAAGCTCCAGGCCCTTATACATGAGGCCGAAGCAGCATCACAATGCCGCAGCCTCACCAAGCGGGAGCTGCGGACAATATGCAGCAAGCTAAACTGTGCCGCCCAGGTGATATACCACCGGCACCTCCTGGACGTAATGGGCACCCTCAACCACCCCACCCACCGTGCCCGCGTCAACGCTGCGGTGCACGACGATCTGTTCTGGTGGGTCCTGTTTGCCCACCATCGCCAGCCCCATCTCCACCGAAGCCTGCCTTGACGGGGCGGGGGTCCACCACAACGGCGCATGGTTCTCTCTGGCCTCCAGCGACGGGCCATACACCACGCACCTATCTATAAACTACAAAGAAGTGTTGAGCCTGGCACTGGCAGCGCACCTCTGGGCGCACACCTGGCAGAACAAGCGGATCTACGTCCACACCGACAACCAAGCCGCTGCCACCATTATCAACCATTACATGTGAAGTCATAGGCAGTTAGCAGTTAGGGAAACGACCCGACTAGCATGGTTCCAAATTCTGCTGATAGATGTCATTAGCTTAACTGGTGGGGGTCTATTGTCTGCACTTCCGTTCGGGTGAGTATGTAGGCCTCCTCTACAACCGAAAACTGGTTAGTTTGGTAAAAGTACATAACAACTTTCTGGTTATTATTAACTTCATTGTTGTGACGCACAGAGACAGGGGTCGTCACGCAAGCTAATAAATAACCCGTACAATCCAATGGTTGGTTGGTTGGTTGTTGGAGTTTTATGTCCAAGCAACATCTAAGGTCATATCAGGACGGGTACCGATTTATGATAGTGCACACTCATGGTGACTTTTATCAATATAGCTGCCCCACTGGGAAATCAGGCCACCAGCAGCATAGCCTGATATCCCTCTCAGCCACATTATCCCGACACTGAGCCAACTATCCTACTAATGCTGGGCACCTGTCTAGGAAGCAACAACCATAGATTTGTTTGATTCGACCACGGTTCAAACCCATGGGTTCAAATCACACGATCTATCAAAACGGGAGACTGACGCTCGACTCATACAGCCAGCTTGTCTCGTTGCAATGTAATGTCATCAGCAGGGGCGTAGCTAGGCGTACACGCATACGCCAAAACGTCCACATCGTTTTGTCAAAAAAAAAAAAATAATAATAATAATAAAGAGAGAGAGAGAGAGAGAGAGAGAGGAGGCATGTAGTAGTCCGGAGTGTCGAAAACTCAAGTCTAAAATGTGTAAAATCCGCCAGCTTAAGCTTAAGCAGCCCCCTAAACCCCCTGCCGAAATTAGGAGCACACATCGTTAAAGGTCTAGCTACGCCCCTGATCAGTGCGCATTATCGTTTACATTCAAGGAGAACTGCTATCTAAATTATTCAAAACAGTAATAAAAAAACATGTGTTTGAAGTCATGTAGTTTAAATGTGGCTGGCAACGGCGTTGGCGATTACTCGTTGCAAAACAATTAGCCACCTGACAACCATTACATCGTCTTCTTCATGTTGGTGTAGATGTTTCCCGCTAGATGGCGGCACTGTAATAATCAACCCACAGGCGGACGGTTCTGCTTCGGTCAATTAACGGTATGTGTCGCCACCAACAGACCCGGAGGCAACTACATGTTGTGACAGCGGAAGATCTCAGTGGACGATTATTAATATTCGAGGATTTGAGATGTGTGCATTAGTTCATGTAGTACCAAACACTGTCACTGCTAGTACTATATCCATGACCCTATACCAAACACTGTCACAGTTACATCTATGTCACACACTGTCACACTCACAGCTCTGTGATTTACTTGTCACGTCTGCAAAATAAGCACACATCCATGTATTAATTGTTTGATTTTGTCTAGTGCAGCAGGTTTATTGTTATTGGAATTTGTGTCACCCTCTCTATCACTGCCATTAAATACCTCAAATGGAAACTTGCGTCGGACTGATCGGTGGGCCATCTTTGAGAAATTACTTTACCTGTTTACGCCTTTGTTTACTCTGCACTGTTTTTCTTAATGTGTTTCTGCTTTGTTTTTGTCTATTTTATTATCATTATGGACCAAATTCTTAAACCAATTTCGATACCCCGTCCTGATATAACCATATATGGTACCAGGACGTAAAACTCCAAAAACCAACTACTCAACTGGAAAATAATACAAATTCCCTCTCATGGGTGCGTGCGTGGGGGTTGCAGGTGGTGCTACCCGTTCCCACGCAGCCCGACCAGAGCGTGGTGGTGGCCACCCTGACTGAGGGCGACGTCTTCGGGGAGATCTCCCTGCTGGAGCTGGGTGCCGGCTGCGACCGGAGGACCGCTGACGTCAGGACGGTCGGCTACTCGGAGCTGCTCGTGCTCGCAAAGCGCGACCTCAACCAGGTGCGTAACCAAGAGTGGGGCGTCTATGATACTCAGGGCCGTAGCCAGCAGGCCTAGTAGGACAACACCATGAAGCGGTCGAACCTAGTTTGATATAAATCCATTTAATCGACTTACAAGTTAACGGTGGAAATACTATGCTGACAAGGCTCAATCAGATGCGTATCCAAGAGTGGGACGTCTACGGAATCCAGGGCCGTAGTCAGCAGGGTAGGAGCTTTTTGAAGGATCTTACTATTCTTAGCCTTAGGAGGAAACCACAAAGCGGTCAAATTTAGTTTTGTATAAATACATTTAATTTACTTACAGGTTAGCGGTTGAAATACTATGTTGACAAGGCTCAACAGGTGCATAGCCAAGAGTGGGATGTCTATGGAACTCAGGGCCATAGACAGCAGGGCACGAGTGGGTTGGAGGATCTTACTATTCTTAACCCCTTGCTGCACTCACCTGCAAAGATGTAGCATGATCTTTCCACAGTTAAAGTGACAAGGCTATTGCAAATTGAAGGCCAACTAGGACAAAACCACAAAGCGGTCGAACCTAGTTTGATATAAATCGATTTAATGGACTTATTAGTTAACAGTGAAATTCTATGTTGACAAGGGGTTAAGAGCATCCAAACCCTAACCCCGCCACGAGACACTCATCCCCTCAATATAAAATATATAAAATATATCAAATATATATCAAATATATATCAAATATATCAAATATATCAAATATGTCAAATATATCAAATATTTCAAATATATCAAAAATATAAATATATGAAATATATATAATATATATAATATATATAATATATATAATATATAAAATATATAAAATATATATAATATATATAATATATATAATATTTATAATATATATAATATATATAATATATATATAATATATATCATTGCAGCATCGGTACACAGGACGAGGAGGCATGACATTGGGATAACATGGCATTTATTCCGGGCGGCCCCCGGGGGCATTACATGATGTGAGCGAGCCGGAGGCTGCATGGAGCAAAGTCATGGGGTGATCGCGGTCAAATATGAGAGTGGGATGAGTGAGGCGAGACATATGAGCATAGGCGATGAACATGTGTATATAGTGGTTATTAGCGGGTAGCATAAATAACCTATTGTAATATAATATGATATGTAATTATAGTAATTGTTTAGTATAATTGTTATATTATATGGCGATATTAATTATGTGAATTGCTGGTTAATTAATAGCGATGTATGGTATAATGATAATATATATATAATTTCTTATGATTAAGTGCGGAGTGGGTGGTTGGGTGGGTAAAGAAAGTTAGGTGTGGTCAGTCCTGTTGTTGGGAGCGGAGTGACCAGTGGTGTGTGTGTTAGGGAGGAGCTGGTGTGTGTGAGTGGTTGTGTGCTCAGTGAGCAGCAGGAGGCAGGGAGCAGTGAATGTAGGTCGAGTGAGTAGGGGGGTGGTGCAGTGAGGAGTGTGGGTACCCCCCTTTGAGGCCGCCGCCCCCCCCCCCCCCCCCGGCCACGGGGGAGGGGGGGGGAGAGGGGGGTCCAACGGCCTCGCCGACCCGTGCACCCCGCAATGACCCCGAATGACCCCATGGTCATTCACCACAATATATATATATATAATATATATAATATATATAATATATATAATATATATAATATATATAATATATATAATATATATAATATATATAATATATATAATATATAATATATATAATATATATAATATATATAATATATATAATATATATAATATATATAATATATATAATATATATAATATATATAATATATATAATATATATAAGCCACGCCGGCAAATATGGAAGAAGACAGCGTTGGGCTAAGTCTATTTATTATTACTTCTCTAGCAGGGAAACTATATGCCCCACCTACATAAAAGAAAATTACAGACAAAGTTACAGACAAGCGGTCACATTTTGGTACACTTGGCGCTCTTGATCCAGGTGGGTGCGTGAATTATGTGCAATATCAATTATATATGCAATATCAATTGTACAATAATATAGTATATAAACCTTGGATAGGCTATGATACTTTATATTATTATAATACATATATGTATAATATATATATAATATATAACATATATAATATACATAATACATATAATATATATAATATATAGTATATATAATTAATATACATAATATATATTTATTTTTATTTTGCAGAAACTTTAAACCATCGAATTGTGCAACTTTAATATCATGCTCCAGCATAAAACTTCAACATATTTCATATGTATCCTCTTGCAGGCCCTTGTTGAATATCCAGAAGCCAGGGCGGCTTTGGAGAACCAAGCCCGTCAGCGGTGAGTGCATTCCTTGCTGTTGGATCAAATTTGCATAAAATCGATGATAATCGTTGCGGATGATTTGTTCAAGCGTATCGGACATGATTCCCATGTGGAAGGTCGGGAGTTCGACAACCCGGCCGAGTCAAGCCAATGACACAAAATTGATACTTGTCGCTACCTAGCCCGGCACTTGGCATTAGTTCATGACATTGGTTCATGGATTGTTTTTATTTCTTTGTTATTTTATCATAGTTCTTCTTTTTGTCACACTGTTATTGTATTATACTTAAACTTTATTACATACTAATATTGTTTTTTATTATTATAATTAAGTGCCTAAATACATTTTCTTTATCCGTTCTCAATGTTATATGATATTCTTAATTAAATATGACCAGATGGATGGCTGAAGGAGGTGAGCGTTCGTCTCCCGTTTTGCTAGATCGTGGGTTCGAACACTGGTCGAGTCAAACCAATGACTTAAAAATTGATACTTGTCGCATCCTAGCCAGGCGCTTAGCATTATTAGGAGAGGGTGAGGACTGGTTGGCTCAGTGTCAGGATAATGTGACTGAGTGGGATATCAGATCATGATACTTGTGGCCTGGTCTTCCAGTGCAGCATTACTATAAAGTCACCATGAGTATGCACTGTCAGAAGTCAGTACCCTTCCTGATTTGACCATAGATATTGCCAGGACATAATACACCAACAACTAACCATATCATTATCTATGTATTCTTTTTTAAATATTTGCCCCGCCATCCACGTGTCTACATGCAAGTAATGTGGTCTAAAACAAGTAATGTGGTCTAGAGCAAGTAATGTAGTATAAAGCAATTAATGTGGTCTAAAGCAAGTAATGTAGTCTAAGGCAAGTAATGTGGTCTAAATCAAGTAATGTGGTCTAAAGCAAGTAATGTGGTCTAAAGCAAGTAATGTGGTCTAAAGCAAATAATGTAGTCTAAAGCAAGTAATGTAGTCAAATAATGTGGTCTAAAGCAAGTATATGTGGTCTAAAGCAAGTAATGTAGTCTAAAGCAAGTAAGTGCTGCAGATGTGGTCTAAAGCAAGTAATGTGTAGTCTAAGAACTGCAAGTAAGTCAGTAGTGGTCTAACAGTAATGTCTAAGCAAGTAATGTAGTCTAAAGCAAGTAATGTGGTGCTAAAGCAAGTAATGTAGCAGTAGTGGTCTAAAGCAAGTAAGTGGTCAGCAGTAATGGTCTAAAGCAAGTAATGTGGTCTAAAGCAAGTAATGTGGTCTAAAGCAAGTAACGTGGTCTAAAGCCTAAAGCAAGTAATGTGGTCTAAAGCAAGTAATGTGGTCTAAAGCAAGTAATGTGGTTCTAAAAGCAAGTAATGTTGGTCTAAAGCAAGTAATGTGGTCTAAAGCAAGTAATGATCGTAGGTCTAAAGCAGTAATGTAGTCTAAAGCAAGTAATGTGGTCTAAAGCAAATAATGTAGTCTAAAGCAAGTAATGTGGTCTAAAGCAAGTAATGTAGTCTAAAGCAAGTAATGTGGTCTAAAGCAAGTAATGTGGTCTAAAGCAAGTAACGTGGTCTAAAGCAAGATGTTACATGTGGTCTAAAGCAATAATGTAGTCTAAAGCAAGTAATGTGGTCTAAAGCAAGTAAGTAGTCTAAGCAAGTAATGTGGTCTAAAGCAAGATATATGAAGTAGGTCTAAAGCAAGTAATGTGGTCTAAAGCAAGTAATGTGGTCTAAAGCAAGTAATGTAGTCTAAAGCAAGTAATGGTCGGTAGGGTCTAAAGCAAGTAATGTAGTCTAAAGCAAGTAATGTGGTCTAAAGCAAGTAATGTGGTCTAAAGCAAGTAATGTGGTCTAAAGCAAGTAATGTAGTCTAAAGCAAGTAATGTGGTCTAAAGCAAGTAATGTGGTCTAAGCAAGTAATGTAGTCTAAAGCAAGTAATGTGGTCTAAAGCAAGTAATGTCGTCTAAAGCAAGTAATGTGTCTAAAGCAAGTAACGTGGTCTAAAGCAAGTAATGTGGTCTAAAGCAAGTAATGTGGTCTAAAGCAAGTAATGTAGTCTAAAGCAAGTAATGTAGTCTAAAGCAAGTAATGTAGTCTAAAGCAAGTAATGTGGTCTAAAGCAAGTAATGTAGTCTAAAGCAAGTAATGTGGTCTAAAGCAAGTAATGTGGTCTAAAGCAAGTAATGTGGTCTAAAGCAAGTAATGTGGTCTAAAGCAAGTAATGTGGTCGTAAAGCAAGTAATGTGGTCTAAAGCACAGTAATGTGGTCTAAAGCAAGTAATGTGGTCTAAAGCAAGTAATGTAGTCTAAAGCAAGTAATGTGGTCTAAAGCAAGTAACGTGGTCTAAAGCAAGTAATGTGGTCTAAAGCAAGTAATGTAGTCTAAAGCAAGTAATGTGGTCTAAAGCAAGTAATGTGGTCTAAAGCAAGTAATGTAGTCTAAAGCAAGTAATGTGGTCTAAAGCAAGTAATGTGGTCTAAAGCAAATAATGTAGTCTAAAGCAAGTAATGTGGTCTAAAGCAAATAATGTAGTCTAAAGCAAGTAATGTGGTCTAAAGCAAGTAATGTAGTCTAAAGCAAATAATGTAGCCTAAAGCAAGTAATGTGGTCTACAGCAAGTAATGTAGTCTAAAGCAAGTAATGTGGTCTAAAGCAAGTAATGTGGTCTAAAGCAAGTAATGTAGTCTAAAGCAAGTAATGTGGTCTAAAGCAAGTAATGTGGTCTAAAGCAAGTAATGTAGTCTAATGCAAGTAATGTGGTCTAAAGCAAGTAATGTGGTCTAAAGCAAGTAATGTGGTCTAAAGCAAGTAATGTAGTCTAAAGCAAGTAATGTGGTCTAAAGCAAGTAATGTGGTCTAAAGCAAATAATGTAGTCTAAAGCAAGTAATGTGGTCTAAAGCAAATAATGTAGTCTAAAGCAAGTAATGTGGTCTAAAGCAAGTAATGTAGTTTAAAGCAAGTAATGTGGTCTAAAGCAAGTAATGTAGTCTAAAGCAAGTAATGTGGTCTAAAGCAAGTAATGTGGTCTAAAGCAAGTAATGTAGTCTAAAGCAAGTAATGTGGTCTAAAGCAAGTAATGTGGTCTGAAGCAAATAATGTAGTCTAAAGCAAGTAATGTGGTCTAAAGCAAATAATGTAGTCTAAAGCAAGTAATGTGGTCTAAAGCAAGTAATGTAGTCTAAAGCAAGTAATGTGGTCTAAAGCAAGTAATGTGGTCTAAAGCAAGCAATGTGGTCTAAAGCAAGTAATGTAGTCTAAAGCAAGTAATGTGGTCTAAAGCAAGTAATGTGGTCTAAAGCAAATAATGTAGTCTAAAGCAAGTAATGTGGTCTAAAGCAAATAATGTAGTCTAAAGCAAGTAATGTGGTCTAAAGCAAGTAATGTATTCTAAGGCAAGTAACGTGGTCTAAAGCAAGTAATGTAGTCTAAAGCAAGTAATGTAGTCTAAAGCAAGTAATGTGGTATACAGCAAATAATGTGGTCTAAAGCAAGTAATGTAGTCTAAAACAAGTAATGTGGTCTAAAGCAAGTAACGTGGTCTAAAGCAAGTAATGTAGTCTAAAGCAAGTAATGTGGTCTAAAGCAACTAATGTAGTCTAAAGCAAGTAAGGTGGTCTAAGGCAAGTAATGTGGTCTAAAGCAAGTTATGTGGTCTAAGGCAAGTAATGTAGTCTAAAGCAAGTAAGGTCGTCTAAAGCAAGTAATGTGGTCTAAAGCAAATAATGTAGTCTAAAGCAAGTATTGTGGTCTAAAGCAACTAATGTAGTCTAAAGCAAGTAATGTGGTCTAAAGCAAGTAATGTGGTCTAAGGCAAATAATGTAGTCTAAAGCAAGTAATTTGGTCTAAAGCAACTAATGTAGTCTAAAGCAAGTTATGTGGTCTAAAGCAAGTAATGTAATCTAAAGCAAGTAACGTGGTCTAAGGCAAGTAATGTAGTCTAAAGCAAGTAATGTGGTCTAAAGCAAGTAATGTAGCCTAAAGCAAGTAACATGGTCTAAAGCAAGTAATGTGGTCTAAAGCAAGTAATGTGGTCTAAAGCAAGTAATGTGGTCTAAAGCAAGTACTGTGGTCTAAAGCAAGTAATGTAGTCTAAAGCAAGTAATGTGGTCTAAAGCAGGTAATGTAGTCTAAAGCAAGTAACATGGTCTAAAGCAAGTAATGTGGTCTAAAGCAAGTAATGTGGTCTAAAGCAAGTAATGTGGTCTAAAGCAAATAATGTAGTCTAAAGCAAGTAATGTGGTCTAAAGCAAGTAATGTAGTCTAAAGCAAGTAATGTGGTCTAAAGCAAGTAATGTAGTCTAAAGCAAGTAACGTGGTCTAAGGCAAGTAATGTGGTATACAGCAAGTAATGTGGTCTAAAGCAAGTAATGTGGTCTAAAGCAAGTAATGTAGTCTAAAGCAAGTAATGTAGTCTAAAGCAAGTAATGTGGTCTAAAGCAAGTAATGTGGGTTAAAGCAAGTCATGTAGTCTAAAGCAAGTAATCTGGGCCTATATGTATGAGCTCGGGATAGCGGTCGTAACCCTGCGGCGTGCGGATTTCCCAGGTTAGCGACGAAAACTGCGTATGTATGTGTCGGGGTTAAACTAACTCGGGGAGCGTAAAGTCACCTGCACTAACCCCATGCAAAAGGAGGGTTAAAGGTGGGGTTAGGCACCGACTTGGGCCAAATCTATTCAATGCGACCATATTTAACAGAATTAGATACGCAATAAGTGAAATTTGATCAATTTAACCCTAAATTCGAAGCATTATTAAGGCTACCGCTGCATTGGCGGCGATATTAATAGTGTCGAATCGATGAATGTAAAGTAAACAAATCGCAACCTCCGCAGTGACATCGATATCCATACTGTCTAACGTCAAATAAAAATGGCTGCCGCCATCGCCGCCGAATCATTATTGCGAAGCATTATTAACGTAGCAGCTATATCGGCGGCATTATTCATATTGTCCAATCGACGAATATAAAGTAAACAAATCGCCACCGCCGTGGCCCCCTAAGTTGCTAAATAACTGAAACGTTAGCTAACTCGGGTGCGCTTTGGTCACATACATGCCCCGTGACACATTTGGAAATCCGGGGTTAGCTAACCCGGCACCCTCCTTTAACCCAGGTCTGGATAAAAATTGACTCATACATATAGGCACTGGTCTAAGGCAAGTAAGGTGGTCTAAGGCAAGTAATGTGGTCTAAAGCAATTAATGTGGTCTAAAGCAAGTGATGTGGTATACAACATTGTTGATTGATTTGATGGTTGCTTTACGCCGTGTCGGCACCATAGGCCATATTCACGGCGAGAAATGTTTGTTTTTTGTTCAAACCATCACTTTTACATGTAAAAGCAGACAATCAATTATGTGCCAATAGACACTCATTAAATTAGAAAGCTCACAATCATATATTTGTGGTCAAGGGAAACAAATTCCCATAGAAAAAGAAAAGTTTTATTAATAATTGATAGAATTTATTTAGTAAACTATATGAGGTGGTACAGTCCAGCTGCCCTCAAAAAGGCTAAAATGTTTTCCTGTTTTACTTTAGTAAAAAGGTCATGCATACTGTCTGCAGTGTAGAACTGTTGGCGCAGGGCCAAAAAATCAACTCAACTTAGTCAAATGTGTTTGAGTGTCAGCGGGGACTGACACCCAATACAATCAGGGGGAGCTTCCCCCTTGAGCAGAAAAGCATGTGTAAGCCACGAGTGGCCAATACTGCAGCGCCTAACGACCACTTGGTCCCGCCGACCTCCCGCATGAGTCTGTGGTGGTTTTCCCACAGATGGTTCAATTTCTTTAAGTTTATTAATGTTTTCATCCCACTCATTTTGCCATTTGGATTTTATGTGGGTGGCTATTAGTGGTTTCAGATCAGAGTGAGGGATCAGACACGGTTCAAGATCACAGTTCAGGGCCTTCTTCGCAGCCCGATCAGCTCGTTCATTTCCTTGTATGCCGGCATGGCCAGGTACCCAGCACAGGTGGATATCATACCCATCCGTTGTCAGTTGGTTCATTTTATAAATGACCGTTGCTAGAATAGGCTGATTCGTTTTCAGTCCAGCAACAGCCAGGAGGCAAGAGAATGAATCACTGTATATAACATAGTTAGTGTGGTTGGATACCTCGATACACTCCAACGCAAGAAGGAGTGCTCGGGCTTTTGCAGTGAAAATCAAGCTCTGATCGGGCAAGCGTATGCCAAATTTTTCCCATTGGCAGACTGCTGCAGCAGCTAGCCGGCTTTGGTCTTTCGAACCATCAGTGAATATGGAGAGGTAGTCTGCAAACTGGCTTTGAATCTCTGCATGCAGTCCTTGGTACTCGAGTGGATGTGTCCCAGACTTCCTCAGTTCGGTGAGTCGGAGGATAACCGATGGCTTCCTCAACGACCACGGGCGATGGTATACAACAAGTAATGTGGTTTAAAGCAAGTAATGCAGTCTAAAGCAAGTAATGTGGTCTAATGTACCCACTTGAATATACCACTCCACATAATTAATTATTGACATGGCCTACCTCGGTCTGGCGTCAGCAATTTTAAACATTGCACTTCCCAACCTTGATTTATAAACCAACACCCGGCCAACTAGACACTGCAAGTTACAACCATGCTGACATCAACATTATTACCTATTGTGGAATTAAAATACCTAATAAAATCACTATCTCATCAACAATTGATCACCTCACATTATCTGGCCGGATAGATGAGCTTAATTAAATTGAATATCATAAAATTACTAATCAATGGTTACGGATTAATGTAAGGAATGACGCTCACTCACTCCTCCCTGTTGATAATGCTGCCTATTATCGCATTAATTTTCATTCCCAACATAAGAAATTAATTAGTCGCATGTCTCGGGTTTCTGTAAAAGAATGTTCCGAAGCAAACAGACAAGAGAGATAGACTGAATTATAAAAACATGTGCAAATGAAACATGTGTTGACTGCCTGATTATGTTCGATGCCCTTCTGGAATCAACACATTGCCTTTGTGATATAATTAGTTTTATCTGCATAGAATATATATCTACATATATGTCGATATATGGTTGGTTGGTTGTTGGAGTTTTACATCCTGGCAACATCTAAGGTCATATCAGGATGGGTTCCGACTTGTGACAGTACGCACTCCTTGTGACTTTGTAGTGCTGCCCCACTGGGAAATCAGGCCACCAGCACCAATACCCAATATTCCACTCAGTCGCATTATCCTGAGACTGAGCTAACCAGTCCTTGACCTATCCTAATAATACCTAGTGCCAGACTAGGAAGCGACAAGTATCAATTTAGTAAGTCATTGGTTTGACTCGACCGGGAACCGAACTACCGATCTCCCGCACGCAAGGCCTGCCCTCTGCCGAATCGACCACAGCGCCTGGTATTGTGTATATATGTGTGCATATGTGTATATATGTGTATGTAGAGTCGAGGAAAACTGGTAGCGGCGCCACCAGTCTCGTGCATCGGTTCGTCTGAGGCAATACATGTAATAGAACAATAATACGAAAATTCCCATCCGCGCCTTTATACTTGCATTATACATCATCTATATATATACACACAAATATATATATATATATATATATATGTTACTTAGATGTATTTGAGTCAAGCTGTATTTCCCCAGAATATCGAGATACACCTTCACACACATACATAGTTAATAATCATACATGTTTATATATTTATAATAAATAGGTAAATAAATATATTTATTGGCAATTTCTTTAGACTCAGTATCTACTAAATAGAGAGGAGAGATAGCTATAAAATGATTATGCATAAGAAAGTATAAACCATTTTAATTGCATGACAGGTAACACTTCATATGCCACATTGAATAACTACGAGGATAAAGTTGTGTGTTCAAATCTTGAAATTTGAAGTCATTTTAATCAATCTTGAGTGGTTTCCGAATGTGAACTATGGTTAATAGTATTAGGATCTTGTGGGTTACTCGATATCATTATGTCAATTCAGTATTTTGGGCCTTAATGGTTCAGTTAGTTTAATTTCCCCCAAGATGTATTGATAAATACATTATGCAGCACTAGAAGTCGTGATGGGATGGGTGATCATTTCAGGAAAGATAATTTGATGAGAAGGATGTGAGATATAGAGACTCCTTGTACAAATCCTAGGCAAATGCTGAATTAGCCTTCCATAGTTTGCGCCTCCTACCCTAACCTCACAAAGTCACAGCGTAAACTGAGTATCCCTACTAACACTAGCATAGCGGTAGGTATATACCAAAATGTTGCAAATGTGGCACCAAGAAATGAAAAACACACAAAGATCTAATATAACTTTTAACAGTAACAGCTAGGATGACAAGGCTACTACCAAATTGAGACTATTGCTGTTCCGCAATGAAAACAAGCTGCGATGCGACTTACTCGTTATGGACAGGGTAAATAAACCATCACAGAGAGACAGAGAGATGCATAGGTTGGTTGGTTGTTGGTGTTTTATGTCCTGGCAACATCAAAGGTCATATCAGGATGGGTACCAACTTATGACAGTGCACATTCATGGTGACTTTAAAGTGCTGCCCCACTAGGAAATCAGGCCACTGGCACCATGATCCGATATCCCACTCAGTCACATTATCCTGACACTGAGCAAACCAGTCCTGCCCTATCCTATTAATGCCGAGCGCCAGGCTAGGAAGTGACAAGTATCAATTTTTAAGACATTGGTTTGACTCGACCAGGAACCCAACTCCCGATCTCCCATACGAGAAGTCCGCGCTCTACCAATTCGGCCACCACGCCTGGTCATATTGAAATGGTCTTCATGCAATGTCTTTTTAATTAGCCTTCAATACCATTTAATCAAACTGAACACCACCTAGTTCATAGCACCAAAAATAAAATAAAAGAGATACAAAAAAACCGCCAAAGTGGAAACAAAATCATCCAATGCTGGACTCCCCACGGACAAAACATTGTGTGCTGTATTTTTAATGACTGGATCCGATGGTCTTATCGGTAGAGTGCAGGATTCCCCTGTGGAAGGTCGGGAGTTCGAATACCAACCAAGTCAACTCATTGACTTAGAAAATTGATGTTTTGTCGCTACCTAGCCTGGCACTCAGCATTGCACGGTTAGCTCAGTATCAGGATAATGTGACTGAGTGGGATATCGGGTCATGGTGTCAGTTGCTTGATCTCTCAGTGGGCCAGCACTATAAAGTCACCATGAGTGTGCACTGTCAGAAGTCGGCACCCATCCTGATAATTACGACCTTAGATGTTGCCAGGATATAAAACTCCAACAACCAACCACTAGCAGCAATCTTCAGTGCCTGTCATACCTTACCGGATTTATTAAGCAACGGACATAAACCGGACAAAGAATTTGCTAGTCCGGTGGTGTTTGGTATCAAAATGTACCAAAATCTGTCGAAATGTTGCACTTTCGGTCAAAGGCCGACAGACGAAATGGGCGCTAAACAGACAAGGAACGTACATTAACGAATAGCCACTGGATGATAACCGGATGATAACCGGACGACAACCGAATGTCCAACGGACGGACCGGACACATACCGGACTGTTCACAGACGCGCCGAAAACATATACTGACCGAATTCCCGCAACACTGTCAACCGACTCTGTGGGAAGCAAACCGGAGACATGAGCCAGGCAAAACGGACTAAAAGGACTTAAAATGGACACCAACCATACACGTCAGTCCGGTGGTGTCCGGTACAAGTTTTGTGCATGTTCAAAACTTCCTACCGTACACACCGGACACCACCGGACAGAGAACGGACATGCCGGATGTGTACTGTATATAAAACGGACATTGACGTATTTCAACCTACAGTGTCTGTTTTCTATCCATTTCCCCAATCCGTTAACATGTGACTGAGCCTTTATGCATCACCGACAAGACGTGCAGTTAATCAAAGACCCTATAATACTAAGACGGCTCACTCCCTATCTCTCCCATGCTAATGTAAATTTCGCAGTGCCACCTTGTGGTGGGTTTGATCAGCCCGGCTGCTGGTTGGTGTTTCACATGTAAACACATACAATTATATTATACATGAGATAGGGAAGTATGAATACACATCAATATGGAATTGCTATGAACAAATACACATCATCATCAGCATCATCATCAGCATCGCCATCATCACACATCTTTCACATTCACATATACATTTATACATATAATATAGCACCTGTTTAACCAAGAGAACATCCAGCGCACCAAGTGGTGGGTTTGATCATTTTGATTACACAGTACAGGCTGAGTGAGCCGTCTTAGTATTATAAGGTCTTTGAGTTAATGTCCATTTATTAACTTTGCACGGCCGCCTTCCGCAATGTGCCCCCTGACGATGCTCAATTTCGTTACTTGTATTTGCCACCAGGTGTCGCCACACATTAGGCAAATGGCCCGCTCCTGTTACCAAGTTTCACGTGTCGCAGCGCCCCCGGCGGGCGTTACCTTTATTAACTGGTAACTAACACCTGCCAGGGTACACAGACTTACCGAGTAGTGGGGCAATAATAAGCATGTGTACAACGCGCATGCGTAATACTAATAGCTTTCCGCCGCCATGATATCCTTTCAAATAGCAGTCATGTCATATCTTTGATATTGTGATAGGTCGCTGTAGGCCGTTCCAGACCCTTGCTCTCACGCAGTCACTCACGGATGAATGATAAGATCACGTACGCTTCAGACGTTGTATTAGTCTTATTTGATCCACCCACCGCGGCGTCCACAGTCAAGGCTCGCCCCTTACCTCGCAAGGTCCCGCATCACCTCTATAGGTGGGTGGGGAGGAAGGCCAGCCACACGCGTTAGAGGGCAGCCCAGTCAGGGCACTGTCCGGTGGCTAGCGTGCCGCCACTTAGCACAGTTGCTGTTTGTTGTTGTTTTACATCCTAGCAACATCTAAGATCATATCAGAACGGGTACCGACTTGTGACAGTGCGCACTCATGGCGACTTTATAGTGCTTCCCCACTGAAATGAATATAATAATATTGATCATTATTACATTAGTTTCAAGTAACTCTTATTTAAATGGGTGAATTTGGGAGATATTTGAAGTGAAAAAATACAAAATTAATGTTGGTGTGCATATGGAAATGTTTACTTGAATTTGAGCTTGACAGCACGGCAGCATGGCTGTTGTTGGTGGATGGAGTTTTACATCCTGGCAACATATAAGGTCATATCAGGATGGGTACTGACTTCTGACAGTGCGCACTCATGGTGACTTTATAGTGCTCCCGGCACCATTACCCTGATACTGAACAAACCGGGCCTTGCCCTATCCTATTAATGCCGAGCACCTGGCTAGGAAGCGACAAGTATCAATTTGATAAGTCATTGGTTTGACTCGACCTGGAATTGAAATCCCGACCTTCCGCACGGGAAGCCTGCGCTCTACTGAATCGGCCAGCGCGACCAGTAGCAGTATGGCAGCATGGCGTTGCATGGCAGAGGAGGACCACAATTGCTGAGAATGTTTAATGAGTGCATGAGTGGAGGCTGTGCAAAGTTAATAAATGGACATTAACGGTTTTAATGGATTAATACAAGGTATAGTGAAAGCTTGAGTTTGGACTATTTGCAATCTACAAACAGTTACAAAGCATAAACAAGAAGCAAGAAAACCTAAATTAAAGCTAAATTTCAAACACTTGAACCAAATTGGACTAGTGCTGCCCAGCGGTGAAAACAAGTATTAACAGTAACACACTTGTCCTTTATGAGCAGGGTAAATAAATTCATTAAAAAAACAACACACAAAAACTGCACATCTTGTCAGTGATGCATAAAACCAGACGGGATGGCCGAATGAGTTAGAGCATCGGTCTCCCATGTTGGTAGATCGTGGGGTCGTGGGTTGGAAGTCGAGTCGAGTCAAACCAGTGACTTAAAATTTGATACTTGTTGCTTCCTAGCCTGGCGCTCGACATTAGTTGGCTCAGTGTCAGGATAATGTGACTGACTGGGATATCAGGTCATGGTGCTGGCAGCCTGGTCTTCCAGTGGGGCAGCACTATAAAGTCGCCATGGGTGCGCACTGTCACAAGTCGGTACCCATCCTGATATGATCTTAGATGTTACTAGGACATAAAACAGCAACAAACACACATAAGATTGCTGTCGGTTGCATGTTGTTGGAGGTTTACATTCTACTAGGACGTACAACAACAACAAACAAACATAAGATTGCTGTCGGTTGCTGGAGGTTTACATTCTAGTAACATCTCAGGTCATGTTGGACACGTAGGTTCAAATCTAGGTAAGACTAAGAGCTTTTAGTTTTAGTTCATTGGATTGTACACTCACTGCTTCCCTGGGTGAGTGTTGTAGAGGGGGTATTATATATGTGTGGGTGTTGGGGGGGGGGGTGGAGTCGGTTGGTAGCCAGGTGGGAGAATGGACTCCGACCAAAGCCCGGGTCCTTGAGCCAACAAAGCGGGAAGGCAATCACGACATGGCAACCGTCGGCGGCACCCCGGATCAAAGTGTCATCTGAAACAAGACCAGGCGAGGCGGGGCGCTCAGCTCCCTCTCCCGGCCGGCCCCCGTCCGCCGGCCCCCGCCCGGCCGCACCTGCCCGCCTGTCCCGCCGGCCCACGCCCGGCCCCGCCGGCCCGCCCGGCCGGTCCGTCCCCGGCCGCCGGCACCGTGTCGATCGTAACCCGACCCCTCGCCTGTCTCGTATTAGCAGGGCCGACACCCGTCCCCATCACTCGGCCCTTCCCCGCCCACCTCCCGGTGTTCTGGCGGCCCTCTGCCGGCTCTTGTCCCCCTCCCCCCCTCCCTCACCCACACAACGGAGCCACCTCAGCCCGCGCCCGAACCCCGCCCCGCCCCGCCCCGCCCCGAACCCCACCCCGAACCCCGCCCTTCCCCGCCCGCTCCCCCGCCCCGCCCCGCCCCGCCCCGCCCCGCCCCGCCCCGCCCCGCCCCGCCCCGCCCCCCGCCCCGCCCCGCCCCGCCCCGCCCCGCCCCGCCCGGTCCGTGCCTCCCGTCCCCATACCAAAGACATGTTCGGCCCTTTCGAGGTCTCACCCAGCCCCCGTCGGGCTCCCTTCCGGCCCAGTCCTCGCCCGTCCCCAGTCCGTCCCCCTCCCTGCCCCCGTCCGTTTCCCGGTCTAGCCCCCACCCCGCACCCTCCCGGTCCCTTTCCCGTTCCCCGACCGGCTCTCTCGCCCCGCCCACACCCGGCCTCAACCCATTCTCCACCCGGCCCCCAGCCCCCCTCCCCCCATGCCCCCGCTCGGTCCCCGCCCCGCCGCTGCCCGAGCCCAGGAGGGGCGAACGTGAGAACTAATCATGACGCCGGGCGCCCCGCTACTGGAGCCCGGCGCTAAACAGCACAGACGCGGTAACCCGGATTGGAGAACCCGGCGCTGCTGTCCACTGGTTCCCAAACTATACCCTTCCGTCGAGAAGGGTCCACAGCGACGAGAGGAGCAAAAACGGCTGACCACTGGGTCATATCGAGCATACCCTTGCAGGATGAGTTTCCCATTCAGTAAGTAGTGATATTATGTGATTTCAACAGAAATCAATGTAGATCAATTTCAAATATATTTCAAACAATTTAATCTGTGCAAAAGATACATAAATATGTGTATAATGTCTTAACAATAAACTAGTCAAATAATATTTGACTACACTGCTAGCTCTGTGGAGGTCTAGCCTGGTCCCCTGGCATTAATTTGCTCAGGCAGAGGCACAGGAGTTTTCATCTATTATCGCTCAGTTTCCAACCTGATCCCCTAGCCTTTGTACCGGAAACAAGTTTAAATGGGTTCAAACGAGTTCAACCGTGGCTGGTTGGGTCGCACCGTGGCTGGTTGGGTCGCTCCGTAAAGCGCTGAATATGCTTATGCTTCCGTCCGCACCAAGGAAACACCGCCAGGAACCAGCCAAATATCCGCCAGTGCGTTTCTCACTTTGGAAAACACCAACGCTAAGCCAAGATTCCCTTAATGCGTGGTGCGACTTGTGATGTGCGATACTGGGATACGCAACATCTAAGGTCATATCAGGATGGGTACCGACTTGTGAAAGTGCACACTCATGCCGATTTTGTAGTGTTGCCCCAATGGCAGACCAGGCCACTGACACCATGACCTGATATCCCACTCAGTCACATTATCCTGACACTGAGCTAACCAGTCCTTGCCACATCCTATTAATGCCGAGCGCCAGGCGAGGTAGCAACACATATCAATTTGATAAGACATTGGTTTGACTCAGCTGGGATTCAAACTCCCGACTTTCTGCACGTGAAACATGTGCTCTCCTGCTTCGGCCACCGCGGTCTGGTGTACATATTATATATACAGTAAAACCTCTTTAACCGACCAGCTCCACAGATCGACCACTCCCCTATATCGATTGATTTAGTTGGGTCCCAAACGATCGCCATTGTAACGATAAACAAAAACTCCCTAAAATGACCACCTCCCTAAATGGACCATTTAAAGTGGGTCCCAAGGTCGGTCGATTTAGAGAGGTTTTAATGTACATCTTAATGGAATATTAGCTTCAGCGTAATAACGGGTTAATCATAAAGTATGCAGCTTTATATCCGGGCAGTCAGTGATTCCTCTAAACCTTTGTGTTAGTATTGTTTGGGTCTAGTAGTAATATCACCGAGTCAGATTAAGAAACCTCTTTGTTTTCGCAGAATCATGAAAGTTCAGTCCGAATCGCGTCTCATTGTGAACAACAACCGGCACCTAGCGGTGGACACGGGAACCAGTAAGGCAGTCGCCCACGAGGCGGACAGGGAGAGTGTACGCATGCGTGGTAAGTAGGGCAGGTAGAGGTGTTCAATATCAGTGGGTTTTGTGTGTCTGGGTTTGGTATTTTTTGTTTGTGTACTATGTATGCTTTTTCGAAGATGCTCTCTTTTTCGGGTTCATTGGTTGATGGGATGGCCGAGGGATAATAAGACTGAAATGGATATTGGGACACGGCAACGTGGTATCCCATTTGGGTAACACTATTAAGTCGGAATATGTGTACATCGTGACAAATCAGATCTTGCTAGATATTAAACTAAAACCAATCAATTATTCAATGAATAAATTAATTAATTATTATGGTGTATTTGGTTCTTAGGTTTATTGATTAAGCAGGAGAACTTTCAGCCATGGGCAAAACACGATTTCCACGATGCATGCGCAGAGCATAATCCAGACTGGACTTGTGGGTCACAGAGTCTGTGGAGAAGCAATTGAGGCTCTCTTAACACTGGCTTCATATTGAGCAACTGACAGTCTTTTCAGCACAAATGTGGATTTATAGAGAAAACATACTTACCATTTTTGATAAATTATAGCTGTATCCTATTGATTGATTGATTGATTGATTGATTGAACAGCTCGATCGTCAGTGTAAAACAACACAGTGACACACTGTTGACCCACAACATGAGTGTCGTTGCCTATCACCAGGTGTCATACTAGTCGCGGAACTCATGTATTGGTCTTCCTTTTTCCACTGCTTTGATTCTACATATATAATTTAGAAATTAATTTGGCATATTTACACTTCAAATATCTCAAAACTTAGCAATTTAAAAAACAAAACAAAAAAAACCCCGAACGCTCGTAACTCAACCCCGATCTTTGCTCAAGCCACTCGGGGGGACTGGGCGAGTGACTGCGTCTATCTCTACAGATTCTTTTACCGAATGCTTTGATCGGTAGCGACAGGCATACATTTTTAAGTAATTGATTTGAGTCAGTCACGATTCTAAGGAAGATCGGAAGGAGGGCATTACCGTAATAACATCAAACCGAACTAGTGAATTTAAAAATCGGCAATGAATAGGCTTCCAAATTTACTAAGACTCATATTTGTGATAAACGATGAATATGCATATTTTCTATTTTCCACAATTATATTATATTTTCTAATTATCTGCATGTTTTCCATTACGCCACACTACAAGTGACATATTGTAGACTTTTTCTTAATATCGGGTTTTATTTACATACTAATCCATTCCTAAAGGATATATGGGAAAGTGTGGTTTTGGATGAAATATAATTGCATTTAGTAAATATCCAAATATGTATCTGGATAAATATGTGTCTACACACATATATATATATATATATATATATATATATATAATATATATGGATAGTGATAAGCCCCTTGTCGCCTGTAATAAGCTCTGTAGTGCCTCCTCTCCTATCCCCCTCCCCCGGATTGTGTGTGTATGGGGGGGGGGGGTGTACCGGCATGCACCGCTCCACCTCCTGTGCGACGCTTGACACTCCACTCGCTCGGAAATATATATATATATATATATATATATATATATATATTATATGTGCGTGTTTAGATAGACATATATATATATATGTGTATATATATATATATATATATATTATAATAATTCGTACATTATACAATGATAGAGACAAATAGGGTGGTATGAGTTGGCGGTAAAAGACCCCAACTCCTTTATTTAAAAAAAAACTTGGAGTGTGAGGCCCAGTGCAGGGGTGATGACGAGATGCATGCTGGTTGCCCCGCCAACCCACCCCCACCCCGGATAGGGGGGACGGGTGGGACACTACAGAGTTTATTACACACGATAAAGGGTTTATCACAAGCATTACACACGATAAAGGGTTTATCACAAGAGGTATATATATATGTGTAGGGCGATGGGGGTTAGGCTTTCCGCTAGGCGGTTGGTTCCAAGGTTCCTTGGTTCGACTCCAGGTGGCGCCTCTGGTCGGGTGACCCGACCTCGCTTCCGCTTCGGCTTCCCATTCTCTCACTTTTCCACTATCGATCGTCGGCTTCGGTTCAGCCATATATACCCGAGTGTATATATTTTGAATATATATACATATGTATACATACACGCACCTAGTTATCCTACTAAGTACTATGCAGGGTTCAGATCCAAAGTTAATGATTCCAGAGCTTGACAATTGATATTCTTTTTTTGATACTAATAATAGACCGAGAACAAAGTCCACCTTCAGACGACACACATATTGGTGACTGAAATATTCATTTTCAAATCTTAATTCAGTCAATCCCAAACCAGCATCCGACCATTTAAATAGAGCCCCAATTAACAAGTCCAAGCCTCTCCTCACTTACACCAATCATATGACGCCCACACAAGTCAGCTAATTAAGTAATAATTAATTAATTAATTAATTATTAACAACTGAAACCAGGAGAGCTCCCCATGTCAAGTCCTAATTAATTTACGTCTCCATATTGTAAGCACGTTTTTTCCCTGCTGCTCCACAGCTCGGTGCCTCTTAAGGCCCTGTCACACTACGACGACTAGGCCGACGACAGCCCAACGACTTGTCGTTTTGCTCTGTCGTTGGCTGTCGTCGGTTGTCGCTAAGGTGTCGCTATGCTGTCGTTCGGGTGTCGCCGCGACACCTCCGCGACACCTCCGCGACAACTCCAGTTTCTCCACTGTCGCCCGGTTGTCGTCGGGTTTTTGTGCATGTTGAAAAACCTCGACGACAGCCGGCGACAGACGCTGTCGCTACGGCTAGCGTAGCGACACTGTCGTCTTGTCGTCTTGTCGCTGTACGCTGTCGTCTTGTCGTTAAGCTGTGGTTAAGCTGTCGTCGCTGCTTCCTCACAGGACGCTGCATAAACCTACATGTTTGCACCGTCCCATTCTTCATATTTCTCATGAAACTGCTTCCTCACAGGTCCGCCGCATAGTCTAATACACATGTTTGTACCGTCCCATTTCTTCATATATCATATGGAGACTGCTTCCTAACAGGTCCACTTGCTATCCGGACCGCACCTCGTCCACACCTCTCTCTATCACCTCTCCGCCGGCCGGACACCTCCTTGATATGTCTGAAAAGAGTTCCAGGAGGGGGTGCCTGCCGGCATTTTCACTTTCTACCCTTACTCTGTCCGTGTCTATGGCTCGCCGGTTGGTTACCATAGGGCAGATAGGCACGGGCCTTTGACTCAACTCTCCTCATTTCTCTTTCCTAGATCTGCCCACTCGATTTCTCCCAGGCTCACTTCTTCCCCTAACCAGGGTTGTTGTGTTCTTGGGGGGGGCTCTTGACCTTTTTCCTTTCTCTGACTGGTTCTTGTTGCTGGAACGACCGCTGCTCCCACCTTTGCCCGCCTTCCTCACACCCCTGCTGACCGGATACAAGTGCTCCCCTACAGACACCATACAGATCACTACAAACAGACGGCACGGAGAGATCCGCTGCCACCCCGGCGCCCCGCCGCCACCACGTCTTGAAGGATGTCCCCAGCCTTCACAACACTTCCTCTGAGACCACTTCACCCGCAGAAGACATGTCTTAACCAAAGACTGGGCTGATTTATCGGAGCCTCTCTACAAATGTTGCAGTTCTGCAACGTAACGTCTAAGGTTAGAACCCCGCTCCATACCCTACAGGTCTGCGCATATCCTACATGTTGCCCGTCCATTCTCATATTCTCATGGAAACTGCTTCCTCACAGGTCCGCCGCATAGTCTAATACACGTTGCTCCATCCCTTCTTCGGACACTGCATCCTAACAGGTCCACCACCTGACCGCACTTCGTCCACACCTCTCTCATCCTCCGGCCGGACACCTCCTTGATATGTCTGAAAAGAGTTCCAGGAGGGGGTGCCTGCCGGCATTTTCACTTTCTACCCTTACTCTGTCTGTGTCTATGGCTCGCCGGTTGGTCACCATAGGGCAGATAGGCACGGGCCTTTGACTCAACTCTCCTCATTTCTCTTTCCTAGATCTGCCCATTCGATTTCTCCCAGGCTCACTTCTTCCCTTAACCAGGGTTGTTGTGTTCTTGGGTGGGGCTCTTGACCTTTTACCATTTCTCTGTCTGGTTCTTGTTGCTGGAACGACCGCTGCTCCCACCTTTGCCCGCCTTCCTCGAACCCCTGCTGACCGGATGCAAGTGCTACCACTACAGACACCATACAGCTCTACTACAAACAGACAGCACGGAGAGATCCGCTGCCACCCGGCGCCCCGTCGTCACTACGTCTTGAAGGATGTCCCAGCCTTCACAACACTTCCTCTGAGACCACTTCACCCGCAGAAGACATGTCTTAACCAAAGACTGGGCCGATTTATCGGAGCCTCTCTATAAATGTTGCAGTCCTGCAACCGGTAACCGTCGTAAGGTTACGAACACCCCATACCATACCTACCCGGAATATACTCCTTCCTCTGTTCATACGACCGTGTGCCCTGCACGGGCCTCGGATCTTCTGGTCTGGTTCGTTTTGGTTTTATTAGTCACAACATACCTTCTTCTTTCACACTACCCTTTGCCTGCACAGGCCTCGGGTCTCCTTGTCTGGTTCATTTTAGTCTACTGACTGCTTCCTAACAGGTCCGCGCTTTCACGTTGGTAGGCGCACATGTTTGCACCGTCCTACTTCTTGTTGCTCTTTTCCAGACATCGATAACAAAAGCAATTCACTGGCACTATCGATGTTAGGACCGTCCTAAACCCATGTTTGTACCGTCCTACTCTGGATTACACACAAACATTCACGCTGTTATCTGACATAGATTGCTATTGTTGCAATATCGTTTTATTAGTCAGAATACACACTTCTTGCTGTTGATACACAAATTTACTTACTCCCTATTAATGTTGCAGTTCTGCAACCAGTAACCGTCGGAAGGTTACAAACACCCCCAAAGCAAGCCTAACAGGTCCGCCGCATATCCCTACATGTTTGCACCGTCCCATTCTTCATATTTTTCATGAAGACTGCTTCCTAACAGGTCCGCCGCATAAACCTACATGTTTGCACCGTCCCATTCTTCATATTTCTCATGGAAACTGCTTCGTGTGTGTCTGTGTGTGTGTAGTGGTGTGTCTGTGTGTGTGTGTGTCTGTGTGTGTATCTGTCTGTGCATGTGTCTGTGTGTGTCTCTTTAGTCTGTGTGTGTGTGTCTCTGTATGTGTCTGTGTGTGTCTCTGTGTTGTGTCTGTGTGTCTGTGTCTGTGTGTGTCTGTGTGTGTGTGTCTGTGTGTGTGTGTCTCTGATGTGTCTGTGTCTCTGTGTGTGCGATAAACCACACACACTCACCCATTTCTTCATATATCATATGGAGACTGCTTCCTCACAGGTCCGCCGCATAGTCCCATTTCTTCATATATCATATGGAGACTGCTTCCTCACAGGTCCGCCGCATAGTCTAACACGCATGTTTGTACCGCCCATTTTCATATATCATATGGAGACTGCTTCCTAACACGTCCACCGCATAAACCAACATGTTTGAACCGTCCTATTCTGTCGCGGCGCTGTCGCGGCGCTGTCGTGGCGCTGTCGCGGCGCTGTCGCGGCGCTGTCGCGGTGCTGTCGCGGCGCTGTCGCGGCGCTGTCACGGCGCTGTCGCGGCGCTTGGCCCGAATTTGCATATGTCGTCGGGTTTTCACCAAATCCAAGTCGCTGGGCTGTCGTCGCCGCTTGTCGTCGTAGTGTGACAGCTACATTACATTGACCCCCCGCCCCCTCTCACTAATTGTAATTCATTTTCGCACGGGAACCGTTACTTAAAGCTGCATAGTCCGATGAAATATCAAATTTTCAAAACCAAACCAATTATCTAGATTTGATTTTACATATCTAACTTAGATCCTGATGCACTTATTAAGCATTTGGTTCTGCGTAGAAGGCAATACTGAGTTAATTTAACAGAACCTGTTACTGCAGAAGTCTATGGTGTCAGAGTTTTAGCAAGCTTGCCAAAACTAATTGTCCATGTTTGCACTCAAAATATCTAAAAAGTTTACCATTTAAAATAAAAGTAACTTTGAACTAATGTAAAGTAAGTACTAGTGATCGATCTAATATATTTATCTCAGAAAAAATACCGAAATTCAAAACCATCGGACTATGCAACTTTAATTAAGGTGGTATTGTTTCACTGCACCTTTCAGAACGCGAACTGTCAGAACTGGCTCATCTCATCAATGAGCTGCGTTCGTTTGACAGCCAGGTAAGGCTTTCGCTTGTTGGGGCCGTAATGTCAGCAGGGTTGACGCGTTGTATGGATATATTATAAGCACATGCCATACACACGACACTTGCCAGATAGATTCCACACACCGCACAACATACCTCACACGCCATACGCACACCACGCTCCCAATGCAAAGTGTGCATGCCACACACACCACATGGGGGCGGGACGTAGCTCAGACGGTATAGTAGCCTGTTCAGCTGTGGAGGTGTGGGTCATCTGATCGATCCTGGTCAGTGCACACATTTGCAGTTTGGGGTATTTTCCGTTCCAACCAGTGGTCCACAACTGGTTCACCAAAGGCTGTGATATGTGATGTCCCATCTGTGGGAAACTGCTTATAAAAGACCCCTTGCTGCTTATCGGAAAGAGTAGCCTATCTGGCAGCAGCGGGTTTCCAACAAAGAAATATGCCAGAATGACCAAATGGTTGACATGCAATAGCCGATGATAAAAATCAATGTGCTCTAGAGGCGTCGTTAAATAAAACAAACCTTTTTGCCACACACACCACGCACACAATGCACATCACAGGCCACACACCTTACACACGACACACTATGCACACCAAATACACTACACACCACACACCATGACACATGCACTACGCACACAGCACCCTACCCACCACACACAACACATACACCACACATAATAACACACACCACCCACAACACATACACCACACACACCACACACATCATATACAGCACACATACCAGACACATACCACACGCCGCACAACATATGCCAAGCGCACACCACACCAACTCTGCATGCCACACACATCACACATCATCATCACCATCATCACCATAATCAGCATGATGATCATAACCACCACTATAATGGCCTTTGTCATCACCATCACCAACACCGATGCCACCACAACATCCATTATCAACATCATCATCTTTATCACCACCACATTCATCATCATCATCATCATCATCATCATCATCACTGTCATCATCATCATCACCGTCCTGATATGACCTTAGATGTTGCTAGGACGTAAAACAACAACAAACAAACAAATCATCATCATCATCATCACCAAACGCGGTTACAAAATCGGTAAAAGCCCAGGTTTCCTGTGAGGAAGATCAGAAGTTCAAATCGCGGCCGAATCAAACTGACGGCTTACACAATTGATACTTGGCATTTCCTAGCTTGGTGTTTGGCATTAATAGGATAGGGCAAGGACTGGTTAGCTCAGTGTCAGGATAATGTGACTAAGTGGGATATTGGGTCAGGGTTCCAGTGGCCTGATTTTCCAGTTGGGCAGCACTATAAAGTCGCCATGAGTGTGTACTGTCACAAGTCAGTACCTGTCCTAACATGATCTTAGATGTTGCCAGGACGAAAAACCCCAACAAACAAAATCATCATCTTCATCTAAATTGGCAGACATCATAAATGTCCCCATCAAACGTAGGTGTGCACAACTTCAACTATATTACTATTACCTTCCTTCACATACTCAATAAAAACAATTAGTAAATGAATATCTATTTATATCGAGAAAATGATATTGAGGATTTTCTTTTGGCATTACACCCGCCCCCGACAATTAAGTCGCCGACAATGTGTTATAGACATCCGATGCAATCTGCGTGTATTATTCTAATGCCAGGTTCTGCCTTTGTGCATACACTAATAGTCAGTAATAGTCTGTAATACCTCCACATGCTTGAAGGTCAATCAATACCTAGACATTGTGACTGTGACTAATAACTGGAATGGCCACTCCAATAAGATGGCCACAGCAGCTCAGGGTAGGTTGTTTGTTGGGGTTTTACATCCTGGCAACATCTTAGGTCATATCAGGATGGGTACCGACTTGTGACAGTGCACACTCATGGCAAAGTTATAGTGCTGCCCCACTAGGAAATCAGGCTGCCAGCACCATGACCAGACATCCCACACAGTCACATTATCCCGACATTGAGCTAACCACTCCATTCCCTATCCTATTAATGCCGAGCACCAGGCTAGGAAGTGACAAGTATCAATTTGATAAGTCATTGTTTTGACTCGACCGTAAACCAAACTCCCGATCTCCCACACGAAAGGTCTGCTTTCTACCGATTCAGCCACCGCGTCCGGTGCGGCACAGGATGTCCAGCCAATATTGGAATATCAAATTTCTGCATGGCGCAGGTAGTTCTATTGTCTGCATTATCCACTATATTACTCACACACACCCTCCCTCCCCCTTTCACCACAGGCAACCAAGAAAGAATTGGACATCCTCAAGAATCAGGTGAGGCTATGGAGTTACTTATGAGCAAAGTTTGTTGTTGCATGTATATATTGTTATGATGCAGTGCTGTATTCAATCAGAAACTTGCTAATAGTAATAGAGTTCTACAGATATGCAATGCACACCTAGTTCAATAAGACCAGACGCAATGGCCGAATAAGTTGAGTGCGTATCCATCATCATCATCATCATGCTCTCGGTCGTGATGTGACAAAGACTGCTTTCATTACATGACTGCTGCTCTCCATTTAGCTCTCTGCTGTGAGAGTGATGTTTGTGAGTCGGTTTTAATGTCTCTCAGCTTCAGGTTTCTCATGATGGTATCCTTGAACCGGAGACGAGGGCGCCCTCTCTTTCTGTAACCAGAAGACAGTTGAGAATAGAGGATCTGCTTTGGTAGCCTGTCTGATGACATCCTCATGAGGTGTCCAGTCCACCAGAGATTCTTTTTGATCAGATCTTCCATAGAGGGCAGCCCCGTCCATTCGAGTATTTCATTATTTGTCACTTTGTCCTTCCAGGTTAGCCTCATGATTGAACACAGATGTCGCATCATGAAGGCATGCAGCTTTTTCACCTGTCGTCTGTACACGGTTCAGGCCTCGGCTCCGTATAGTAGGGTGGATAGCATGATTGCACAGTAGATCTTGCCTTTGACCTTCATGGACACATGGTGGTTGTTCCAGAATCTCTGGTGTAGTCGGCCGAAAGATGCGCTAGCCTTGGCCATCCTCCTCTGTATCCATATTGTGTGTGTAATTTATTGTGTGAATATAAATAGTGTTGTGGGAGTGATGAAAATAGGAAATATTGTGCTGAGAGCTGGAATCGAACCCACATCTCTTGCATTCCGGGCCAGTGTGCCAACTATTACACCACCTAGGCTCCCTGATGTCACCACACTACCTATGCTTGCCTGTCTATGTGGCTCCTTGTCTGAGAGGTTAGTGCAGACTACTAGTACTACAATAGCAAAGGTGATAGGGCAAACCACAACCTTGGCGCCACCTGGAGTTGCTTTTTTGAATCACCACTGACTAGCCAGTGGTCTTGCGTAAAGGGGCTGTCACATTAGGGTTTTTTGCGGGAGCGTATGGCGGCGTAAGCGCGTTACGTCATATACGTCGGCATACGCCGTATACGCTACTCATACGCTACGCATACGCTACTCATACGCTACTCATACGCCGCCAGATGCCGCCAGATGCCGGCGTATGTGAAGCGTATGAGGCATACGCCGCCATAACGCTTTCATAAATCCGTCCGTCCAAATTTTTTTGTGCATGCTCAAAAAAAACCCGACCTATGAGGGCGTATGGCCCATACTGTCAAAAAATGTCACAGCACGCTCCCATACGCTCCCATACGCTCCTCATACGCTCCTCGTACGCTCCTCGTAGGTTCCACATACGCTCAAAACCACCCGAAAGGTCACCAAATGTCATCATAGGCCGGCACGCGCAGGACCTACGTAGGTTTTCAATACGCTCCCGCCATACGCCGTAATGTGACAGGGCCTTTACAATTGCTTGTTTGTTTGTCTAATCACCCTTCAGCACAGAAGGGGTCAGGCGAAAAAACCCGTAAACGCCAATCCAAAAATGTCATTAAAATAACAGGGTAATTTTAATTCTCACAAATTTCACTCTTCGTATGATGAAATGATATTGGAGCAATGACTAAAAAATATAGGAATGTAAACAAATTAATTGTTTGATGATTTTATTCCAATGTTTAGCTCTATTTTTGTATTGGCGTTTAGGTGGTTTTGCGCATGAACTCTGTCTTAGGGCAAACCCTCAATAGCCAATGTTTATTGTTTGTGATGGGGCGTTAAACAAACAAAAAAACAAACAAGAAAACCACTCCATGTGGCGCCAGGGTTGTGCTTTGCCAGAATGGGTAGTTGAACAAATAGGAAATACAATAAACATGTGACCACCTTTGGTTATTTATACTCACACAATGAATTGTATAGTTCATACTACGATATATTCATACTTCTGTCTTTTATCAAATTATATGTTGTTGTAATTAGATAAGATAAATATAGATAGGATTTTGTAATATAATTGGGGACATAGTCATTCTCTCTGATTTAAACTCCAACCGTTAACCACTGTTCCAAGTACACTCACTATTGCTACACTCAGATTCAGTTAAAGTTGGTAGAATTCCAAATTGTTAAAGAGGCACAGTCCAATGGTCTTGAGTTCCCACATATTTATTTTTCAGATAAATATATTATATTGATCATGACATACTTTGTTTAGTTTGAAGTGTGTCTTAGTAGAAATCACTAACCTTGGATATTTTTGAAGAGATAACACTGGTTTAAACCAACGGGATGGCTGCCGTGTTGGTAGATCATGGGATCATGGGTTCGAATCCTGGTCGAGTCAAACCAATGACTTAAAAATGTATACTTGTCGCTTCCTTGCCAGGCGCTCGGCATTATTAGGATAGGGCAAGGAGCAGTGGAATGAGGAAGACCAATCATCTGTGATTGAAATTTCCCCTGCTTAAACAATTAATGTACCCAAAAAAACAAAAAACAGAGCAAATTAACATTGGCATAGCCATTGAAATGCTGAACACCATAGGCTTCAAAAGTAACAGGTTCTATTAAATGGACTAAATGTTCCTTCGATACAGCAACAGATGCTTAATAGGCACACCAGTATCTAAGTTTGATATGGTGGTTCATTGTTGGAGCTCTAGGTCCGGGCAACATCTAAGGCAACATCAGGATGGGCACTGACTTGTGACAGTGTGCACTCATGGCAACTTTATAGTGCTGCCCCACTGGGAAATCAGGTCACCGGCACCATGATCCAATATCCCCCTGTCAGATTATTCTGACAATGAGGTAACCAGTCCTTGCCCTATCCTATTAATGCTGTGTGCCAGGCTAGGAAGCGACAAGTATCAATTTGATAAGTCATTGGTTTGACTCGACCAGGAACCAAACGCCTGATTTCCCGCACATGAGACCTGCCTCTCTAATAATTCGGCCACCGTGCCCGGTAAGTTTGATATGTAGGATCACATCAAGTTAAGTGTTTTGGTTTTAACCAAATTTGATGTTTTCATCAAACTATGCAGCTTTTAGTTTTAGGTAGTAACTACAAAGGGGTATTTTTGTTGACTCAGTTCATCTATGGTCGGCGCCATACAGATTGTACTCACCTGCCTTTCAAGACAACATGTGATTTCTACAAAAGGAGTAGAAAGGAAGATCACTTCCACTGTTCCAGTAAATTGATATCTAACCTCCAAATATGAATTTAGTATTACAAAGAGATCCGTGCTCTTAAAGGTCTGGTTAATGGATTTTCTTTAATTAAACAAATGTTCGATGTGCTTTGACAAAATAAACAGATTCCATACATCAGTGAGATTATCAACCGAACTTTCCCCCAACGCAACCATTGGATGTCTGCTGTAATGTTTATTGAAGGATCAGGCCATACTTTCCTGTTACGTGGTAGTCTATGACGTCAGATAGGACAGGAATGGTAGGAGGGGAGTGACATGGGTTATAAGATATAGCAATGGGGCTGAAAATGGGCAATATATACCTTTCCCACAGAGCATGTACTGTAAGCTGCTACCCACCAAACACTAAATAGGATAGGGCAAGGACTGGTTAGCTCGGTGTCAGAATAGTGTGACTGAGTAGGATATCAGTCATGGTGCTGGCGACCTGATTTCTCAGTGAGGCAGCACTATAAAGTCATCATGAGTGAGCCCCGTCCTGATATGACCTTAGATGTAGTCAGGACGTAGAACTCCAACAACCAACCAAACGTGAGCTGCTACACACAACACTAATTCATGCTGGTGCCATCAGAGGGCGGGTTCGTGGTGCAAATCTTCTACAACACCTTTTTCCAGTGAGAATGCTTACAAGTGAACGGCTTAATACTACCCAGTGCACAATATTAGTTATTTCCCGTGCCACCAGGGGGGCGGGTTGGTGGTCAATCGCGCCTATGAGACCTTTCACTTGGTGCCTGCTGTACAGTGGTTCGTTGGTTATTGGAGCTTTATGTCCTGGCAACATCTAAGGCCATATCATGACGGGTACCGACTTGTGACAGTGTGCACTCATGGCGACTTTATAGTTCTGCCCTACGGGGGAACCAGGCTGCCAGCACCATGACTTGATATTCCACTCAGTCACATCATCCTGACACTGAGCCAACCAATCCTTGCCCTATCGTAATAATGCCGAGTCCCTGGCGAGGAAGCAACAAGCATCAATTTTGAAAGTCATTGGTTTGACCCGACCAAGGTTCGAATCCCACGATCTACCAAAACGGGAGATGAACACTCACCCCATTCGGCCACCCCGTCTGGTCTGGTGGTAGAAATCTCTCTAAGATCTTTTCACAGAGCAAGCCGCACGGTGCAATGTGTGCTACCCAGAATGCAACATTACTTATTGCCACTGCCATCAAAGGACGGGTTGAGGGGGGTTGGGGAAGACATCTCAATCAAATCTTTACAAGACGCATTCTGCGGAAGGAGTTGGGCTTTATTTAAAGTTGCATAGTCCGATGGTTTTGAGTTTCTGCCATTTTTATGAGATAAATATATTTAATTGGTTGTTATAATCTACCTTACTTTAGTTTGAAGTAACTTTCCTTTTAAATGGCTAACTTTTGAGATATTTGAAGTGCAAACATCCTAAATTGATTTTGACAAGCATGCCAAAACTCCATAGGCTTGTGCAGTAACACTAACAGCTCGTTTTAAATTGACTCAATATGCCCTTGTATGTGGCAACAAATGTTTAATAAGTGCACCAGTATCTAAGTTAGATATGTAGAATAAAATCTAGGTGAGTGTTTTTGTTTTCAAAATTTGATGCTTCATCGGACTGTGCAGCTTTAACCACAAACATGTAATGGGGTCACTCACTGCATGGCTTCCCCAAAGGGGTAATTTTCCAGCCGAGGACCAGACGGGATGGGTTGAGCATCCGTCTCCCGTTTTGGTAGATCGTGGGATTCGAACCCATAGGTTCGGGTTCGAACCCTGGTTGAGTAAAACCAATGACTTAAAAGTTGATGCTTGTCACTTCCTAGCCAGGCGTTCCGCATCATTAGGATAGGGCAAGATCTGGTTGGCTCATTGTCAGGATAATGTTACTGAGTGGGATATCAGGTCATGGTGTGGGCAGCCTCCCAGTGGGGCAGCACAATAGAGTCACCATGAGTGTGCACTGTCGCAAGTCGGCACCCGTCCTGATATTACCTTAGATGTTGCCAGGATGTAAAGTTCCAACAACCAACCAACCAAATTCAGCCAAACAACCAATGTTACATTAAATTAAAGTGCCTGCCATCCCATAACATTACTTTTCGCCACTGATAACACAGGTCGTGGAAATCATCTATTTGTCAAAGGGAAATGAGTCAATTTCACTTTACTTTTTATAACGCATTTCCGTAGCAGTGGAGTCTTTGATAATAATACCCTTCTCTAAAATTACTAAACCCTCAGATGCCATTTTCGAGGAAAACCCCTGCCTAAGTGTTCAGGAGAAGGCAGCACAGTTTGTCTGGTATTTTAAGTTAACTGTACTTTAACTGGTTGACAATCCTCTTATTCTTACACCCCCACCACACCAAACTAGTTCTCATAACGTTCGGCCACGTTCTAAAACCGGTTGTGGTTGGGGTAGAACGTGGCTGCAAGAAAATTGTGGGCATG
Source organism: Branchipolynoe longqiensis (assembly GCA_030323885.1). Lineage (NCBI taxonomy): Eukaryota > Metazoa > Annelida > Polychaeta > Phyllodocida > Polynoidae > Branchipolynoe > Branchipolynoe longqiensis. Next base: position 103,175,280 of record CM059186.1, read on the forward strand.
CTCAAAGTTCTGGAGCACCACTCCATTCTAGCCTGACCATTCCGTTCATAAAAAAGACCACTAAAAAGTTGCTACTCCATCCATTCCGTTCACACACAGTTTGAGTCCATTCAGCAACATTTTCAAGAATGTAGTGAGAACTAGTTTGGTGTGATGGGGGTATTAGGAAGCACAACTTGGCATTGCATAATGCAATGAAACTATACAATTTTCAAAACCAAAGCATATGCCAATACCTGATCCAAAATATCCAACTTAGATACTGGTGCAATTATTAAGCAAACAAACATTGTTGTCTACAAAGAATAATAAATCAATTTATTTGAAAAAATGATGTATGTGAGACAAACCGATGATAAGTGCTATTTCAGTGTACATGCCAAATAATGTAATGGAACCAGTTACTGCTGAAGCCTATGTTGCCAGATTGGCAGTTCTTTAAAAAGAAATATACAAATTACGAATTTGACATATTTAATCATAACACAAACCGAAACGTTGAATCTGTTGTCTTGTGTCATCATTAATAAACAAAAAATCCCCGTCAATTGCAGTGTGCGTCTCTAGAAACTGCGCTGTTGAAGCAGACGATATCCCTCCAAACGGTGCTGAGGTGCGCGCGGTGCGCCCGGGCGAACTCCCTTCTTACCTCCAGCACAGAAGAGCTCCAAGAACAGGACCGAGGCGGGAACCCTACGGATGAGCCCGCACCTCGCGGTGGAATTGGAAGTCGCGCCGAAACCCCACCGGGCCCCGGTCGTCTGCTTCCCGCGCTTTCCGACATGTCGGAGTCGAAGCGGGTCAGCGAGTCGGCGTTACAGCCGGGTACTGCCGGGGCGGGGGGAGAGGCCGGGGGAGAGACTGGGGACGGGAACGGGTCGGACCCGCCTTGGCGGGAAAGTGTCAGTGGCGACTGTTCCGCCACTCTCCGCAAGCAGGTTCCCGCCATCGTGTTCAACGGTTGTCTGCTGCTCCCGGACACCGACCCAGGGACGGCGGCGACCGAACTGCCGGGCACCATCGGCGGCACAGCCGGCGTCACCCGCGGCGGCACCAGCGGCGGGACCGGCGGGGGCCGGGCGGAGGGGAGGGTCTCGGTCGTCGTGCCCGGGATCTCCGTCAACGGGGAGGTTTGCCTCGAACTGAGGGTGCTGAGTGTGGAGGCCCCCGAGTGGATGTGGAACGCGTGTTTGGAACGCGCCACTTCCGCTGCACAGAGCCTCGATTTCAGCACGGGGACGCCTTGTGCTGACAGTGACGTCATCGACAGTGGCGATGTCGCACACCCGCGGTGTTATCTGAATTAGGCGTGGTTAGCCACTGTAATGTAGTCAAATAGGTGCTTGTCGAAATGTACAGTGAAGCCTCTTTAAATCGACCGACCATTTGGGCCGACTTTAAATGGTCCATTTAGGGAGGTGGACGGTTTAGGTAGTTTAAAAAATGTGTTACAATGGTATTGTATGGGTGATCGTTTGGGATCCAAATAAAGCGATCGATATAGGGGAGTGGTCGATCCATGGAGGTGGTCGGTTAGAGAGGTTTTACTGTAGTTCTGCCCCCCCTCTTGCATAGTGTAGGTACAGGGCTGCTACTTTTGGGGGTGAATAATTTATGAAATTATATAGATAAAAGTTGCATAATCTGATTAAAGCATCACATTTACCATTTGAAAAAGCAAAACTCTTGTCTAGATTTGAAGCTACATATCAAACTCATAATTATGATACTTGTGCACTTATTAAGCCTTTGTTGCTGCATAGAAAGGAGCACAGAGTCAATTTAATAGAACCTATTTCTGCTAAAGCCTATGTTCTGAGAATTGGTACATGCTTGCCAAAATGAGTATGACATATTTGTACAAAGTTAGTAATTTAATATAAAAGTTACTTATTCTAGTTATCTCAATAAATGATTGAAACTCAAACTCATCAGACTATGCAACTTTAATGTACTTTAAAAGTTTAATCAAGAGCATTCAATTAATGACCGACAACTATTGCCGTCACATTTGTTTTGTGAATTTAAAGTTGCATAGCCCGATGAAAACATCAAATTTTCAAAACCAAAACACTCGCCTGTATTTGATTCTACATATCCAACTTAGATACTGATAGACTTATTAAGCATTTGTTGCCACACAGAAGGGCATGCTGATTCAATTTAATAGAACCTGTTTCTGCATGAGCCTATGGTGTCAGAGTTTTGGCATGCTTGCCAAAATTAATCTTACATGCTTGCGCCTCAAATATCTCGAAGGTTACTCATTTAAAATCAAAGGTGCTGCAAACTAAAGTAAGATAGATTATAACAATCAATTTAATATATTTATCACAGAAAAATGGCCAACGCTCAAAAGCATCAGACTATGCAACTTTAAATATCTACAACTATTGCGGTTACCATCTTTGACTTTGTACTCAATGACTATAGTGACGAATTGGTAGAGCGCAGGCCAGGAGTTCAATTCCCGGTCGAGTCAAACCAAGCAAAATTAATCCTTGCTTCTTCCTAGCCAGGCGCTCAGCATTAGTAGGAATGGGACAGGACTGATTGGCTTCGGTGTCAGGATAATGTGACTGAGTGTGATATCAAGTCATGGTGCTGGTCGCCTGGTCACCCAGTGGAGCAGCACTATGAAGTCACCATGAGTGCACAGTCACAAGTCGGTACCCATCCTGATATGACCTTAAATATTGCCAGGATGTAAAACTCCAACAACCAACTAAGCAACCAAAATTAACTTTCCATGTTTGCACTTCAAATATCCCAAAAATTAGACATTTAAAACAAAAGTTACTCCAAACTAATGAAAGGTAGATTACAACAATCAATCTAATATATTTATCTCAGTAAATCACAGAAACTCAAAGCCATCGGATTAAGACATACCACACATTTAACTGCCACACAATGTGTCGGTTTCACAATGCACTGACGGTGAATAATAATCATATTTGGTCCTGATACCTGTAAATGTGCAGCGGCGTCCCAGTCGTGTCAGCGGGTCTTTAAATTGAAACTACCCAAGCCGTCTCCGAGCGGTTATTTAGTACTAATGGAGATTGATCAGCGTTGAATTTTCCCCCGATGCAATACGTGGGTACGAGTCGATGTATTTACGTTGAGATGTCGTGATTGACTTCTATGCGCCTATCGCATTATAGGCATTAGCTGTAATTGATTTAATCGACCGCAAAAAGAAAATTAAAATAAAAGATTTTTTTTTATAAACATCCACTCTCTAACCACCAATCCTTACTATGCCGCATATTCACTGTACAAAAGAAAGAAAGAAAAAAAGAATGATCTCGCAGGACAAAAATAGGACACTGTAAGTGTAAGATATAGCAGTTGGTTGTTTGAGTTTGACATCACAGAAACATCTATGGTGATATCAGGACGGGTACCGACTTGTGACAGTGCACACTCATGGTGACTTTATAGTGCTGCCCCACTTGGAGACCAGGCTACCAGCACCATGACCTGATATCCCACTTAGTCACCTTATCCTCACACTGAGCCAAACTGGTCCTTGCCCTATCTTAAAGATGCTGAGCGCCTGGCTAGGAAGCGACAAGTATACATTTGAAAGAACTCCAACCACCAACCAACCTTTTAGGTGAGTGTCAGACATACATGTATGTATACACGTAAGCGTAGTTTTGTTGGTTGCATCGCGGAAAAGGATCCTACATAGTCGAACGATGATTACCTTCATCCCGGAATGGCAGCAATGTGAGTTCGAGGCCCGCTCTAAGGACGGTGTTCCAAATGCCCTTAAGGCATGCAGCCTGTCGACACATGGTGCGAAGGCACCTGGAGAAAGATGCTGAGGTCAGCAATTTAGTTGTGGGGAGGTACCGCTGATGCTTATTGGAGCTTCACGTCCTCACAACATCTAAGGTCATATCAGGACGGGCACTGACGTGTCACTGCATGCACTTTATAGTGATTCCCACTGACACTATTGACCCAATTTGACCCAATTTCCCACTCAGTCACATTATTATCCCATTACTGAGCTAACCAGTCCTTGCCCTATCCTAGTAATGCCGATCGCCAGTGTAGGTATCAACAAGTATTAATTTTGCAAGTCACTGGTTTGCCCCGACTGGGATTCAAACTTCCCAACCTTCCGCATGGGGAGCCTAGAGCTCTACCGATAGGGCCACCGCGTCCAGTAGAAGGTAAGGCTTGGAGGGGGGGGGGGTAGGGTGGGGGGGGGGGGGATAACACTAACAGGGGATTGGCCTGGTAATATACATTTTCTGTTGTGCTTACGCAGTGAGCTGCAATCGAATACTTATTGCGGTGGAAATCTTCTACAAGGTACAAAACCTTTTCCGGAGGGCATGCTGAATAGTGAACTGTCCAATGTATTAGTTCTTCCCACTGCCACCAGAAGGCGGGCTGGTGGTGGAAACCCGCTATTATTGTTAAATTGTCCTTTTATCACGTTGGGGTTTATCGTTCTAACAACATTTGAGGTAACTGCAGTACGATCGCTATTGTTGCAATTTCCGTTTCTTTTGTGAAATGTCTTAGTCATCGGAATAGGCGCGTTTTTTTTTTGTGTGTACCCAGTGCCGAGGCACTGGTCTTAAATCCATTAGGTGTATACAGGCAATTTACAGAGCTGCTTTTTGTGTGTATTGAGTAACATGGTGACTAAGGTTGCTGGCGGGTTCTAAGCACGGAGGGTACGAGCTGGGAATAGAATAAAGGGGGTGGGGGATCCAGGCTAGCACCTTGTGGGACTCCATTGGTTGGTTGGTTGGTAGTTTTATGTCCTGGCAACATCTAAGGTCATATCAGGACGCGTACCGACTTGGTTGGTTGATTGTTGGAGATTTACGTCCTGGTAACATCTAAGGTCATATCAGGACGGGTACCGACTTGTGGCAGTGCGCACTAATGGTGACTTTATAGTGATGCACCACTGGGATACCAGGCCACCAGCAACATTACCTGATATCCCACTCAGCCACATTATCCTGGCACTAAGCCAACCTGTCTCTGCCTTTTCCTAATTATGCCGAGCACCTGGCTCGGAAGCGATAAGTACAATTTGTTAAGTCATTGGTTTGACTTGACTTGGGTTCAAACCGGTGGGTTCAAATCCCACGATCTATCAAAGCAAGAGTCGGACGCACAACTTATTCAGCCATTCTGTCTGGTCCCTGAGACGCTATTGGCACATCGGGGCATTCCTTATCAAAAACATGCATACAAGAATGTGCGGGTTTTTTAAAGTTTGTTTTTTTAGGGGTGGGAGCTCTTTACACATCAAATACAATGGAGAGAAAAAAGGGGTATTTTCCATTGCGTTAATTTACTTAGGAATAAAGAATTAAAAGTGAAAGGTCCTTCTTGTGTCTTCTTTCTTTTCAAACTAAATTCGTAGAAATGGGAAAATGGATAAATTTCACATCTCACCCACCAACAATGAATCCGCATCTATTGAATGGCGAGGTTCTGTGTTTTGTGAATGTGTGCATGTATGTATGTGTGAATGTGTGTATGCGTGGATATGTGTATGCATGAATAATCGTGACCTTAGTATAAAAAGGTTCTATCTGATAAAGTGACCGAATTGGTGTTATGGATGTACAAATGTTCTATCTACAAAAGGCTATCATGCAGTTACGCAACTGTTTCTCAACTGGTATTTTTCACTGAGATATATTAAAAATAATATTGTTCTATCTGCTTTGCTATCACGCAGTTAGCTGCACAGCTTCAGTCCTCATTATCTCAAAAGCACCATTTTGTCAGATAGAACCTTTTTATAGTAAGGTCGCGATATGTTGATTTGTGTATCTGTGTATGTTTATATGTGTGTATGTGGGGGGGGGGGGAGCTAGACATTTATCTGAGAACACGTGATATTCGCGCTGCCAACTTCCCAACTTTTTGTTTTCTTCTTTTGGTTCTTCTTCCTTGTGGAAATTAATAGTTCCTTCCATGGTGAAATGGTACAAAATACCACCATTGACCCACTGTTCCCTCTTACGAAGATTACTCATATTCTTTTAATTCCTTTGACCCTTCCTCTCTATATTTGTTCTTTCTCTCACCATTACTGACGACATGGTGTAAAACTACCATCTTTCACTCCGTCACTCATTCACTTATTCACTCGCTAACTCATATATAGGCCTACACTTACTCATCTATTCGCTCGCTCCCTCCCTCACTCACTCACTCATTCACTCACTCATTCACTCACTAACTCATCTATTCACCCAGTCACGTATTCACTCAATCTCTCACTCACTCACTCCCTCACTCCCTCACTCATTCACTTACTAACTCATCTATTCACCCATTCACCTATTCATTCAATCTCTCCCTCACTCACTCCCTCACTCACTCACTCACTCACTCATTCACTCACTAACTCATCTATTCACCCACTCACGTATTCACTCAATCTCTCACTCACTCACTCCCTCACTCACTCATTCACTCAGTAACTCATCTATTCACCCACTCACGTATTCACTCAATCTCTCCCTCACTCACTCATTCACTCACTCATTCACTCACTAACTCATCTATTCACCCACTCACCTATTCACTCAATCTCTCACTCACTCCCTCCCTCACTCAATCACCCAGTCACTCACATAAGCATTCACCCACTGACACACTCACTCATATACACATTCACCCACTCACCCACTCATTCGTGTACTAACAATTATCCATTCAGCCAGTCACCTGCTCACTCACTAACTCAGTCATCCACCCACTCACTCATCCACTCACTCACCCACTCAATCATCTACCTATTCATCACTGGCTCACTCAACCACCCACTCACTCACCCACTTATCGATATAATCATTATCCACCCATCATCTCATCCACCCATTCACCCACTCACTCACTCCGCTTCTTTTTGGACTGTTCCTTCTACAGATTTATTACCGTCACTTTGTTTCAGAGTGTGGGTGAGTGTGTGTGTGTGTGGGCGGGCAGGTTAGAGCTGACCTTGGTCGTGTAATGCACCTCACATGGTGTACTGAGAATTACACGCCCATCACACCAAACTAGTTCTCAAAACATCGGCTGTGGTCGAGGTAGAACTTTGCTGTCAGAAAATTTAGGGCATGCTCAAAGTTCTGGAGCACCATTCCGTTCTAGCCTGTACATTCCATTTGTAAAAAGACCGTATAAAGTTGCTACTACGTCCATTCCATTCGCACCAAGTTTGATTCCGTTCAGCAACATTTTGAAGAACATAGTGAGAACTAGGTTGGTGTGATGGGGGTATTACCCGTCATCCTGACAGCCTTCCTGCAGCTGCACACCGGGCTGCAGTCAACTGGGACCACATTGTGTACTGAGAATTACCTGTCATCCTGATGGCCCTCCTGCAGCTGCACACCGGGCTGCAGTCAACCGGGACCACATTGTGTACTGAGAATTACCCGTCATCCTAACGGCCCTCCCGCAGCTAGACACCGGGCTGCAGTCAACCACGACCACATTGTGTACTGAGAATTACCCGTCATCCTGACGTCCTTCCCACAGCTACACACTGGGCTACAGTCAACCGGGACCACATTGTGTACTGAGAATTACCCATCATCCTGACAGCCTTCCTGCAGCTTCACACCGGGCTGCAGTCAACCGGGACCACATTGTGTACTGAGAATTACCCGTCATCCTGACAGCCTTCCTGCAGCTTCACACCGGGCTGCAGTCAACTGGGACCACATTGTGTACTGAGAATTACCCGTCATCCTGACGGCCCTCCTGCACCTACACACCGGGCTGCAGTCAACCGGGACCACATTGTGTACTGAGAATTACCCGTCATCCTGATGGCCCTCCTGCAGCTACACACCGGGCTGCAGTCAACCGGGACCACATTGTGTACTGAGAATTACCCGTCATCCTGACGGCCCTCCTGCAGCTGCTCACCGGGCTGCAGTCAACCGGGACCACATTGTGTACTGAGAATTACCCGTCATCCTGACGGCCCTCCTGCACCTACACACCGGGCTGCAGTCAACCGGGACCACATTGTGTACTGAGAATTACCCGTCATCCTGACGGCCCTCCCGCACCTACACACCGGCCTGCAGTCAACCGGGACCACATTGTGTACTGAGAATTACCCGTCATCCTGACGGCCCTCCTGCACCTACACACCGGGCTGCAGTCAACCGGGACCACATTGTGTACTGAGAATTACCCGTCATCTGACGGCCCTCCCGCACTACACACCGGGCTGCAGTCACCGGACCACATTGTGTACTGAGAATTACCCGTCATGCTGACGGCCCTCCCGCACCTACACACCGGCCTGCAGTCAACCGGGACCACATTGTGTACTGAGAATTACCCGTCATCCTGACGGCCCTCCCGCACCTACACACCGGCCTGCAGTCAACCGGGACCACATTGTATACTGAGAATTACCGTCATCCTGACAGCCTTCCTGCAGCTGCACACCAGGCTGCAGTCAACTGGGACCACATTGTGTACTGAGAATTACCGTCATCCTGACAGCCCTCCCGCACCTACACACCGGCCTGCAGTCAACCAGGACCACATTGTGTACTGAGAATTACTGTCATCCTGACGGCCCTCCTGCAGCTGCACACCAGGCTGCAGTCAACTGGGACCACATTGTGTACTGAGAATTACCCGTCATCCTGATGGCCCTCCTGCAGCTACACACCGGGCTGCAGTCAACTGGGACCACATTGTGTACTGAGAATTACCGTCATCCTGACGGCCCTCCCGCACCTACACACCGGCCTGCAGTCAACCGGGACCACCTTGTGTACTGAGAATTACCCGTCATCCTGACGTCCCTCCGGCAGCTACACACCGGGCTGAGGTCACCCAGAACCACATTGTGTGCTGAGAATTACCCGTTATCCTGACGGCCCTCCCGCAGTTACACACCGGCCTGGAGTCAACCGGAACCGCCCGGCACCACACAGAGGGCGCCTTCAGCAGCCTCCGTAATTGACTTAAGACGTGAAAAGAGGCAGTGAGGAGCCCTGGGTGCCGTGGGTGTTGGGGCGGGGAGAGGGGGTCCGCTGGCGCAGGGGCGGGCGTGCGGGACAGTGGTAGGGGCTGGCCGAAGGGAGGGGGGACGGGGGGGGGGGGGCGGGGCGGGATTTGGGGTGGTCCGGGGAGGGCTGGCCTGGGACGGTGATGGGGGCCGGGGACTTGCTGGGGGTCGGCCGGAGACAGGCCGGGAAGACTCGAACGGGCCGGAGAAGGGGGGGGGGGACGGGTGAAGAGGGGGGGACGGGCGGGGAGGGATGGGGAGGAGGGAAGGGGGAGGCGCCGGGGACGGGCCGGGGGCGGCGTCTTTAGGTGAGCGACAAGTGATAGGTTAATGCCGAGATAGTCTGATTACACGGGGCATGTGAAAGGTAACACTGTGGGTAATGATAGGGGGACATTACCGGGGGCTGATAGCCGCGTATGTGTGTGGGTGGGTGTGTGGGTGGGAGCCACGCACATTCTCACACAGTCGCTCCGCTGGGCACTTCGATTAAAGTCGAAACGGCGGGGTTGAATATCAAACGGTGCGAAAATAAAGGCTTGGAAAAACAGTGCGCGCCGGGGTAGGAGGCGGAGATGGCCGGGGTAGGAAGTGGACAAGGCCGGAGTAGGATGCGGACAAGGCCGGGGTAAGAAGTGGACAATGCCGAGGTAGGAGGCGGACAAGGCCAGGGTAGGAGGCAGACAAGACCGGGGTTAGAGGCAGACAAGGCCGGGGTAGGAGGCGGTCAAGGCCGGGGTAGGATGCGGACAAGGTCTGGGTAGGAGGCGGACAAGGCCGAGGGAGGAGGCGGACAAGGCCGGGGTAGGAGGCGGACAAGGCCGAGGGAGGAGGCGGACAAGGCCGGGGTAGGAGGCAGACAAGGCCTGGGTATGAAGTGGACAAGCCTGGGATAGGAAGCGGACAAGGCCGGGGTAGAAGTCGGACAAGGCCGGGGTAGGAAGCGGACAAGGCCGAGGTAGGAAGCGGACAAGGCCGGGGTAGGAGGCGGACAAGGCCGGGCTAGGAGTCGGACAAGGCCGGAGTAAGAGGTGGACAAGGCCGGGGTGAAAGGCGGACAAGGCAGTGGTAGGAAGCGGACAAGACCCGGGTAGGAGGCGGACAAGGCCAGTGTAGGGGGCGGACAATGCCAGGGTAGGAGGCGGGCAGAGCCGGGGTAGGAGGCGCGCAAGGCCGGGGTAGGAGGCAGACAAGGCCAGGGTGAAAGGCGGATAAGGCCGGGGTAGCAGGCGGACTAGGCCAGGGTAGCAGGTGGACATGGCCGGGGTAAGAGGCGGACATGGCCGGGGCAGGCGGCGGACAAGGTAGGGGTAGGAGCCGGACAAGGCCGGGGTAGGAGGCGGACAAGGCCGGGGTAGGAAGCGGACAAGGCAGGGTAGGAGGCGGACAAGGCCCGGGTAGGAGGCGGGCAAGGCCCCGGTGGGAGGCAGACAAGGCCGGGGTAGGAGGCGGACAAGGCCGGGGTGGGAAGCAGACAAGGCCGGGGTAGGAGGCGGACAAGGCCGGGGTAGGAGGTGGACAAGGCCGGGGTAGGAAGCGGACAAGGCCGGGATAGAAGCGGACAAGGCCGGGGTAGGAGGCGGACAAGGCCGGGGTAGGAGGTGGACAAGGCCTGGGTAGGAAGCGGACAAAGCCGGGATAGGAAGGAGACAAGGCCAGGGTAGGAGACAGACAAGGCCGGGGTAAGAGGCGGACAAGGCTGGCGTAAGAGGCGGACAAGGCCGGGGTAAGAGGCGGACAAGGCCGGGGTAAGAGGCAGACCAGGCCGGGGTAAGAGGCGGACAAGGCCGGCCTAATGGCATGACTGCCGGCGTCGGCCACCGGAAAGTGCTCAGACCGCACACACACCCACACGCACCGCACAAACATCCACACACATCCACATACACACCGCACACACTTCCACACACACACCGCACACATATCCACACGCATATACACACACCGCATACACGTCGACACGCACCGCATACACTACACACAGCCACACACACACTGCACATACACTACACACACCGCACACACACCCACACACACACCGCACTTACACCACACACAGCCACACACACTGAACGCAGCCACACACATTCACACACACCCCACACCCTCCGGTCAGTCGCACACATACCTCACACACATCCGCACACACACAGGAACGCGCCCACACACTGAACACAGCCACTCACACTATTGTACGCACCTACACACACCGCGCTCACATCCAAACATTGGCCATACATTGCACACACTCCACACACGCCGGTACACACACACTTATCTACACACGCTGTGCATACGCTCCACACACCTCGGTCAGCACATACTCAGTGAACACACTCCACACATACTACAGTACGAGCCTTCATATACCGCACACAGTCACACATACCATAGATCCACTCCACAAACATCCACACACACCCATGTACGTGCCCATACACTAAACAACACACATCCACACACACCGCATTTACACTACCGAACCCGGTACGTGCCTACTCCACACACTGAACACAGCCGCACACACACCACACATACCATTATACGTGCCTACACACTGGCAGCAGCATAACCCTACTCCACCCACCCCCACACACCACACACACACACCACACACAATTATTCGCTCATACACACCTGCAGTAACCTCACCCCCCCATGCCGCACACAGCCAAACACACACTCCACACACACACCAGGCGCACACACTCCACACTCCGCACACACACTGAATATTTCACACACACCACACACATTCCACACACTGCACACATGCTCTATGTATAACTCATGCACCCCCACACACTGAACACACATGCCACATGCCACACACATGCCACACACCACACACATTCCACACACCATACACATGCTCTATATACAACACATGCACCCCACACACTGAACACACATGCCACATGCCACACACATGCCACACACACATCACACACTCCACACACCGTACACCCGCTCTATGTGCAACACATGCACCCCCACACACTGAACACCCATGGCACACGCCACACACACTCCACACACACACCACACACACTCCACACACCATACACATGCTCTATGTATAACAAATGCACCCCCACACACTGAATACACATCCCACATGCCACCCACACGCCACACACACCACACACCGTACACACGCTCTATATGCACCACATGCACCCCATACACTGAACACACCCGCCACACACCCCAGACATGCCACACACACCACACACACTCCACACACTGTACATACACTCTATGTGCAACACATGTGCAACTATGTGCAACAGATGCACCCCCACACACTGAACACACATGGCACATGCCACACATACATCACACACACTCCACACACAGCACACGGGCCATGCCACACACACTCCACACACACCCCACACACTCCACACATCATACACACACTCTATATATAACGCATGCACCCCCACACATTGAACAGACACCCCACATGCCACACACACGCCACACACACACTCCACACACCGTGCACACGTTCTATGTGCAATACATGCACCCCGACACTCTGAACACACACACCACATGCCACACACACTCCACACACCACACACACTCCACACATTCCATGCACACCACACACACTCTATGTACAACACATGCACCCCCACACACTGAACACACATGGCACACTCCACACACACTCCATACACTGTACACATGCTCTATGTATAACACATGCACCCCCACACACTGAACACACCCCACACACCACACACATGCCACACACACCACACACATGCCACACACCGTACACACACTGAACACACACACCACATGCCACACACACCAGACACCACACACACCGCATACACACTCTATGTACAACACATGGCACCCCCCCACAAACTGACCACACACACCACACACACTCCATGCGCCACATACCCTCGACACACTTGACACACTCGACATGCTCCATGCACTCCACACACTCCACACACTCCACACACTCCACACACTCCACACTTCGCACACCACACACACGTCCCGTCCCAGTATATGTTCACACGTGGACACCCAGACGGGTTGGCCGAATGAGTTGAGTGTCCGTCTCCTGTTTTGGGAGATCGGGGTATCTGAACACATCCGTTCATGGGTTCGAATGCTGATCGAATCAAACCAATGACTTAAAAATTGATACATGTTGCTTCCTAGCCAGGCGCTCAGCATTATTAGGATAGGGCAAGGATTGGTTATCTCAGTGTCAGGATAATGTGACTGAGTGGGATATCAGGTCATGGTTCTAGCATGCTGGTTTCCCAGTGGGGCCGCACTATAAAGTCGTCATGAGTGCACTCTGTCACAAGTCAGTACCCATCCTGATACAACCTTAGATGATGCTAGGACGTAAAACAACAACAAAGAAACAAATGTGTACGTACCTGCCGTGAACACAGCAGCACAACCTCCACCCCCCCCCCCACCACCGACAACATCTCCAACACCACCTGCGGGCACCAGTCACACCCACACACCCAAAATAACTCGACTCACTCATACAGCCAACCAGCCACCCGTGTGGCTTTCACCGACATAGGACCGAGGAGGGGGCATTCCCGCAGGCGCATATATGGAGGAATGTAGTGGGAAGTATATGTTTCCCTAGTATTTATACTTGTATAATGCGTTATGCAACACATATTATATATATATATATATATATATATATATATATATACATACAGTAAAACCTCTCTAAATCGACCGACCATAAGTGGTTCATTTAAGGAGGTGGTAGGTTTGGAGAGTTAGAATATCCTTACAATGGGACCCAAATCAAGCGATCGATATAGGGAAGTGGTCGATCTGTGGAGGGGTCGGTATACAGAGGTTTTACTGTATGTATGTATGTATATATATATATATATATATATATATATATATATATATTCAAATTTCTAATAATTATGGAACAGTAACCAATGTCAGACTTCTGCTGTAAATTTGTTGGTAGTTTTTCTGGTCAATTTGCAACATATGCATACCTGCTATGTCTTCATTGTCTGCGTCTGCAAGTATGTATATATATACATATATATATATATATATATATATACATCTATGCATATATACATCTGAACATCTGCACATCTGCACACCTGTACACCTGTGCATCAGTGGACCTGTGCATCCATGCATCTGTGCATCTGTTAATTTATGCATCTGTACACCTGTGCATCTGTATGGCTACATACCTATGTACCTGTATACATGTACATCTGTGCATCTGTAGAAATGTACATCTGTACACCTTTATGTGTGTGCATCAGTGCATCTCTATTCAACTATTCATCTGTACAGCTATGCAACTTTACAACTATACAGCTTTACATCTATGGTGCTATACAGCTATGCATCAATACAACTATACAAATATACAGCTATGAAACTGTGCAACTATACAGCGATGCAGCTTTACAATTATACAGATATACAGCAATGCAACTATACATCTATGTAGCCTTAGAACTAACTATACAGCTATGCAACTTTACAACTGTACAGCTATACAGCTAAACAACTATACAACTATGCAAATTTAAAACTATACAGCTATACAACTATACAACTATGCAGCTATGCAACTTTACAACTATACAACTATACAACTATACAACTATACAGATATGCAACTTTAAAACAATACATTTATACAACTATACAATTATTCAGCAATGCATATTTACAACTATACAGCTATACAACTATAGCTATGCAGCTTTACAACTATACAGATATACAACTATACATCTATGCAGCTTTACAACTATACAGCTATACCACTATGCAGCTATGCAACTTTTCAACTATACAGCTAGACAACTACACAAATATGCAACTTTACAACTGTACATCTATACAGCTATACAACTATTCAGCAATGCAGCTTAACAGCTATTCTTCTTTGCATCTATACATCTATACATGTATACACCTACCTATACATCTATACATCTGTACATCAATGCATCTGTACATCTATACATCTATACATCTCTTCATATATGCATTTATACATCTATGCATCTATGCATCTATGCATCTATACATCTATACATCTATGCATCTATACATATATACATCTATGCATCTATACATCTATGCATCAATATATATCTATACATATATACATCTATGCATATATGCATCTATTCATCTATACACCGATATACCGATACATCTATTCAGCTATACATATATGAATCTATACATATATAGACCTATACATCGATACATCTATACATATATACATCTATGGATATGTACATCTATGCATCTAAACATATGTACATCTATACATCTATACATCTATGCATCCATACATCCATACATCCATACATCCATACATTTATATATCAGATGGTTCCAACGACGACAAGAGATGTCCATTAATCAAATATGACATTTACGCTATGCACCCCCTCCCCCCCCCCCCCACCCCGCCCCACGCCGTGTGCCAATTTGGCTATCAGGTCATATTGGATTCCGCTTCCCTACACAATCACGACTCAGACACCTTATCTGCAGGCAGAGGCGTCACCACTAAAAAACAATCCAGAGAAAATAGAGAGAAAAATCCCTCACGCCAGAACAAAACCAAAAATGGCATCCCCAGGTGTCACCACGCCCCCCTCACTCTCCCCCCCCCCTCCGCCCCCCAACGGCCTGTCTAGAAGTGTGTGTGTGTTTTTTTTTGTACAGGTGTGGACAGTGCGAGGAAATGTTTTGTTGTTGGGTTGGAAACCTGAATCCTTTTGTGCGGATTCTTTGTCGGGGTTATAGGCGGTATAGGCGGTCATGCGGCCGGGTCTGGGTGGGGGGGGGGGGGGGGGGGCGGTGGGTGGTATATGCGGGGGGTGTTGGGTGTGGGGTGTTGGATGTTGGGTATGGGATGTGGTGTGTGGGTGTGGGATGTGGTGTGGGGTGTTGGATGTGGGGTGTGGGGTGTGGGGTGTGGGGTGTGGGGTTTGGGTGTGGGATGTGGTGTGTGGGGTATGGGTGTGGGTGTGGGGTGGGGTGTGGGGTGTGGGTGGGGTGTGGGGTGTGGGGTGTGGGGTGGGTGGGGTGTGGTGTGGGGTGTGGGGTGTGGGGTGTGAGTGGTTGGGATGTGGGGTGTGGTGGGGTGTGGGTGTGGGGTGTGGTGTGGGTGTGGGTGTGGGGTGGTGGGTGTGGGGTGTGGGTGTGGGGTGTGGGGTGTGGGGTGTGTGGGTTGGGGTGTGGGGTGTGGGGTGTGGGGTGGGGGTGGGGTGTGGGTGGGGTGTGGGGTATGTGGGAGTATGGGTCTTGGGATGTGGGGTGGGGTGGGTGGGGGTGGGGTATGTGGCATGGGTCGTGGTATGTGGGGGTGGGGTGAAGGTGGGGGTGGGACGAGATATGGGTGTGGGGTGTGGAATGTGGGATGTGGTGTGTGGGATGTGGGGTGTGAGGTGTTGGTCGTGGAGTGTGCGAGTGTAGGGTGTTGGGTTTGGGGCATGGGGTGTGGGGCGTGGGGTGGGGGGTTGTGTGTGAGGTGAGATATGGGTGTGGGGTGTGGGGTTGTGTATGGTGTACATGTGGGGTTTGGGGCGTGGAGTGATGGTAGACATGACGTGGGGTACTGGAAATGAGGCGAGGGCAGGGGTCAAGAGGGTGAGAGTGGAGGTAGATGGAGGTGAAGGTGGAAAATAAGAGTTGCGGTTGAGGTTTGGATGGGTGGTTGGACAGGTGGTGGGCAAGGAAGGGGGGTGAAGAAAAGTGTGAGTGGGTAAAGGTGAGGACGAGGGTGGCGCAGTGGGTGAGGGAGGGGAGGGCGGTGAGTTGTTTGATTATTGGAGTTTTACGTCATAGCAGCATCTAAGGTCATATCAGGAAGGGTATCGACTTGTGACAGTATCACACTCATGGTGACTTTATAGTGCTACCACACCCATTCAGTCACATTATCCTGACACTGAGCTAACCAGTCCTTGCCCTATCCTATTAATGCAGAGTGCCAGGCTAGGTAGTGACAAGTATCAATTTTATAAGTCATTGGTTTGACTCGACCGGGAACCCAACTCCTGATCTCCCGCATGCGAGGACCGCGCTCTGCCAATTCAACTAAGGTGCCCGATTGGGGGCGGTGGGAGGAGGGTATTGGTGCGGGTGGGTGCGGGTCATAGTGAGGCGGGGTCATCTACGCCAGGGGCGCTGCACTGCCGACCCTAATAGGGCGGCCAGGGTCCGCGTGCCGTCTCATCCCATTGTGCGGCGCGCGCACATCGCGCCGCCACAATGGATACCTGCGCACGCTCCGACCGTCTGCGCCCCGAGACGCGGCTGGCAACACGCCGAGCGGTGGGCGGCGGGATGAACCGGCCATGGGCGGCACCCCGCCGTACCCCGCCGCCCCACGCCGCATCCCGCCCCGCCGCACCGAACCCAGCGCCCCGCCGTACCCCGCCCCGCACCCTGCCCCGCCGTACCCCGCGCCCCGCCCTCGCGCCCCGCGCCCAGTACCCCGCGCCCCGGACCCCGGCGCCCACTGTCGCGAGAGAGGGAGGGAGGGAGGGAGGGTACCCCGCGCCCCGGCCCCGCGCCCGGTGTCCTACCGCCCCTCGCCCCGCCGCACCCAGCCCCGCACCCGGTACTGCGCACCCCGCACGTTGCCCCATCTCCGGAGCCCTGCACCCCGCGTGCCGCCCCAATCTCCGCGTGGCGCGTCAAACACTAAAAGTGGGCGCGGCGCGGCGCGCGGCGTGTGATGGGCGTGTTCAGCGGAGGGTACCCACAATGGGGGCCGGCGGCAGGGGGCGGTCGTCCCCCTTACACACCCCCCGGAGGAGCCTTCAGGTGTTTGCTGACGCCCACTAATTAGTTGTTCTAATCTCTCAAACTTTAATCTCGTTTGTTAATTGTTCACGGGCGACGGGCGGTGATTACTTTAATATCGGGAGCGCGCCGCTACCGCACGTGCCGAGCCCGTCTGCCGCAGTGGGCGCGCATTGAGCGGCTTAGACTGGGCTAGGTCTTTGTAACTAACCGGACCCCGCCCCCCCCCCCCCCCCCCCCCTCCCAACCTCCACCCCCACCCCCACCCCCACCCCCACCCCCGTCCCGCTTACCCTCAACCCCCACACCGCCCTCAACATCGTGTCCTAGACCTCGACCAGACAGGATGGCCGAATGAGTTTGAGCGTCCGTCTCCTGTGTTGGTAGATCGTGGGGTCGTGGGTTCGAACCCTGGTCGAGTCAAACCAATTACTTAAAAATTGATACTTGTCACTTCCTAGCCTGGTGCTCGGCATTATTAGGATAGGACAAGGACTGGTTGGCTCAGGGTCAGGATAATGTGACTGAGTGGGATATCAGGTCCTGGTCCTGGTGGCCTGGTTTTCTAGTGGGACAGCACTATAAAGTCGCCATGAGTGCGCACTGTCACAAGTCGGTACCCATCCTGATATGACCTAAGATGTTGCTAGAACGTAAACAACAAACAAACAAACCTAGACCTCAGCCCTCTCCTTTCCCCAAACCCTCTCCTCCCGTGCCCCCCTCCCCCCCCGCCCTCACCCTCCCCACCCCGCTTGCCCTCAACCCCCCCCTCCCCGCCCTCATCATCTTGTCCCAGCGCTCAGCCCTTTCTCTCTTCTCAACCCTCTCCTCCCTCAGATGCCGCCCCATCCCTCAACCCCTCTTTCCTCAGTCCCTACCCTCCCACGTAGCTCTTAACCTTCAGACTCTATCTATGTCAAGCCTCCCTCCCCCCGCCCCCCGGTACCCTCAACGCCCTCAAGTCTCCAGTCTCAGCTCCACCCATCCCTGAGCCGCCAGCCCTCTCCAACCCTCGCCCTCAGCAACCCCACCCCAGGTCTCAGGGCCCCAGCCCCGGGCCCTCAGCTGTCTGTTCCCGGCCCTCGACCCTCAGCTCCCCGCTCGTCCCCACTCTCCCCCTCAGTCGCCCTCTCTTCCCCCGCACTTAGCCCCCCCCCCCCCCCATCTTCCCATCAGCGCGGAATATCCTCCCCCCTCCCCCCACCCACACCCCTAGTCCTGAAACTACAGAGAAGATGATTTGTAACTGTGAGTGTGAGAGTCCGTCCGCACAGAACAGATTTATTTTAATTTACTGCATTACAGATGTCGGCCTCCTCCTGGTCATCCATATCTACTTACACCCATGCGCGTAGATCTTAAGACTTGAATGAGTTCACGAAGGCTATATTTGGACAAATACTAAGCTGCGGATACTATTGAAAATTCCCCCCAAAATACATAGCAAAGTAGGTAAAATATGCAGACTATATCAAAGTGTATATATATATTTCTATAGATAAGAACCATTACAGAGAGTGCGGGCGTTAACAACCATCAAACAAACCTTTCCGAACCCATCAAGGACTTTCCAAAAGTGGGGTCGCTGAGACAACTTGTGTTTGTTGTTTTTCTCTGCCAAAGTGCAAATTGCAAAGCATGTCAAAACGGGAAGAGGGGGTGTGTGGGTGACTGGGGGGGGGGGTGGGGAGGAGGAGGAGGTGGTGAAGCCAGGGTTTGATGTTACGGGTAGTGCAGTCCGCCAATGCCAGATGAAGCCATTAGCAGTCGACCCCAGTCGCGACACCCGACACTTTATATGTGACCAAGTCAGACGGAATTCTTTCATTAGGCCGCGTGAAAAGCACGGCGCGTTTTGACACCGAGACAGTTTTTCGGGCCACCTCGGCGCTCCCCCTCCCTCCCACACCCGCCCGGCTGCGGCTGACTCCCACCCCAACCCCCACCACCACCTACACTCCTACTGTACCCCCACTCCAATCCCGTTTCTCTCCCTCCCCCCTCCCCCCCCTCCCCAAGCCCCTCCTCCTTCCAACGTACATAACACTCAGCAGGGGCAATGATACGGGCCCCGAAGTTGCGGATAGGCTTTTAATCAAATGGGAGTGCTCATAGGTGAATGGGTAAGGGCAGGAACTAGAGACAACAAAGGACTGAGCCCCATCCACCCCCCCCCGTCTCCCCCCCCCCCTCTGCCCTCCTCCTCCCTCCTCCCCATCTCCTTACCCCCTCCCTTATACGCCCATTACCTCCCCACTCCTTTCCCCTGTCCCCCTTTCCCTCCCCCTCTCCCCTCCCCCTCTCCCCTTCCCTTCCGTTCCCCTTACCTCGCCATCCCCCCTTTCCTACATTCCCCTTCCACCCCACCCCTTCGCCCTTCCCGTCCTCTCCGCCTCATTCACGCCTGCCTCTTTCGCCCCTTCACAACCCCCCCCCCCCTTGGCAACATGCGCCTCCATCTCGCCCCCTCTCCCCTCCTCGCCCCCTTTTCTCCCCCTCTTCTCCCCCTCCTCGTCCACTCCTCTCCCCGCCTCTCCACTTCCCCTCCTCGCCCCCGCATCGCCACCTCCCCGCCCCCCGTTGTCCGCCTCTCCCCTCCCTCTCCTCTCCCACCTCCTCGCCCCCCCCCTCCTCTCCTCGCCCCTCTCCCCTCTCCTCGCCCCGCCTTTCCCCTCGCCCTCCCCTCCCCCATCTCCCCTCCCCTCGCCCCTCCGCCGCTCCCTGGTGCCAACGACACCTTTATATCTCCCACAGCGCTACGTAATAGGGAAGTTTCCCTCTCGCCCCCGCGCCCCACCGCGCCCCCCCCCCCTATGCCCCCGCCCCCCCCTCCTCGCCCCCCGGTCCTGGGTGCCAACGACAGCTCTATATCGCCCACATCGTTACCTAAGAGGGGGGGGGGGGTCGCTTTACTACTTCTACACCTGCTACACATTTGAGTGTGCACACAATAACTATTACTTATTAAAATGTGTCGATGTAAAACGCGCAATGGACGGCGGGTTAGTCCGAATGGAGAGTCTGCGACGTGACAGGAAACTGACTGCTCCAGATGGTGGCAGCGGGTCATGTGAAGAGGAACGGAGGGGTAATCGAAATAGATCCATTTGAAAAATATTATATTTGGTCGAAATTCCACTTTTAATTCAATATTAATACATGTTCATATATACAATATTAAAATTTGATTATCTCAAAATAATAGGAGATACAGGGCTATTTCATATGACGTCAGCATGGGTATTTAGGTCAGTACGCGTGCAGCAACATACGGTCATACTGCAACCTCAATGGTAGTGAGCAATCTTCATACAGAAAAAGTGAAATATCTCTAAAACCGCACAACTTAGAAACAAACCACGTGGCACACAAACAGATCAACTGTTTAAGAAACAGATTATATTAAATTTATATGCTTAGTCTTGTGCATTTCTATTAATTTTGAATAAAACTGACGTTTTGCACTGCGCGTACCGGCAAAGTCAATGGCAGTGTGCCTTCATTCTGCAGCCAAGGTGCGCGCACATACACAATGTTTCTAAACATTAAAAGGGGTCTATAGACTTACTGCAACTCAAGCGTTGCATTGTCTGATAAAAAACATAAAGTGTTCAAAAGTAAAACAATCTAGATTTGAACCTACATATTCAGCTTGGATACTGGTGCATTTATTAAGCATTTGTTGCTAAATAGAAGGGAATACTAAGTCAATAGTACAATAAAACCTGTTCCTGCTCAATCTTATTGAGTCAGGGCTTTGGTAAGTATTGTCATGACCACACTTAGAATATCTCCCAAGTAAGCCATTTAAAGGCAAACTTACTTAACACTAAAGCAAGGTAAATTATAACCATCCACCCAATAATTAATATATTCAGCTCATAAAATGAGTTCATTTTAAAGCAAGTTTACTTCAAATTAAAGCAAGGTATGTCATAAGCATCAACCTAATAATACATTTATCTTAGAAATGACAGAAATTTAAAACCATCGATCTATGCACCTTTAAGTACTGACGCTTGTGTTCAATAAATAACCTCGCTGACATCTCCATACCCAACGGGCGCGCTAATGGTTGTCGCTGAAGCCGGACTGTGGTCGGGGCGGAAACGGCAGCTTCTCCACAAGAAGGTGCCGCGGTTAGCTAACACTAATAAGAACCGCCAGAGCGCCAGCGTCCGGAGCAAAATGGCCGTGTTCGATTGCATAGACAACCAGAGTCCGGAACAAAATGGCCGTGTTCGATTGCATAGACAAGTGTCAGCCGGAGTAGAGCGGGTTGAAAACCGAGCCGGGTTAGCTTTCAGTTGATCCTGGTATTTACGGACAATACGCACAAACAACGCCAGGATGGAGGAAGGGGGAGGGGGATGTGTGTGTGTGGTGGGGGGGGGGGGGGTGCATCCAAATGCCATTCAGTAAGAAGAAAAGATTGTGGGTGAGGGAGGTGGGGTGAGTGGATGGTAAGGTGTGTCAGTGGGGGCGGTGGGGGGAGGGATGTTGAGGGGGTGGTGAGATGTGTGGGGCGTGAGTGGGTGTCAAGGTGTGTGCGGGTGAGTGAAAAGGTGTGTGGGGGTTGAGATGAGTGGGTGGGAAGGTGTGTGTGGGTGAGTGGGTGGTATGGTGTGTGTGGGGGTGGTGGTATGGTGTGTGGGTGAGTGGGTGGTAAGGTGTGGTGTGGGTGAGTGGGTGGGTGGTAAGATGTGTGTGGGTGAGTGGGTGGTAAGATGTTGGGGTGTGAGTGGGGGTGAGGTGGGTGAGTGGGTGGTAAGGTGTGTGTGGGTGGTATGGTGTGTGTGGGTGAGTGGGTGTGGTGTGTTGGTGTGGGTGAGTGGGTGGTAAGGTGTGTCTGGGTGTGGGTGTGGGTGAGGGGTGGTAAGATGTGTGTGGGTGAGTGGGGGGTAAGGTGTGGTGCTGGGTGGTGGGTGTGGGTGAGTGGGTGGTAAGATGTGTGTGGGTGAGTGGGGGGTAAGGTGTGGGTGTGGGTGAGTGTGTAGTAAGGTGGATGGGTGGGTGAGTGGGTGGTAATGTGTGTGTGGAGGTGTGAGTGGGCGTGATGTGTTGGTGTGGGGGTGAGTGGGTGGTAAGGTGTGTGTGTGTGGGTGAGTGGTAAGATATGTGTGGGTTGAGTGGGTGGTAAGGTGTGTGGGTGGGTGAGTGGGTGGTAAGATGTGTGTGGGTTGAGTGGGTGGTAAGGTGTGGGTGTGGGTGAGTGGGTGGTAAGGTATGTGTGGGTGAGTGGGTGGTATGGTGTGTGTGTGGGTGAGTGGGCGGTAAGGTGTGTGTTGGGGTGGGTTGAGTGGTAAGATGTGTGTGTGTGAATGGAAAGTGGGTGTGGGTGTGTGGGTGAGTGGGTGGTAAGGTGTGTGTGGGTGAGTGGGTGATAATATGTGTGGGGGGGTTGAGTGGATGATAAGGTGTGTGTAGGTGTGTGAGTGAATGGGTGGTAAGGTGTAGGGGGTGGGGTGGTGGCATTAGACTATTGGAGAGTGCCTGGCAGTGATTAACCTGGATGTAAGCAATATGGGGTTTTCACTGGCTGTCAGGCATTGTGGAGACGTCAGGACCGATGGGTAGGAGGGAGGCGAGGGCTTCTAGGGACTGGGGAGGGTGAGGGGGGAGGGGAGAGGGGGGGGGGGGGCGGGGCGCCCTAGGCATGCTTACAGCAGGCACTGACGGCAGTATAAGTGTGCCTGAGGCGACAGCTGCACAGTAGTACTTAGGCCAAATAAAAATACAAAATTGGTGATCGTCACCGCCCGTGCCTGAAACATCAACCGCCCCTGATTTAAACATTTTCTGGATTTTAAAAAACCTGTTAAAAATGCGTCGGGCTAGCATAGAATTGACGTATTACTCAGGAGGATATGAATCAATCTGTATTTTCTGTGGGATAAATGAAAACATCGTGTGGGTAAATAGGGTTGCTGTTAATTAAAATGTTTTACTTCCAAAATTGAAACTTCTAGAACTGTATTATATACTGAAAAACAAATACAAATTAAAAATTAAAAACCGCCCGCCCGACTTGGATTTGTGTGATCAAAAGGATGCTCACCAACTGAAATAAAATGTATTTGGCCTTAGTACTAGCAGTGGCAGTGTAGGCGTGTGTGTGGTGTGCTGTGTATGTGTGTAGTGTGCTTGAGGCGACAATTGAGCACTAGTAGTAGTAGTACTGTAGGCCTGTGTGTGGTGCAGCGTGGAGGTGGAGGTGGAGATGGGGGTGAGTGGGAAGGGAGAAATTTAACCCACAGCGGTGCATCGAGCGACAAGCAATACTTTGGTGCTGTTATACATGAACCTCTCAGTGTGAGTGTGAGTGTGAATATTACACTTGTCCGTCTCAATTGAGTGTATTGTCCGCTGAAGTGTCCACGCTTCCCAAATTTCCCCCAGCTGACCTACATATGACTGACCTACATATGGCTGCCCTACATATAACTGACCTACATATGGATGACCTACGTATAGCTGACCTACATATGACTGACCTACATATAGCTGACCCATATATGCGCTTACGTAGATGGCATCGCTTAGATCATTGTGATTAGTGGCAGTCTGTTATTTAAAGCGCGGGTAATTAATCAGTGAGTTTTTGTGAATCGGTTGTACATTGAATCTCCCCCCCCCCCCCGTCCCCTCAGCCCGCACACTCTCCCCTATTTAGCACCAGTCAGCCCTCTAGGTTCTAACTCAAGGCCCCCCCCCCCCCCCCCCCCCCCCCCCCGCTCCCCAGCCCCCTCACATCCCCTGCTTAGCCTCATTCCAGTAGCTTCCAGTGCGACGCCCCTCCCCCTGTTCCCCAGACCCCACACTCCCTTACCTAGCCTCGTTCCTTTGGCTGTTGTTGTTCTTGGGGAGGTTTCAGTCGCGTTGGCGGGCTGAAGTTTACAAATCTGCAGCACTGAATGAGCACCGCCAAAGGCGGTTCCATTCGGCCGGGAGTTGGCTTCAGGTGGCTCGTGGTCAAAGACATCAGGGCGGGGGAGCAAGGGTGTGGGCAACTGGATGGGTGGGCGAGGCAGTGCGAGGTAGTGGAGAGAAAAAGGTAATCTAGGAGCCCAACCTCGGTCCTCTAAGAGATCTGGGGGGAGGTTGATTGATTGCTGTCGTTTTGCACCCCAGGCAATACCCTAGGCCATACCAGGACGGGTACTGACTTGCGACAGTGCGCACTCATGGCAACTTTATAGTGCTGCCTCACTGGGAGATCAGAGCACCTGCACCATAACCTGATGTCCCACACATTCACATTATCCTGATACTGAGCCAACCAGTCCTTGTCCTAATTTCTCTCTAGCTTCCAGCTCAACGTCATTCCACCCCTACCCTCCCTACCCACTCCCCTAACCACCCAACCCCCACCCACCCATACCCCTGCCCCAACCATTACCCCCTATAGCGGATTACATGCACTATATACCCCAGTCACCTGTCCCGGCCAACACAAACATGGCGTCATTAGAGCCCCGCCTGGTGGGTATATCGGGGCGGGAGGCGGGGTGGGGTTACGCCGGCAGAGGGCGTTAACTTCCCGCGGCCAGACACCAAACACCCATCAGACCCCCGACAAATTGGTCAACCCCCGCCCCGGGCCACTGCCGCCAGAGGGCTCGGTGCATTGTCTGTGTGTCAAACAAAGATGGCTGCAGTCAGATTAGACCCAGATTAAGCTGGTGGGTTTTGGTGGGTTTTTTTTTTCTGCTAGGCTTGTCTCATGGGGGATTCTCCCTCTCCCCATCTCTCCCTGTGTGTGTGGGAATGTTGCATTATGTACAGCAATGTCCACCTGCAATGGAATGTTACTTTGTTAGTTAGTTAGTTAGTGGTGATTGCTTAACACCATGTCGGCAGCAAAGGCCATACTCATGGCGAGAATTGTTTAGATCTTATTTTGTCATATTATTATCAGGTCGTCACTTTTACAGAGAATGTAAAAGCACATCATCAACTATGTGTCCAGAGATACTTTTGAAGTTAAAGGCTCGCAATTATAATGACAACAAATTTGAAGCCAGGTAAAATACCAGATATAATGGGGAAATTGTTTTAATGAACTATACAAGGCAGTCTAGTAATGGAATGTAAGGCCATGTATCCATAGACTGTTCCCTTGTGGCATGTTCCCTTGTTCCGTTTTCACTTCTGACATTGTGACGCAACCACACGGACAATGAATCTGTGTTTTGCTTAGTATCCTTTCCCATAGGTTGGACCCACAGACTGTGGGGCCTCGTGCATGGCACATGTAGCATACTGACTGGGAACATAGAGAATGAACATGTTCATTGTCTGTGTGGCACGTCGCAAGGTCACAAGCAAACACAAAATAAGGGAACATGCCACAACGGAACAGCAGTCTATGGATACACATCCTTATGTGCATTCATAATACGCACCCCAGATATACCACGCACTATAAACCACCCAGTCACTACAGTCACACCCGAGCGTCTCTCTCCCTTTCTGGGTGATCGTTGGATTCGAACCTACAGGTTCGAACTCTCGTCGAGTCAAACCAATGACTTAATAATTAATACTTGTCGTTTCCAACCAGGCACTCGCAATTATTAGGATAGGGCAAGGTCAGTGATAGGATAATGTGACTGAGTGGGATATCAGGTTATGGTGCTGACAGCCTGTAATCCCAGTGGGCAGTACTATAGTATAAAATCGCCATGAGTGCGCACTGTCACAAGTCTGTACATGACCTGATATGATTTTGGATGTTGCCAAGACGTGAAGCTCTATCAACCAACCAACCAACCAACACATGCACACATGTACACATACACACATACACACCAACACAAATACACACATAAATGCATACACAATCATACACATAATAGACATATACATGCATGTTTATATTCATACCTATATATATGAGACTGTCTCAAAAGGTGCTAAGCAATATGGGACAAAACTTTGTCCATAGTAACGATCAACACACTATCTACTTATGCATTTGCTCAGGATAAACTGATTTGCTTTTTACATGGTGTTTCTTAATCCCAATAGAATACATATTGATTTGAAGCAAATGTCCTTGTGTTTTCAATGTAACTGTTTCTGTGCCGTTTTGTGTCAATCATTACTATGGACAAAAAACCGAAGAGCTAGCACCTTTTGAGACAGGCTCATATACATATATTTCATAAAAGCTGCTTACAAAATGTTGAATGTCTGCTGGCTTTTGCAAGTTACTAGCAGCACTCTCTCAGGGAGCAAATAGAGGTCAGACATCAGCAAGAACACGTCAAGACAGGCGCAACATCTCCCTGCAGTGGCTAGTGGGGAGATGTTGGGAGTTCCATTCATCACTGCCCTTAATGCTGGCATAGCAACATGGTTTTCTGTTAGGGTTTGCTAACTTAGCCTTTGGTTCTATCCAGAACATACATATACATATATATTTATGTATACCTAGTCGCATGTAGAGAATGATACCTAAGGAGCGGGATGTAGCTCAGGCAGTAGCGAATCCACCAGTCGTGTGAAGCTGTCCGTCATCCGATTGAGCCTTCTCAGAGGACCCATTTGCAGGTTGGGTTATTTTCTATTCCAACCAGTGGTCCACAACTGGTTCATCAAAGGCTGTGGTATGTGATGTCCTGCCTGTAGGAAAAGTGCATATAAAAGATGGAGAGGGTGGGTGGGTGAGGTGTAGTCTCAGTCCCCTCCCTTCGCACAAACACCCCTTTCGCACCTACCAACACGGCGACTGGTAGAAACCTGACGATGCTTCCTATGTTCCTCTGTTATCTCCAGTCAACCATATACGATGACAGAGACAGTCCAGGTAAAAATGTAAAATTTAAGACCTAAATGCACTGGGATTGGTCCCACTGCTTCACTGGTCACAGATGGTCCAGTGTACTATTAACAACTCCACCCCAACAACATAATTCATAAACTCACATAACTAGCTTCATTAGAGTTACACTAGAATTTTTCCTAACAAACCAACATTTATATACCGCTTGCCTAGCTGCAACTGAACATTAAAACTTACTACAAGTTTACCAACTGAATACAGAAGATAACTTCTGCTTACATTCTAAATACTATGTAAATACTCACATTGATCTGACTAATATTGATCTAGTTATATGACACTACTGCTACCATATTGTTATGGAACTTTGGGTTTCAGAATTTCATTGTGTTACATGGTGCAAATTGTCTATTCAACAGGTATTGTACACCTTATTCTATATACCTTTTGTGTAAATAACACTGAATTGAAAAATGGCTGGAAGACCAGTGCTTCGGCACTGACAAAAGACTTATTCAGCAGAATAAACATATTTACCAAAAAAAAAAAAAAGACCCCTTGCTGATTATTGGAGAGAGTAGCCTATGTGGCGGAAGTAGGTTTCCTCCAAAGAAATATGTCAGAATGACCATACTTTTGACATTCAATAGCCGATGATATGAAAATGAATCTGCTCTTGAGGCATCGTTAAATAAAACATGCTTGACTTTTTTAATGATATATAAGGATGGAACTATTAACTTTTTCACCCCACTCCCTGTTGTGTAAACACACAAGGTCCCAGCTTCAATCTTTCCTCAGCAACAACAAGGACAACACCACAGGGCACTAGCTGAGAAGACACACATTGATAACTACACATCACCATCAACTCTCTCACCCAGTTCCAAACTCAATGCACAATCCTCCTAAAAGTTTTCGAAAAGCAATTTAAGCAATTCTGATGACATTGCATCCATATCAAGTACTCGGTTTTTCTTTTCTTTATTAGCGCGCGTTCTCTCCACCAAGTTGCACCGCAATCCGCGTCCCTATTGCCTCAAAACTTTTCATCTGGACACCAACAATTGATTCATTTCCCCATCCGAGTTCATTGAAAAGAGAAAACGCATACCTTTTTGAAGCTCATCGTTCCATTAATATCCTGCCCCTCTGCCATACTCATTTCGGTCGGCGGAAGAACTAGGTAAGTTTCCATGTCCAATCTTCACTTGTCATTATTACCTACTCACAGAGAAGTCCAATATGGCGTCCCTCTTACTAGTGAAGAAGCCATACTTTAATGAACTGGAGTCTCTTTCTTTCAAATAATATAGAAAAGTTTAGGCTCCTGTTGCATGGTTTCTTTCCAAATTGAGCAGTCGTTATTTATTCGTCGGCTGAATTTGATGCTCGAGTTCCCAAAGTTTAGCTAGATTTTGTTTGCATGTTTACAGCAGGCTGAGACTGTCGTATTCATGTGGACAGTGTATCACCACAGGGAGTTGCTCGTTATCTGATTGCATTCGCTCCAATCCGAGATTCAAACTGGTAAATGTACCACATTGTATTTAGGGATTCGATGCAGAACATGGTGGCGGTGTTAATCGGTACTGTATCTTTAAACAAATATACTTACCCCCACCACCCCCACCTTCATTACGTACGCACCTGCATTGATACATCGGCGATGAGCCACATAGATTGATTGGTTGGTTGTTGGAGTTTATGTCCTGGCCCACTTCAGTCATATCAGGTCGGGTACCGACTTGAGACAGTGCACACTCATGGTGATTTTATAGTGCTGCCCAAGTGGGAGACCACTTCGCCAGCACCATGACCTGATATCCCACTCAGTTACATTATCCTGACACTAAACCAACCAGTCCTTGCCCTATCCTAATAATGCAAGGAAGTGACAAGTGTACATTTTTAAGTCATTGGTTTGACTCGACCAGGGTTCGAACCTGAGTGTTGAATCCCACGATCTACCAAACTGGGAGATGGACACTCAACTCATTTGGCCATCCTGACAGATAGCGTGATTTCATCAGGATGCTGAGATTATATAATGCTTAGGATGCTGTCCCTAGAATGGCAGAAATATGGGTTCGAATACCGCTCTATCTGCTATGTACCCTTTGTTTGCCATCCTCAACAACACTGGTTGTTGTGACCAGTATCCCGTATAAGGTACGCACTGCATGCTTGATGAACTTACCCTATATATATGACCATAAGTCCTCAGTTCGTCCAGATGTAGGAGGACTGAGGGCTTCCTCAACAATCATGGGTAATTTTCTAATACTTGCTTTGGTGAAAAACCAAAAATCAAAGTCCATATCTAAAGCATTTTTCTTGTGGTACATTAGTTGTTTAAGCAGGGGAAATTTCAGTCGCAGACGACTGGTCTTCTTCATTCCACTGCTCCTTGCTGTATCCTAATAATGCCGAGCATTTGGCTAGGCAGCAACAAGTATCAATTTTTAAGTCATTGGTTTGACTCGACCAGGATTCGAACCCACGATCACAGGATCTACTAACACGGGAGACTGACGATCTAACTTATTCGGCCATCACGTCAAGTTTCTTGTAGCGCCCTTCCACAATACTAACACTACGCATAGAGTGGGAGTCAAACCCACATTTCTGCCATTCCGGAGCGAGCATCGCAACGATTAGACTAAGTAACCTACATAATCTCCCTGATGCAATCAACCCACCATTGGTTATTTGTTTATCGGCTGCCCTACAACATGACATGGAGCGATGCGGCGCAACATAATACAACGAGATCCTACACGACGCGACGCTACACAACACGATGCAACACTACACGACATGACGTCACACGGCGCGACCCGACACAACGCGACGCAACACAACACGATGCAACACTACACGACATGGCGTCACACGACGCGATCGGATACGACGGAACACAACACGATGCAAAACTACACAACGCGACGCAACAGTACACAACATGCAGTGACACGACGCGACCCGGCACAACACACCACACCACGGCGTAATACAACATGACGGAATGCAACACAACGCGACGTGACACAACACGATACGACGCGACCTGACGCAACGCGATGCGACGCAATCCGGCACGACGCGACGCAACACAACGCGACGCAATGCAAGACGATGCAACACGAGGCAATGCAACCCAAAGCAATACAACAAGACACAACGTGACACGATGCAACGCAAAACGACGCGACCCAACACGATACGACGCGACACGAAACAACCCGACGCACCGCGATGCAACGCAACACGATGCGACACGTCGGACAAAGCCAGTCCCGACGTCCAGCCGGCACTAATCCACCGACGTCGTGGCCCAGGGTTAGGAAAATTAGGGGGGAAATGAACAGGGCGGATTTCGACGGGTCGTTTTTATTAATTTTTATATTGTGTGTTTATTTTGGCGACGGGGGTCTCCCATTACAGGTCAGCAGACGGGGTGTCACCCAACGGTACCCGGGGCCAGCGCCGCCTCCAGCCGCCCGCCTGGCTGCCACAACAACCCGCGCGCATGCGCGCCACGTGCCGCGCGTGCGCGCAGGCTTTGTGACGTCACCGATTGTTGTGTGCAGCGCGCGCCACCCGACACTGGGCGACGCGTCGGGGCGACGAGGCGGCCGTGGGGGGGAGGTGGGGGATGTTGAGAGGGGGGGGGGGGCTGGATACGGTGGGGAGAAGGGATGGAGCAGGGAGGGGTGGGGAAGAATGGGTGGGGCGGAGGGCGGGGCAGGGAGGGGAGGCGGGGCAGGGAGGGGGAAGAGAGGTGAGGGGTTGAAGGGGTAAGGCGGGGTGGGGACGAGGGACGGGGCGGGGTGGGGAGGGGTGGAATGGGCGGGGTGTACGGGAGAGCAGGTGGGGTGGGGGGAAGGGCGGGGTGGGGAGGAAGGGGCGGGGTGTGGTGGAAGGGGTTGGTGGGGAGGAAGGGGCGGGGTGGGCGGGGAGGAAGGGGTTGGGCAGGGTGGGGAGGAAGGGGTTGGGCGGGGTGGGGAGAAGGGGCGGGCCGGGTTAGGTGGGGAGGAGGGGCGGGGAGTGTTGAGGAGGACGGGGGGCATGCGCACAATAGTTGACCGCCCGAGTGACCGGCCGGTTTGAACGCGTCTCTGGGATCCGATTCCCAACTAATTCCTTTCTTTGCAGCCGCACATTTCATTTGGTGTCCACATCTAGTGTTGCGATACCTATAACTAATCACACACATTCCCTCCCCTACACTCTCACCCCAGTTCTTGGACTCCCGCCGAATAACTTAGGGTGGAGGAGGGGATGGGTGGGTGAGGTGTAGTCTCAGTCCCCTCCCTTCGCACAAACACCCCTATCCCACCTACCAACACGACGACTGGTTGAAACCTGACGATGCTTCCTATGATAACAATACGATAAGCTGCGCACTGCTCGATGTGCGCGTGTTAGTAACACGGTACCGCACTTGTCGGGTGCATGATAGTAACACGGGGCCACCCTTGTCATGTACATGTTACTAACATGGGACCGGCCATGTCGCATTCGTGCTAGTAATACGGGGCCGCGCTTGTCACATGTGGGTTATTAACACGGGGCCGCACTTGTCGCATTCGTGTTAGTAACACGGGGCCATCCTTGTCGTGTGCGTGTTAGTAACACAGGGACTCCCGTGTCACATCCGTGTTAGTAACACAGGGCCGTCCTTGTCGCCTGTATGTTATTGTTAGTAACATGGGGCCTCCCTTGTTGCATGTTTGTTAGTAACACGGGGCTGCCCTTGTCGTGTGCATGTTAGTAACGCCAAACCGCCCTTGACTTGTCACATGTGTGTTAGTAGTAACATGGGCCCGCCCTTTTCACATACATTTTAGTAACACGGGGCCACCCTTGTCATGTGCGTGCTAGTAAGACAGGCCCGCCCTTGTCACAAGCGTGTCAGTAATATGGGACCACCCTTGTCGTTTGAGTGCTAGTAACACTGAACTGCCCTTGTTGTGTGCATGCTAGTAAAACCGAACTGCCCTTGTTTTGTGTGTGCTAGTAACACCGAACTGCCCTTGTCATGTGCGTGCTACTAACACAGGCCTGTCCTTGTCACGTGTGTGTTAGTAATATGGGACCACCCTTGTCGTGTATGTGCTACTAACTCCGAACTGCCCTTGTCATGTGTGTGCTAGTAACACTGAACTGCCCTTGTTGTGTGCTTGCTAGTAACACCGAACTGCCCTTTTCGTGTGCATGCTAGTAACACTGAACTGCCCTTGTCGTGTGCGTGCTAGTAACACTGAACTGCCCTTGTCGTGTGTTTGCTAGTAACACTGAACTGCCCTTGTCGTGTGTGTGCTAGTAACACCAAACTGCCCTTGTCATGTGTGTGCTAGTAACACCAAACTGCCTTTGTCGGGTGCGTGCTAGTAACACCAAGCTACCCTTGTCGTGTGTGTGCTAGTAACACCGTACCGCCCTTGTCGCGTGCGTGCGTGCGTTCGTTCTCAGGTTGGCCATGATATCGGTGACTGGCGCATTGGCTTACGGCTTGATAGGTAAATGCCAGACCCGAGGGGCTGTCAGGCGGCCGGGGTGAGACGCGCCCAGCCCCGGGGAGGCTCTCGGGTGAACCCGGCCCGGGCCGCGTTACGTGTAACTTGTAAGGCACGAGCACAGAGCCCTGTGCCGTGTTAGCTTCGTGAACCGAGCCGGTGTAGGACGTTCAAAACACTACCCCGTTCAAAACACTACTGGGGCCGTATGCACCAATCGGAGTTAGGGCCTTAACTGCGGTTTGGGTATCTCCACACGGCTAAATGTGAGAAATCGGTATGCACCAATCGGTGCCAGCGCTAACTGCTGACTCGTAGCCTCGGCTAAGCTACCCCACTTTCAGATTTGGGTTAAGGGCCTACCCGGTGTGGTTAGTGTGGCGGCCGCCTATATATTAAACCCAAATCTATTCAATGCTGTCATATTTAACAGAATTACATAGGCAAATCGTGAAATTTCATTAAATTAACCCTAAAATCGAAGCGAGATTAATGCTGATGCGTAACTGCCGCGATATTAATATTTTCGAATCGACGAGTGTAAAGTAAACAAATCGCCGCCGCCGCAGCGACGTCGATATCCATACTGTCCAAACTTCAACCAAACATGGCTGCCGCCATCGCCGCTGATGCCGTAATGGCGGCGATATTCATATTGTCGACTGGAGGGAATTCCCAAATCTATAAATAAACTCACGGTTAGCTTTCCATCCCGCCTAGAACATTGGTGCATACCGATTCACACATTTTTCCAACCCGCCGCTACCCCGAGGTAGCTACCCGCGGCTAGTGCCTTAGCTCCGGCTAAGCCTATCACCGATTGGTGCATACGGCCCCTGGTCTGTTTTGAACCTAAGCTCAGCATTATTAGGATAGGGCAAGGAGCTGTGGAATGAGGAGGACCAATTTCCCCTGCTTAAACAACTAATGTAGAAACAAAAAAAACTAAAAATTAGTACATGCTGATAGTGCTGTGGCATTTAACAACGCCTTAGTGTACACTGATAGTACTGCGTCGTGTATCAACATATTAGTATACCCTGATCGTGCTGTGGCATTTAACAACACCTTAGTGTACACTGATAGTGCTGCGGCATTTAACAACATATTAGTATATGCTGATAGTGCTGCGATGTTTGCCAACAGATTAGGATACGCTGATAGTGTTGCAGCGTTTAACAATGTATTAGTACATGCTGATAGTGCTGCCATGCTTAACAACATATTAGTATACACCATAGTGCTGTGGTGTTTAACAACATATTAGTATACACCAATAGTGCTGTGGTGTTTAACAACATATTAGTATACAGTGATAGTGCTGCGCAGTGGTTTAAACGGTAGAGCAGGGCATTGGGTGCGGAAGGTCAGGAGTTTGGTTCCCTGTCAAGTCAAACCAATGACTTTAACATTGATACTTGTCGCTTTCCTAGCATGGTGTTCAGCATTAATATAATAGGATATGGCAAGGACTGGTTCGCTCAGTGTCAGGATACTATGACTGAGTGGGATATCTGGTCATGGTGCTGATGGCATGATTTCCCAGTGCGGCAGCACTATAAATTTGCCATGAGTGTGCACTGTCAGACCCACCATACTACTTACTGCCCCACCCTACTGCCTTCTTCCCCACCCGACTGCATTCTGTCCACCCTCCTACATACTACCCCACCATACTGCACACTGCCCAACCTTAATGCATACTGACCCAACCTACTGCATACTGCCTCACCCTACTACAAATGAAAATGAATATGCAGCAATTATAACATCTTTTCTAGAGTAGTGTTTTGAACTTAAAGGTAGTGTTTTGAACTTAAGGATAGTGTTTTGAGCATGGCCACAGTAGTGTTTTGAACCTACCTTCAACTAGGTTGAAAACACTACCATATTGTTTTGAAACTAGGTTGAAAACACTACCGTAGTGTTTTTGTAGGGTAGTGTTTTGAGCTTACTACACCGGCCGTGTCTCTTACTCTGGGTCTTACTGGCAAACGCTGGGTTTCCTTTCGCCCAGCTCCTTGTTTCAAACTTTGCGTTGCATAGTCTGATGGTTTTGAGTTTCTGTAATTTTCTTAGATAAATATATATTATTAGATCGATCGTTTTAATCTACCTTACTTTAGTTTGAAATAACTTTGATTTTAAATGGCTAACTTTTTAGATATACTTTTGAATTGCAAATATGCCAATTTAATGTTAGCAAGTATGCCAAAGTTAAAGTTAAAGTTCAAGTTTCTGGAATTTTCTGAGATAAAGCTATATTAGGTTAATTATTATAATCTACATAGTTTAATTCTATCGCAACCATCGCTCACCCCACCCCCACACCCACCCCTCCCGCTCTACCCGCTTTAAGAGCACAACAACCCAGACGGGATGGCCGAATGAGTTTAGCGTCCGTTTCCTGTTTTGGTAGATCGTGGGATTCGAACCCATGGGTTCGAACCCTGGTCGAGTAAAACCAATGACTTAAAAATTTATACTTGTCGCTACCTAGCCTAGCACTCGGCATTACTAGGATAGGGCAAGGACTAGGGCAATGTCAGGATAATGTGACTGAGTGGGATATCAGGTCATGGTGCCGACAGCCTGATTTCCGAGTGGGGCAGAACTATAAATTCACCATGAGTGCACACTGTCACAAGTCGGTATCCGTCCTGATATGACGATGTTGCCATGGCGTAAAACTCCACACAACCAACCAAGATTCAATAACAAAGTTTCTATCCTGCCTCACCTCATGAACAACAACTGTGAATGAACATTCACGAAGTGCCCACTTGACCTGAGTATCTCTAATGTCTGGTGATCTCGCCGTCTAATGAAGCAACTTCAGCAGAACTGGAGTGTGGTATCACCATAGAAGTGATAGCGAACTAGTTGAA
The DNA here is from genome assembly GCA_030323885.1 of Branchipolynoe longqiensis. Taxonomy (NCBI): domain Eukaryota; kingdom Metazoa; phylum Annelida; class Polychaeta; order Phyllodocida; family Polynoidae; genus Branchipolynoe; species Branchipolynoe longqiensis. The sequence continues at coordinate 103,211,349 of CM059186.1, forward strand.
TCAGATCTCTCTGCAACTTTACCCACCGGCTACTATTGAAAAGCAAAGCCAGCAATATACTAGCGGTAAGAACCTACACTCCAGTACAATGGAGTGCCTCTGCCCTGGAGGGGAGAGACGGGGGGGGGGGGGATTGGGGGGAGGGGCCCCATTGAATTCATGGGAGAGGAAGAAGAAAACACAAAAATAAATGTAATTTGATGCGAAACGCAGACAGACTGTGTGTGCATGTATCACCACAGTACAGCCTTATTAAAGTTGCATAGTCCCATGGTTTTGAGGGTATGGGGGCAGGGGTTATGAGGCTATGGGGTGTCGGGGTTTCGGGATATGGAGAGGGGTAGGGGTAGGGGTTATGGGACTATGGGGCTATGGCGATATGGGGCTATGGGACTATGGGGCTATGGGGTGTCGGGGTATGGGGGCATGCGGTATGGGGGATAGGGGTATGGGGGTATGGGGGAATGGGGGTATGGGGGTATGGGGGTATGGGGGTATGGGGGTATGGGGTATGGGGGTATGGGGGTATGGGGGAATGGGTGTATGGGTGTATGGGAGTATGGGGGTATGGGTTTATGGGTTAATGGGTGTATGGGTGTATGGGTGTATGGGTGTATGGGGGCATGGGGGTCTTGGGGTCTTGGGGTATGGGGGTTTTGGGGTCTTGGGGTCTTGGGTATGGGGATATGGGGGTATGGGGGTATGGGAGTATGGGTAGGGATCGGGTGTAGGGGTTATGTGGTTATGAAGTTATATCATTATGAGTATGGGGTTGTGGAGGTATGGCGGTATAGGTAGGGGTTATGGGGTTATGGAGTTTTGGTGTATGTAGGTGTAAGGTATGGGGGTAGGGATATGGATAATGGGGAATTGGTGCCAATGGGTAGAGGTAGGGGATTGGCTAGGGGTAGGGGAGAGGTAGGGGTAGGGGTATGGGTAGGGGAGAGGTAGGGGTAGGGGAGGGGTCTGGGTAGGTCTGGGTAGGGGAGGGGTCTGGGTAGGGGTCGGGGAGGGTTCGGGGTAGGGGTATGAGATAGAGGTAGGCGAGTAGGGGGTAAGAGATGGTGGAATGGTGTGTTTAATTGCACACTGAGCAAATCTATGTAGCATTCAGTGCATGCAATAACGAATAAAAGTATCAAGAAAAGATGAATATACTCTTCTTCTTGGTTGTCCATCAGTGGCGATGACAATAGCAACTCATCATTTGTTGTGAACTCGTCAATGACTGATGAGTCCAAATTATGCTCAGAATGTGCAGTGGCACATTAGATATGTGTGTGTGTAGCTAGCTGCTGGCAGAGAGTCTGATAAACCATGTTCACACGGGAAAAGTTTAAAGCGATTTAGACAAGGTGAATCATATGAATCGATTTAGACGCCCATTCACACGGGCAGTACTTGGGCTGGAAATCGATATCAGCACATGAGCAAGTCGATACTAACCAGCGCCAGTTTCGGTTAGTCGACATCGCCACGAGAGAGTGTGGGTTCGACCTAGATATGTATGGACTGAATCGTATTGGTTTGGAAGGGTCAAAACTTCTGCTGGGCAGTGAAACCCTAAAAATAAATGATGAACAAAATATCTGTGCACAGCTAGCCAGTTCCTAGTTCAAATTATATTATATAGTGTGACCTCCTTAATCTGCCTCAAATAAGTCGCTTGCGTTCACATGGGCGATATAAGTCGATTCATAAAATTTGCTTCATATAAACCACCTACAGAGGTGCTTTATAAATTCCGGCTTATATGATTCAAATCAGCCCTAAACCGACTCAGATGCGCATTCACACGCCAAATGTGAGCCGAACTAGGCAAGTCGATTTATATGATTCGAATTAACTGCCCCGTGTGAACAGGGCTGTAGATGAACGAGACAATCTGTTCTCTGCTGACGCCTTTGTTTAGCTTGAGATATACGATCAGTTTCAAACTGTGTTGTGCATTCATGATTAAAAGCATGCCATGAACTCTCGTCCTTGGCCACTATTTCCCAGATTTCAGTGTTGACATTACATTTCTTCAGGTTGTATTTAAGGCGCACCCTGGTGTATAAAAGCCAGAGTTAGATTATAAATAAGTCCTGCTCAACAGTTTGACAGTCCTTCCTCCCAACACACCAAACTTCTGTCTGCAAAATTTCCAAATGTAGATTGGAAATTACTAAAGAACTAGCTGGCTATTTTACTATATTATATGCTGCATAAGCCATTATGTGATATATAATTTATTATACGAGTATAAATGGGCGGAGCATTTATTCTATATGGTTTTATGGAACTTTGTATTTAATTGCTTGCTATTGAGTATCTACATATTATTATTATTGTCCTATTTCCTGCGGGCCGGAACCCACTGCTCGCCTCTGGCGCCACCACCGTTTAGGCATAGGCCAGCTAGAGCACATCAGGATCACATGAGCTCTGAATTTTAAACTTTTTTCTGTAGGTTGGGCTGTTTATTGCTCAGCCATTGGGCCTCTGAAAATAAAGGTAGGCTTCCATCACTCCTCGTCTTGCCTCTCTCTTTGCACCCCTTTATTCGTAGCCAACTTTATACGAGTATTATAATGTCGGAAGCTTCCATCTACTCCTCACCCTTAACTCCTCCCTCAGTCATGGACTGGAGGAGCCTTGATCTAGTCATCTACTATTCCAGCATAGTCAACCTCAGATTGTTCTGTTAACAGACCAACTGCCCCGCCTACACTCACCGTACCGCCGAAAATTGTAGGTCAATGTCATTAGGAACATTCAGTACATACAAATAGCCATGTGTTTAGAAATAATGTGCCGTCTAATGTCCATAATCCATGGTTCTATACAATTTCTATTCAAAT